>SJXQ01012909.1:86213-114523 GCA_006408695.1 Aepyceros melampus
TGTCAGCCAGCATTCCCACCAGTGCGCCTACCAGCCGGCGTGCCAACCAGCATGCCTGTCTGTGATCCTGCCATCTGGCAAGCCAGACAGCGTGCCCACCATTGTTCCTACCAGCCGGCGTGCATGCCAGCGTGCGCACCAGTGCGCCTGCCAGCCAGCCTGCCTGCCAGCATGCCCACCAGTGCGCCTGACAGCTGGTGTACCCGCCAGCGTGTTCATCAGGGTGCCTGCCAGCCATCGTGCCCGCCAGTTTGCCCGCCAGAGAGACCACCAGTGAGCCTGCCAGCTGGCGTGCCAGCCGGCATGCCCACCAGCATGCCCATCTGTGCGCCTGCCAGCTGGCTGGCCAGCCAGCATGTCCACCAGTGCGCCTGCCAGCCGGCGTGCCAGCCGGCGTGCCAGCCAGCGTGCCCGCCAGCGTGCCTGCCAGGAAATGTTACAGGCAGCATGTCCATCAGTGCGCCTGCCAGCCGGCTTGACAGCCAGCGTGCCCGTCAGTGCGCCTGCCAGCCGGCGTGCCAGCCAGCGTGAATGCCAGTGCATGACAGCCAGCGTGGCCGCCAGCATGCCCACCAGTGCACCTGCCAGCCGGCATGCCCGCCAGCGTGCCCACCAGTGCACCTGCCAGCCAGTGTGCCAGCCAGTGTGCCCGCCAGTGCCCCTGACACCCGGAGTGCCATCCAGCGTGCCATTGTGCCAGCCAGCGTGCACGCCAGTGCACCAGCCAGCCGGCGTGCTAGCCAGTGCGCCCAACAGTGCGCATGCCAGCCAGCTTGACAGCCCGTGTGCCCATCAGTGCACCTGCCAGCTGGCGTGCCAGCCAGCGTGCCCACCAGTGTGCCTTTCAGCCAGCATGCCAGGCACTGTGCCCGCAAGTGTGACCGAAATCGTAGCTGCCAGCCTTCGTGCAAGCCAGCGTGCCCACCAGCGTGCCCACCAGTCCGCCTGCAGCCAGTGTGCCAGCCAGTGTCCCCGCAATTGTGCCTGCCAGCCAGCGTGCCAGCCAGCGTGCCCTCCAGTGCGCCTGCCATCCAGCGTGCCCGCCCGCATGCCACCAGTGTGCCTGCCAGCCATCGTGCGAGCCAGTGGGCCTTCCAGTGCACCTGCCAGCCATCGTGCCTGCCAGTGGGCCCATCAGTGCACCTGCCAGCCATCGTGCCTGCCAGCGTTTCCACCAGTGCCGCTGCCAGCCGATGTGCCAACCAGTGTGCCTGCCAGCGTTCCTGCCAGCCGGCGTGACAGCGAGCATGCCCAGCAGTGCGCCTGCCAGCCGGCGTGCCAGCCAGTGTGCCCGCCAGTGTGCCCGCCAGCGTGCCTGCCAGGCAGCGTTACAGGGAGCGTGCCCATCAGTGTGCCTGCCAAATGCTGTGACAGCCAGCGTGCCCGCTAGCGTGCCCACCAGTGCGCCTGCCAGACAGCGTGGCCGCCAGAGTGCCCACCAGTGCCCCTGCCAGCCGGCGTGCCAGCCAGCATGACAGCCAGTGTGCCACCCAGACGACCTGCCAGCTGGCGTGCCAACCAGTGTGCTCGTCTGTGCACCTCCCAGCTGGCGTGCCAGCCAGCGTGTCCACCTGTGCGCCTGCCAGCCGGCGTGCCTGCCAGCGTGCCCACCAATGAGCCTGCCAGCTGACGTGCCAGCCGGCGTGCCAACCAGTGTGCCCGCCAGTGTGCCTGCCAGCTGGTGTGCTGGACAGCGTGCCCACCAGTGTGCCTGCCAGCGGTCTGCCCGCCAGTGCACCCACCAGTCCGCCTGCAGCCAGTGTGTCAGCCAGCATGCCCGCCAGTGTGCCTGCCAGCCGGCGTGCCAGCCAGTGTGCCTGCAAGTGTGCCTGCAAGCCGGCGTGCCAGCCAGCGTGCCCGCCAGTGCGCCTGCCAGCTGGCGTGCCAGCCAGCGTGCCCACCAGTGTGCCTTTCAGCCAGCGTGCCAGGCACTGTGCCCGCAAGTGTGACCGAAATCGTAGCTGCCAGCCTTCGTGCAAGCCAGCGTGCCCACCAGCGTGCCCACCAGTCCGCCTGCAGCCAGTGTGCCAGCCAGTGTCCCCGCAATTGTGCCTGCCAGCCAGCGTGCCAGCCAGCGTGCCCTCCAGTGCGCCTGCCATCCAGCGTGCCCGCCCGCATGCCCACCAGTGTGCCTGCCAGCCATCGTGCGAGCCAGTGGGCCTTCCAGTGCACCTGCCAGCCATCGTGCCTGCCAGTGGGCCCATCAGTGCACCTGCCAGCCATCGTGCCTGCCAGCGTTTCCACCAGTGCCGCTGCCAGCCGATGTGCCAACCAGTGTGCCTGCCAGCGTTCCTGCCAGCCGGCGTGACAGCGAGCATGCCCAGCAGTGCGCCTGCCAGCCGGCATGCCAGCCAGTGTGCCCGCCAGTGTGCCCGCCAGCGTGCCTGCCAGGCAGCGTTACAGGGAGCGTGCCCATCAGTGTGCCTGCCAAATGCTGTGACAGCCAGCGTGCCCGCTAGCGTGCCCACCAGTGCGCCTGCCAGACAGCGTGGCCGCCAGAGTGCCCACCAGTGCCCCTGCCAGCCGGCGTGCCAGCCAGCATGACAGCCAGTGTGCCACCCAGACGACCTGCCAGCTGGCGTGCCAACCAGTGTGCTCGTCTGTGCACCTCCCAGCTGGCGTGCCAGCCAGCGTGTCCACCTGTGCGCCTGCCAGCCGGCGTGCCTGCCAGCGTGCCCACCAATGAGCCTGCCAGCTGACGTGCCAGCCGGCGTGCCAACCAGTGTGCCCGCCAGTGTGCCTGCCAGCTGGTGTGCTGGACAGCGTGCCCACCAGTGTGCCTGCCAGCGGTCTGCCCGCCAGTGCACCCACCAGTCCGCCTGCAGCCAGTGTGTCAGCCAGCATGCCCGCCAGTGTGCCTGCCAGCCGGCGTGCCAGCCAGCATGCCTGCCAGTGTGCCAGCCAGCTGGCGTCCCAGCCAGTGTGCCTGAAAACGTTCCTGCAAGCCAGCGAGCCAGCCAGCGTGCCCACCAGTGCGCCTGCCAGCAGGCGTGCCAGCCAGCGTGCCCGTCAGTTTGCCTGCCAGCATGCATGCCAGGTGGCGTGCCAGGCAGCATGCCCACAAGTGTGCCTGCCAGCTGGGGTGCCAGCCAGCATGACAGCCAGCGTGCCCACCAGTGTGCCTGCCAGCCGGCGTTCCAGCCAGTGGCCCACCAGTGCACCTGTCTGCCGGCGTGCCAGCCAGTGTGCCCATCAGTGCACCTGCCAGCCATCGTGCCCGCCAGCGTGTCCACCAGTGCGCCTGCCAGCCATCATGCCCGCCAGCATTTCCACCAGTGCACCATCCAGCCGGCATGCCCGCCAGCATGCCTGGCAGTGCGCCTGCCAGCCGTCGTGCCCGCCAGCGTGCCCACCATGTCTCTTATNGCGTCCGAGCCAGTGTGCCTGAAAACGTTCCTGCAAGCCGGCAAGCCAGCAAGCGTGCCCACCAGTGCACCTGCCTGCCGGCGTGCCAGCCAGTGTGCCCATCAGTGCACCTGCCAGCCATCGTGCCCGCCAGCGTGTCCACCAGTGCGCCTGCCAGCCATCATGCCCGCCAGCATTTCCACCAGTGCGCCATCCAGCCGGCATGCCCGCCAGCATGCCTGGCAGTGCGCCTGCCAGCCGTCGTGCCCGCCAGCGTGCCCACCAGTGCACCTGCCAGCCAGTGTGCCAGCCAGTGTGCCCGCCAGTGCCCCTGCCAGCCGGTGTGCCATCCAGCGTGCCATCGTGCCAGCCAGCGTGCACGCAAGTGCACCAGCCAGCCGGCCTGCTAGCCAGTGTGCCCAACAGTGCGCCTGCCAGCCGGCTTGACAACCCGCGTGCCCATCAGTGCACCTACCAGCTGGCGTGCCAGCCTGCGTGCCCACCAGTGGGCCTTTCAGCCAGCGTGCCAGGCACTGTGCCCGCCAGTGTGACCGAAATCATGCCTGCCAGCCTTCGTGCAAGCCAGCGAGCCCGCCAGCGTGCCCACGAGTCCGCCCGCAGCCAGTGTGCCAGCCGGCGTGCCAGCCAGCATGACTGCCAGTGTGCCAGCCAGCTGGCGTCCCAGCCAGTGTGCCTGAAAACGTTCCTGCAAGCCGGCAAGCCAGCAAGCGTGCCCACCAGTGCACCTGCCTGCCAGCGTGCCAGCCAGCGTGCCCGCCAGTTTGCCCGCCAGCATGCATGCCAGGTGGTGTGCCAGGCAGCGTGTCCACAAGTGCACCTGCCAGCTGGGGTGCCAGCCAGCATGACAGCTAGTGTGCCCACCAGTGTCCCTGCCAGCCATCGTGCCAGCCAGTGGCCTGCCAGTGCACCTGCCAGCCAGCATGCCAGCCAGTGTGCCCATCAGTGCACCTGCCAGCCATCGTGCCCGCCAGCATTTCCACCAGTGCGCCTGCCAGTCATCATGCCCGCCAGCGTTTCCACCAGTAAGCCATCCAGCCGGCGTGCCCGCCAGCATGCCTGGCAGTGCCCCTGCCAGCCGATGTGCCAGCCAGCGTGCCCGCCAGCGTGACTGCCAGCCGTTGTGCTAGCCAGTGTGAATGCCAGTGTGCCTGCCAGCCAGCGTGCCAGCCAGCGTGCCCACCAGCATGCCCAACAGTCCGCCTGCCAGGCAGCGTGCTAGCCAGCATGCCCACCAGTGTGCCTGTCAGCCAGCGTGCCAGCCAGCATGCCCGCCAGTGTGCCTGCCAGCCAGCAGGCGAGCCTGTATGCCTGCCAGTGAGCCTGCCAGCCTGCGTTCCAGCCAGCGTGCCCGCCAGCCTGTCTGCCAGCCGGTGTGCCAACCGCAGTGCCAACCAGCATGCCCGTCTGAGCGCCTGCCAGTTGGCGTGGCAGCCAGCATGTCCACCAGTGCGCCTGCCAGCCGGCGTGCCTGACAGCGTGCCCTCCAGTGAGCTTGCAAGCTGGTGTGCCAGCCGGCGTGCCAACCAGTGTGCCCACCAGTGTGCCTGCCAGCTGGCGTGCCCGACAAGGTGCCCACAGTGCGCCTGCCACTGGTCTGCCTGCCGGCGTGCCCACAAGTGCGCCTGCAAGCTGGCGTGCCCGTCACTGTGTCCATCAGTGCGCCTGCCAGCCATCCTGCCCGCCAGTGTACCCGCAAGCATGCCCACCAGTACTCCTGCCAGATGGCATCCCAACCAGTGTGCCCGTCTGTGTGCCTGCCAGCCAGCGTGCCCGCCAGCGTGCCCACCAATGCGCCTGCCAGACGGCCTGCCAGCTGGCGTGCCAGCCAGCGTGTCCGCCAGCACGACTGCCAGGCGGCCTGCCAGGCAGCGTGCCCGCCAGTGTGCCTGCCAGCCGGCTTGCCAGCCAGCATGCCAGGAAGTGTGCTTCCAGTTGGCATACCAGCCAGCATGCCCACCAGTGCACCTGTCAGCCGGCGTGGCAACCAGCATGCCCGTCTGTGCACCTGCCAGTTGGTGTGCCAGACAGCTTGCCCACCAGTGCGCCTGCAAGCTTGTGTGCCAGCCGGTGTGCCAACAAGCGTGCCCACCAGTGTTCCTGCCAGCCGGCGTGCCCGCCAACGTGCCCACCAGTGAGCCTGCAAGCTGCTGTGCAAGCCGGCATGCCAACCAGCGTGCCCACCAGTGTGCCTGCCAGCCGGCGTGCCCGCCAGCGTGCCCACCAGTGCACCTGACAGTTGGCGTGCCAGCCGGCTTGCCAACCAGCGTGTCCATCAGGGCGCCTGCCAGCCATCGTGCCTGCCAGTGTGCTTGCCAGCGTGTCCACCAGTGCTCCTGCCAGCTGGCGTGCCAGCCGGCTTGCCAACCAGCGTGCCCGTCCGTGCACCTGTAAGCTGGCATGCCAGCAAGCATGTTCACCAGTGTGTCTGTCAGCCGGGGTGCCCGCCAGCATGCCCACCAGTGACCCTGCCTGCTGGCCTGCCATCCAGCATGCCAGGCAGTGTGCCCGCCAGTGCGCCTGCCAGCTGGGGTGCCAGCCAGTGTGACAGCCAGCGTGCCCACCAGTGTGCCTGCAGCAATTGTGCCAGCCAGTGGCCCCCAGGGCACCTGCCAACTGGCGTGCCAGCCAGTGTGCCCATCAGTGCACCTGCCAGCCATCATGCCCGCCAGCGTGTCCACCAGTGCGCCTGCCAGCCATCGTGCCCGCCAGCGTGCCCACCAGTGCACCTGCCAGCCGGCGTGCCATCCAGCGTGCCATCGTGCCAGCCAGCATGCACGCCAGTGCACCAGCCAGCCGGCGTGCTAGCCAGTGTGCCCACCAGTGCCCCTGCCAGCCGGCGTGCCATCCAGCGTGCCATCGTGCCAGCCAGCGTGCACGCCAGTGCACCAGCCAGCTGGCATGCTAGCCAGTGTGCCCAACAGTGCGCCTGCCAGCCGGCTTGACAGCCCGCGTGCCCGTCAGTGCACCTGCCAGCTGGCGTGCCAGCATGCATGCCCACCAGTCCGCCTGCAGCCAGTGTGCCAGCCAGCCGGCGTGCCAGCCAGCATGCCTGCCAGTGTGCCAGCCAGCTGGCGCCCCAGCCAGTGTGCCTGAAAACGTTCCTGCAAGCTGGCGAGCCAGTCAGCATGCCCAACAGTGCACTTGCCAGCAGGCATGCCAGCCAGCGTGCCCGCCAGTTTGCCCGCCAGCATGCATGCCAAGTGGCGTGCCAGGCAGTGTGCCCACAAGTGCGCCTGCCAGCTGGGGTGCCAGCCAGCGTGACAGCCAGTGGCCCGCCAGTGCACCTGCCAGCCGGCATGCCAGCCAGTGTGCCCATCAGTGCACCTGCCAGCCATCGTGCCCGCCAGCGTGTGCACCAGTGCGCCTGCCAGCCATCATGCCCGCCAGCATTTCCACCAGTGCACCATCCAGCCGGCGTGCCCGCCAGCATGCCTGGCAGTGCCCCTGCCAGCAGCCTGCCCACTGGCCTGCCCACAAATGTGCCTGCCAGCCGGCATGCCCATCGGTATGTCCATCAGTGGGCCTGCCAGCCATCGTGTCCGCCAGTGTGCCCGCAAGCGTGCCCACCAATGTTCCTGCCAGACAGCGTGCCCGCCAGCGTGCCCACAAGTGGCCGGCCGACGGCCTGCTAGCCGGCGTGCCAGCCAGCATGTCCACCAGCACGAAATCCAGCTGGCCTGCCACGCAGCGTGCCCGCCAGTGTGTCTGCCAGCCGGCTTGCCAGCCAGCGTGCCAGGAAGTGTGCCTGCCAGTCGGCATACCAGCCAGCATTCCCACCAGTGCACCTGCCAGCCGGTGTGGCAACCAGCATGCCCGTCTGTACGCCTGCCAGCCGGTGTGTCAGACAGCGTGCCCACCAGTGCGCCTGCCAGCCGGCCTGCCTGCCAGCGTGCCCACCAGTGCACCTGACAGCCGGCGTGCCAGCCGGCTTGCCAACCAGCATGTCCATCAGGGCACCTGACAGCCATCGTGCCCGCCAGTGTGCCCGCCAGCGTGCCCACCAGTGCTCTTGCCAGCCGGCGTGCCAGCCGGCTTGCCAACCAGCATGCCCGTCTGTGCGCCTGCCAGCTGGCATGCCAGCCAGTGTGCCTTCCAGTGCACCTGCAAGCCGGCGTTCCAGCCAGCGTGCCCGCCAGTGCGCCTGCCAGCCAGCCTGCCAGCCAGCATTCCCACCACTGCGCCTGCCAGCCGGCGTGCCAACCAGCATACCTGTCTGTGTGCCTGCCATCCGGCGAGCCAGACAGCATGCCCACCATTGTTCTTGCCAGCCGGCGTCCATGCCAGCGAGCCCACCAGTGCGCCTGCCAGCCAGCCTGCACGCCAGCGTGCCCACCGGTGCGCCTGACAGCTGGTGTACCCACCAGCGTGTCCATCTGGGCGCCTGCCAGCCATCGTGCCCGCCAGTGTGCCCGCAAGCAAGCCCACCAGTGCGCCTGCCAGCCGGCGTGCCAGACAGCGTGCCCGCCAGTGTGCCCGCCAGCGTGCCTGCCAGGCAGCGTTACAGGGAGCGTGCCCATCAGTGCGTCTGCCAGGCGCTGTGACAGCCAGCGTGGCCGTCAGAGTGCCCACCAGTGCCCCTGCCAGCCGGCGTGCCAGCCAGCGTGACAGTCAGTGTGCCACCAGACGACCTGCCAGCTGGCGTGCCAACCAGTGTACTCGTCTGTGTGCCTGCCAGCTGGCGTGCCAGCCAGCGTGTCCACCTGTGCGCCTGCCAGCCCGACTGCCTGCCAGCGTGCCCACCAGTGCCCCTGCCAGCTGGCGTGCCAGCCGGCGAGCCAACCAGCGTGCCCGCCAGTGTGCCTGCCAGCCAGAGTACTGGACAGCGTTCCCACCAGTGTGCCTGCCAGCAGTCTGCCCGCCAGCACGCCCACCAGTGTGCCTGCACGGCGGTGTGCCCCCCAGCGTGTCCATCAGTGCACCTGCCAGCCATTGTGCCCGCAAGTGTGCCCGCAAGCGTGCCCAGCAGTGTTCCTGCCAGATGGCTTGCCAACCATCATGCCCACCAGTGTGCCAGCCAGGCGGGTGCCAGCCAGCGTGCCCACCAGCATGACTGCCAGCCGGCCTGCCAGCCAGCAATCCCACCAGTGCGCCTGCCAGCCGGCATGCCAACCAGCGTGCCTGTCTGTGCGCCTGCCATCCGGCGAGCCAGACAGCGTGCCCAACCTGCCAGCCATCGTGCCTGCCAGCGTTTCCACCAGTGCCGCTGCCAGCCGATGTGCCAACCAGTGTGCCTGCCAGCGTTCCTGCCAGCCGGCGTGACAGCGAGCATGCCCACCAGTGCGCCTGCCAGCCGGCGTGCCAGCCAGCGTGCCCGCCAGTGTGCCTGCCAGCGTGCCTGCCAGGCAGCGTTACAGGGAGCGTGCCCATCAGTGCGCCTGCCAACTGCCGTGACAGCCAGAGTGCCCGCTAGCGTGCCCACCAGTGCGCCTGCCAGCCAGCGTGGCCGCCAGAGTGCCCACCAGTGCCCCTGCCAGCCGGCGTGCCAGCCAGTGTGACAGCCAGTGTGCCACCCAGACGACCTGCCAGCTGGCGTGCCAACCAGTGTGCTCGTCTGTGCACCTCCCAGCTGGCGGGCCAGCCAGTGCGCCCACCAGTGCACCTGCCAGGCAGTGTGCCCACCAGCGTGTCCACCAGTGCGCCTGCCAGCCATCGTGCCCGCCAGTGTGCCCGCAAGCATGCCCAACAGTGTTCCTGCCAGATGGCTTGCCAACCATCATGCCCGCCAGTGCACCAGCCAGGCGGCGTGCCCGCCAACATGCCCACCAGTGCGCCTGCCAGACGGCCTGCCAGCCAGCGTGCCAGCCAGTGTGCCCGCCAGCTCGACTGCCAGCCGGCCAGCCAGCCAGCATTCACACCATTGCGCCTGCCAGCCGGCGTGCCAACCAGCGTGCCTGTCTGTGCGCCTGCCATCCGGCGAGCCAGACAGCGTGCCCACCGTTGTTCCTGCCAGCCAGCCTGCCCGCCAGCATGCCCACCAGTGCGCCTGACAGCTGGTGTACCCGCCAGCGTGTTCATCAGGGCGCCTGCCAGCCATCATGACTGCCAGTGTGCCCGCCAGAGAGAAAACCAGTGTAGCCTGCCAGATGGCGTGACAGCCGGCATGCCAACCAGCATGCCCATCTGTGCGCCTGCCAGCTGGCTGGCCAGCCAGCGTGTCCACCAGTGCGCCTGCCAGCCGGTGTGCAGCCAGCATGCTTGACAGCGTGCCTGCCAGGCGGCGTGCCCGCCAGCGTGCCCTCCAGTGCGCCTGCCATCCGGCGTGCCAGGCAGTGTGTCCGCCAGTGCGGCTGTCAGCCGGGGTGCCAGCCAGCATGCCTGCCAGTGCGCCAGCCAGCTGGCATCCCAGCCAGTGTGCCTGAAAACGTTCCTGCAAGCCGGCGAGCCAGCCAGAGTGCCCACCAGTGCACCTGCCAGCAGGCGTGCCAGCCAGCGTGCCCGTCAGTTTGCCTGCCAGCATGCATGCCAGGTGGTGTGCCAGGCAGCGTGCGCACAAGTGCGCCTGCCAGCTGGGGTGCCAGCCAGCGTGACAGCCAGCGTGCCCACCAGTGTGCCTGCCAGCCATCGTGCCAGCCAGCGGCCCGCCAGTGCACCTGCCTGCCGGCGTGCCAGCCAGTGTGCCCATCAGTGCACCTGCCAGCCATCGTGCCCGCCAGCGTGTCCACCAGTGCGCCTGCCAGCCATCATGCCTACCAGCATTTCCACCAGTGCGCCATCCAGCCGGCATGCCCGCCAGCATGCCTGGCAGTGCGCCTGCCAGCCGTCGTGCCCGCCAGCGTGCCCACCAGTGCACCTGCCAGCCAGTGTGCAAGCCAGTGTGCCCGCCAGTGCCCCTGCCAGCCGGTGTGCCATCCTGCGTGCCATCGTGCCAGCCAGCGTGCACGCAAGTGCACCAGCCAGCCGGCGTGCTAGCCAGTGTGCCCAACAGTGCGCCTGCCAGCCGGCTTGACAACCCGCGTGCCCGTTAGTGCACCTGCCAGCTGGCGTGACAGCCTGCGTATCCACCAGTGGGCCTTTCAGCCAGCGTGCCAGGCACTGTGCCCGCCAGTGTGACCGAAATCATGCCTGCCAGCCTTAGTGCAAGCCAGCGTGCCCGCCAGCGTGACTGCCAGCCGTCGTGCCAGCCAGCGTGAACGCCAGTGCGCCTGCCAGCCGGCGTGCCAGCCAGCGTGCCAGCCAGCATGCCCGCCAGTGTGCCTGCCAGCCAGCGGCGAGCCTGTATGCCAGCCAGTGAGCCTGCCAGCTGGCGTTCCAGCCAGCATGCCCGCCAGCCTGTCTGCCAGCCGGTGTGCCAACTGCAGTGCCAACCAGCATGCCCGTCTGAGCGCCTGCCAGTTTGCGTGGCAGCCAGCATGTCCACCAGTGCGCCTGCCAGCCGGCGTGCCCGACAGCGTTCCCTCCAGTGAGCTTGCAAGCTGGCGTGCCAGCCGGCGTGCCAACCAGCGTGCCCACCAGTGTGCCTGCCAGCTGGCATGCCCGAAAAGGTGCCCACCAGTGCGCCTGCCACTGGTCTGCCTGCTGGCGTGCCCACAAGTGCGCCTGCAAGCTGGCGTGCCCGTCACTGTGTCCATCAGTGCGCCTGCCAGCCATCCTGCCCGCCAGTGTCCCCGCAAGCGTGCCCACCAGTGCTCCTGCCAGATGGCATCCCAACCAGCTTGCCCGTCTGTGTGCCTGCCAGCCAGCGTGCCCGCCAGCGTGCCCACCAAAGCGCCTGCCAGACGGTCTGCCAGCCGGTGTGCCAGCCAGCATGTCCGCCAGCACGACTGCCAGCCGGCCTGCCAGGCAGTGTGCCCGCCAGTGTGCCTGCCAGCCGGCTTGCCAGCCAGCGTGCCAGGAAGTGTGCTTCCAGTCGGCATACCAGCCAGCATACCCACCAGTGCACCTGTCAGCCGGCGTGGCAACCAGCATGCCCGTCTGTGCAACTGCCAGTCGGTGTGCCAGACAGCTTTCCCACCAGTGCGCCTGCAAGCTTGTGTGCCAGCCGGTGTGCCAACAAGCGTGCCCACCAGTGTTCCTGCCAGCCGGCGTGCCCGCCAGCGTGCCCACCAGTGAGCCTACAAGCTGGTGTGCCAGCCGGCGTGCCAACCAGCGTGCCCACCAGTGTGCCTGCCAGCTGGCATGCCCGAAAAGGTGCCCACCAGTGCGCCTGCCACTGGTCTGCCTGCTGGCGTGCCCACAAGTGCGCCTGCAAGCTGGCGTGCCCGTCACTGTGTCCATCAGTGCGCCTGCCACCATCCTGCCCGCCAGTGTCCCCGCAAGCGTGCCCACCAGTGCTCCTGCCAGATGGCATCCCAACCAGCTTGCCCGTCTGTGTGCCTGCCAGCCAGCGTGCCCGCCAGCGTGCCCACCAAAGCGCCTGCCAGACGGTCTGCCAGCCGGTGTGCCAGCCAGCATGTCCGCCAGCACGACTGCCAGCCGGCCTGCCAGGCAGTGTGCCCGCCAGTGTGCCTGCCAGCCGGCTTGCCAGCCAGCGTGCCAGGAAGTGTGCTTCCAGTCGGCATACCAGCCAGCATACCCACCAGTGCACCTGTCAGCCGGCGTGGCAACCAGCATGCCCGTCTGTGCAACTGCCAGTCGGTGTGCCAGACAGCTTTCCCACCAGTGCGCCTGCAAGCTTGTGTGCCAGCCGGTGTGCCAACAAGCGTGCCCACCAGTGTTCCTGCCAGCCGGCGTGCCCGCCAGCGTGCCCACCAGTGAGCCTACAAGCTGGTGTGCCAGCCGGCGTGCCAACCAGCGTGCCCACCAGTGTGCCTGCCAGCCGGCGTGCCCGCAAGCGTGCCCACAAGTGCGCCTGCCAGCTGGCATGCCCATCGGTGTGTCCATCAGTGGGCCTGCCAGCCATCGTGCCCGCCAGTGTGCCCGCAAGCGTGCCCACCAGTGTTTCTGCCAGACGGCGTGCCAACCAGCGTGCCCGTCTGTGTGCCTGCCAGCCAGCGTGCCCACCAGCGTGCCCACAAGTGCGCCTGCCAGACGGCCTGCTAGCCTTTGTGCCAGCAAGCGTGTCCGCCAGCAATAAATCCAGCCGGCCTGCCACGCAGCGTGCCTGCCAGTGTGCCTGCCAGCCGGCTAGCCAGCCAGCGTGCCAGGAAGTGTGCCTGCCAGTCGGCATACCAGCCAGCATTCCCACAAGTGCACCTGCCAGCCGACGTGGCAACCAGCATGCCCGTCTGTGCGCCTGCCAGCCGGTGTGCCAGACAGCGTGCCCGCCAGTGTTTCTTCCAGCCGGCGTGCCCGCCAGCGTGCCCACCAGTGCGCCTGCCAGCCGGCCTGCCCGCCAGCGTGCCCACCAGTGCACCTGACAGTCGGCGTGCCGGCCGGCTTGCCAACCAGCGTGTCCATCAGGGCGCCTGCCAGCCATCGTGCCTGCCAGTGTGCTTGCCAGCGTGTCCACCAGTGCTCCTGCCAGCTGGCGTGCCAGCCGGCTTGCCAACCAGCGTGCCCGTCCGTGCGCCTGTAAGCTGGCATGCCAGCAAGCGTGTCCACCAGTGCGTCTGTCAGCCGGGGTGCCCGCCAGCGTGCCCACCAGTGACCCTGCCTGCTGGCATGCCATCCGGCGTGTCAGGCAGTGTGTCCGCCAGTGCGCCTGCCAGCTGGGGTGCCAGCCAGCGTGACAGCCAGCGTGCCCACCAGTGTGCCTGCAGCAATCATGCCAGCCAGTGGCCCGCCAGGGCACCTGCCAGCCGGCATGCCAGCCACTCTGCCCATCAGTGCACCTGCCAGCCATCGTGCCCACCAGCGTGTCCACCAGTGCGCCTGCCAGTCATCATGCCCGCCAGCATTTCCACCAGTGCACCATCCAGCCGGCGTGCCCGCCAGCATGCCTGGCAGTGCCCCTGTCAGCCAATGTGTCAGCCAGTGTGCCCGCCAGTGTCACTGCCAGCCATCGTGCCAGCCAGGGTGAACGCCAGTGCGCCTGCAGCCGGCGTGCCAGCCAGCGTGCCCGCCAGCGGTCCCAAGAGTGCGCCTGCCAGGCGGCGTGCCAGCCAGCGTGCCCGCCAGTGCGCATGCCAGCCGGTGTGCCAGCCAGCATGCCCGCCAGTGTGCCTGCCAGCCAGCAGGCGAGCCTGTGTGCCTGCCAGTGAGCATGCCAGCCGGTGTTACAGCCAGCGTGCCCGCCAGCGTGCCTGCCAGCTGGCATGCCAGGCTGCATGCCCACCAGTGCGCCTGCCAGCCAGTGTGCCAGCCGCAGTGCCAACCAGCATGCCCGTCTGAGCGCCTGCCAGTTGGCGTGCCAGCCAGCATGTCCACCAGTGTGCCTGCCAGCCGGCGTGCCGGCCAGCATGCCCTCCAGTGAGCCTGCAAGCTGGTGTGCCAGCCGGCGTGCCAACCAGCGTGCCCAACAGTGAGCCTGCAAGCTTGTGTGCCAGCTGGCGTGCCAACCAGTGTGCCCACCAGTGTGCCTGCCAGCCGGGGTGCCCGCCAGTGTGCCCACCAGTGCGCCTGCCAGCAGCCTGCCCGCTGGCATGACCACAAATGTGCCTGCCAGCCGGCATGCCCATCGGTATGTCCATCAGTGGGCCTGCCAGCCATCGTGCCCGCCAGTGTGCCCGCAAGCGTGCCCACCAGTGTTCCTGCCAGACGGCGTGCCAACCAGCGTGCCCGTCTGTGTGCCTGCCAGCCAGCGTGCCCACCAGCGTGCACACAAGTGCGCCTGCCAGACGGCCTGCTAGCCGGCGTGCCAGCAAGCGTGTCCGCCAGCACGAAATCCAGCCGGCCTGCCACGCAGCGTGCCTGCCAGTGTGCCTGCCAGCCGGCTAGCCAGCCAGCATGCCAGGAAGTGTGCCTGCCAGTCGGCATACCAGCCAGCTTTCCCACCAGTGCACCTGCCAGCCGATGTGGCAACCAGCATGCCCGTCTGTGCGCCTGCCAGCCGGCGTGCCAGACAGCGTGCCCNAGTCTGAGTGAACTCCAGGAGTTGGTGATGGACAGGGAGGCCTGGCGTGGCGTGATTCATGGGGTCGCCAAGAGTCAGACACAACTGAGTGACTGAACTTAACTGAAGACAGTTTCTGTTACAAGTGCTGAACTTTACCATTAAGGAGTGAGTGGATGGGTGTGGCTATCCACTAACAAAACTTTATTCACAAAACAGGCAGTGGACTGGGATTGGCCCGGGGCTGCAGGTTGCTCACCACTGGCTTAAGCTTTCTCCCATCTTTGTGGAATTCCTGAGGCTCAGACCATGCCCTGCTCATTTTTGTGTCCCCAGTGCCTGGCAGGGTCCCTGGCAGGAAATATGTAGGGAAAGAAAGATCCAAGTAAAGGTCTCAGACCTACCATTTATCTTCTGTAAACTACTTGTTTTCCAAACCTTTTTAAAAATCTCATAAATGGAAATAAATATTCCTGCTTTGTCTGCTGCAGATGGTGGTTGTGAGAATCCCATGAATAATGCATCAGAACACGAAGCACAGTACAAATGGAAGCTGTTTCACTGTTCACGTGACTCCACTACACAGACCTTTATCTTGTGAGTCTGAACCCAGGAGAGGGCCTATGATCTGCCTGCCCGTCGCTCCGCCCCTCCGGTGGGTGGTGTGGGGCTTAGGTGCAGCCCACTCTCTGCCCTACAGCTTCGGCTAGCTCTGGGGACGATGCCCAGGGGTGAGGCTCCTCAACCATTTCTCCTCTCCGCACGTCCCACTCGCTTCGTCCTAGCTTCCAGATTCCATAGTTGCCCCCGGGCAGGTGTGAAACAGACTATGTTTATGACAGATGAATGGCGTGATGGCCTCTGAGGCCTCCCAGAGACGGGAGCACGTTCTCTGGGTTAGAACCAACAGGGGTAGAAGCTGATGACAGCCTGGTAGCGGATGGTGAGGAGGAGGATGGCATCAAGGTTTCTAGGCTGGGAGACTGGATGGGACGACACTCATAACTGGCATCAGGAATTAAGAAAGGGGAAACGTCTGGGAGTGACTGGGGCTAGGGAGATCACGAGCTTGGAACCAAATATGTCCGGTTGGAAATGCCCAGGGCTGTGAACAAAACACGTCTGCACGTAGTGTGAGGCCGTGTTTCTGAATTAATACGCACAGCGACAGATTAGTGCTACAAGGCCACGTGCCAGCAGCTAGCTCTTAGAATAAGCTAATGAAATGACTAGAATAGTACTGCAAGAGCCAACTAAGGAACACACTCACACAGCACTGCCACAGGATACTGTGGGGGGAACAGAGAGATAATAAAAGCCCAACCGAGCCAACGCAAAACGCAGTCATCCTGCAGCAGATTGAAAAAACAAACACACAGCAGGGTTTATTACTGTGGCTGCCTGGAAACAACCTGTTCAGAAATCAGAGAGAGGAGCTGAAACAAAAGAGCAAATAGAAGCCCGTCAAAACAAGGAGTAGGGAAGGACCGTGTGCGTGGCCACGGGCTCCCTGCAGACAGGAAGGCAGGCCCTCTTAGGGGAACTCAGGACTAGGACATGAGGAATTTCTCGTCATTTGTTCCCAGTACCAACGAGGAAGAGTTGGAAATAATGTACACATAAATACAAATCCAAGTGGCTCAGGTCAAATAAATATATAATATATATAACTTGTAATAATCACATTTTCACTCACTTTTCATTTTCTTTCTTCAAGAACAGAGAAAGAGCTAGTATGTGTCCTCTATTATGTCTGTTTTGGCAGAAAAAATAGCCAAGGAGCTGCCTACACTCTCTGTGCACCCCTGACGCCCTGTGACCTGGCTCCCACCCCGTGTGGCCTCTTCTCCCGCAGGGCCAGCCTGAGCCTTGCACCTCCCCGCCCCCCAGACCAGCCAGGAAGTTTCTGGACCTTCGGCCACCTCCGTGAAGGCTGGAATTGCTACCCTCCTTACCTCTCTAAGGTGCAAACGCCCCTCCTCACCGAGGGCCTCAGTGGCAACCCCTCTGCAGCGCAGACCCTACCTTCCCACTGAAAGTGGGCTGCGATTTCCCCTGTACCCTCAGCATGTTCCGTTCCAGGGGTCATACATATCCTCCTGCCAGTGAGACTAGTTGTTCCTACGATCATCTCCTGCATCAGACTCTGAACTTCCTGAGTCTATGTTTTGTCTCCCTCAGTAGCAAACTAGTACAATAAATATTCGTGGAGTGAGTGAACAGCCATTTAATCAGATACTTCCTCTTAATTGAGAGATAGGCATCCATCAAGAATTAGTGTATTAGAAATTCTTGATTAAATCATATAATAAAACTTGTTACAGCATACACGTGAGTAATAAAAATAACAGCAATAACCTAATAACATCTATTAAGCATCCCATGAAGTAGACAGACCTTGTCCCTGCTCAGCAGACACACTCGTCCCCCTTTTCCCTGAAATCCACCCCTACTCCCTCTCAGAGCATCTGTCTGATCTCAGTCAGGGCCTCCCTGTTTCCTCCATCCTGCAGACAGACTCTCAGAAATAGGGATTTGGGGGCTCCAGGCACTAACTCCTGAATAGCCATCTATTCTGCTCCCAGGCTCCCTGCACCCTCATCCCGAGGGTTTCAGCTCAGCCGCTCTGATTCTGAGGTCACCTTCTGCAGAGGGGTGCCCAGGGCGCTGGGGAGGACCTCCTCCCTGCTCCCCTCCTTCTGCAGGTCCACAGCTCCCTTCCATCTCTTACGCCAAGGGAGGAACCAGGCAACAGATGGTGACCCCAGCCTGCATGCTCCCTCCACTCACAGGCATCTGAAGGCCGGCAGGTTTCCTAGGAAACTCAAGCGCCCCATACTGGTGATCCCCAGCCTCTCCCAAAGAGAGCACCAAGCAGGGAGGAGGAAGACAGAGGGGAAGACAAGACCGATGGGAAGCCGCAGGAGGAGCTCCATGCCTTCCTTCCAAGTTTCCCCAGTGAAGCTAGACGCCTCACATCTCCCCTTCACCCCCACAAGCCGGCCACAGTCTCAGCATCTTCACAAAGTTTCACTGCCCATGCAATCCTCCCCCTCTCCCTTTCGGGGCCCTCCTGGGGCCCCAGGACTTGAAAGCCTAAGAAAGCACTCACCAGCCTGCTTCTTCATCTGCCTCTCCCCTGCCCAGGAGAGGAGACCCGCTTCCTCCCGGCGTGGGGTCCAACCAGTTGTCTTCTAGGATTTCCAACAACTAAGGACACCTTGTATGTGGATTCAAGACCCCTTCCCCCTCCTCCCTTCTCAGGGATGGAGGAGGGTGGTCTCCATCTGCTCGGTGGCTGTGCTGCATGCTTGGCTCCCTGGCATTGTCAGAGGGAGCGATCTGGGAGGAGAGAGGGGCTGTGTTTAACCATTGAGAGGGCTCCCTTGGTGGCAGGGGCACCGGCAGGTCTGGCCCCTCCTCGCCCTGCCTGAGGTCATGGGGTCTCAGCAGGAGTGGGGGATGGGGAACAACAATATCAGGTGGCCCCGATTCCCACCTGGGGTGGGGGCGGAGGGGGACACCTGGGTTTAGGATTAAGGATTTGGCTGAAAACAACTGTTTCCTGCCCAACACCCAGAACTAATCTATTGGTTGAAACCTGAACCACTTGGCTATTTATTAGGTTGGGAACAAGGGAAGGAGGGGGAAGGAAAGGAGAAAGGGGGAAGAGGCCTTTCCCCTGGGGTGCCCACCATGAGTATCACGTGAGCTTCTCAGGCCCCCCCAGACTGCCAGGGACCCAGAGCGCGGGCAGGCACCTCGGTGCTCACAAGATACCAGGCTGCCTGTGAAGCCTGCGCCCACCGGCAACGTGTCCCCCTTCTGGCAGGAGGTGCAGGCCCCTCACTGCGGGGCCAGAGCTGGCTGGGACACTAAGTCAACAGAGCTTGGACAGGGAGGCCTGCTGCATGACTTTGCGTAGCTGATTTGCGTGGGTCTACCAAAAGTCTTTTAACCTTCTGCTTATAACGGATCTTGGGTTATTTTTATTTCTTTTTCCTCATCACCACAATGCTTCAATGAACATCCCTCTACATATAATATAGAGGAAGTGGAGTGGCTGCCTTATCCTGTCTCTTTAACCCCATGACAACTGGAACCTGAAATATATCTTAGCCTGGTATATACAGGCAGCCCGAAGTATAAGTGGCCAGTCCAACCCTGGACATCCCACCGCACAAGCCAGTAGTTGCTGGACACACTGGGAGGGACTGCATCAGTGCTGCAATCCAACCGAGCCAGCTTTCTGACATTCTCCGGGGCTGTGCATTTTCTCCACATTATTATTATTGCTTACTCGCTCATCCTCCAAGAGGCAGGACTAAGAAGTACACGTGGAATGGAAAAGACTCTCGAATGTAGCCAGTGCCACTGCCTGTTAGCTGGTCAGACTCTGCACAGGGGCTGCCTTCCATACGATTTGTGGATATCTGTGAATTTCCGTTATTCTGGCTCCACTCACTGCCACTGCTCAGTGTTAACTGAGCTCTGACCAGGCTTCTTACAAAGACTAGCAGGTAAAACAGACTGTAAAGGAAACAGAAGTTAACAAGTAGGGTATGCAGACAGCCTCCAGCTTGGAGACACCAGCTACAGAGATGCAGGCAACAGCCTTCCCTCAGCGGGGGGAAGAAATTCTGCCACCTCCAGGATGGAGAAGGAGAGCCCCCACCTCTCCGTAACTTAACAGCCAGCTTTGCATTCATCTCCCTGTTTTCCACCCTCAGGGAGAGAGTTTCACAGCAATTAGACACACATCTTTTTCACAGCTGGAGGGAGAGGAGAGAGGGCTTGTGAAGCTCCCCACCCCCTCAACGTGGGGGAGAAAACAGCAGGATAGCAGAGCTGCCCCCTGTTGGCTGATGGCCTGTTAGCAGAGGCTAGAGAGAAGAGTAATCATAACCTACGGACACGATCCTGTGTGTGCAAGGGTGCAGCCTAAGGTCTGGGGAGGCTGAGGGTTCAAAGGAAAGATAGAGACTGGAGACAGAAGGCCTGAAAGGGGCTTAGATTTAGTATGAAAAGACCTAGGGTTCCTCAAAACACGAAACACAGAATTCCTGTATGCCCCAGCAAACCACTCCTGGGTATACACCAAAGAGCTAAAAATATATGCCCACATGAGAACTTGTGCATAAATGTGTTCAGCAGCATAGTTGACCACAGACAAAAAGTGGAAACAACCTGAACGTCTATCAGCTGAGGATGGATAAATAAAATGCAGTATATCTATATATATAATGGAATATCATTTAACCACCAAAAAGGAATGATACAGAGAGACATGCTACAATGCGGATGAACCTTGAAAACACCACGCTAAGTAGAAGAAGCCAGACACAAACGACCACGTATTGTACCATTCCATTAATATGAAACGTCTGAAATAGGCAAATCCACAGAGGAGTAAACAGACTGATGATTGTCTAGGTAGAGGAAGACTGGGTTTCTCTGGTGGCTCAGATAGTAAAAAATCTGCCTGCAATGCAGGAGACCCGGGTTCAACCCCTGGGTCAGGAAGATGCCCTGGAGAAGAGAATGGCTACCAAACCAATATTCCTATCTGGAGAACTCCATGGACAGAGGACCTAGTGGGCTATAGGCCATGGGATCGCAAAGAGTTGGACACAACTGAGTGATTAACCCTCACTTCCTGAGAGAGAGACCATGGTCAGGGGGCAGAGGAGGGGCTGCTAATGGGTACGGGGCTTTCTGGTGAATGGAGAAGATAATGAAAATGTTCTAAAATTAACTGTGGTGATTAGTGCCCAACTCTGTGAATATATTAAAAATCAGTGCACAATATTTTTTAAACTTATTTTTTATTGAAGTATAGTTGATATGCAAGTTGTATATTTTATAATGGTGAATGTATGGTATGTGAATTCTATCTCGATGAAACTACTGTTTAAAACATCAACGAGAAAAAAAGGATTAATTACGTAAGAACTTGGAAGACTTTGTTAGAAAACTGTGATACTTCAATAAGGAAAATAAACGATTAAATTTATAAACGTAGCTTCAAATGTTCAAAGGAACTCGTTTATTAATGGACTCAAACAGATGATATTAAAATTTATGAGATTTATAAAAAGAATTAAAAAATATATCAGTTGAAAGGTTTAAGAAAAAATTAGGTTTGGGGATCAATATATTGAATATTGATTTTTTAAAAAAGACTTTGGGCTAACTCCTTGGATGCCACCCAGAACAAGTCAGAGTCTGAATACTCCCTGCCTCTGCAGTAAGCTGCACAGCGCTGTGCAGAGGGCTGCAAGAAGCGCGACCTGAGGCCTCAGTCTCTGTCTCGGCAGCTCCCCCGAAGGGTGGCGGCTGTGCTTCCAGACCCTCGCTTCCGCACTCCAGTCACCGGCCGCTGCATTCCCAGGCTCCCTGAGCGGGCTGTCTGCTTGAAGCCAGGGCCCTGTCCATCTGAGGAGCTGCCATCTGGACCCATCTGCTCGCCATGTCACTCATGTTAAGCTGCTTACTCCACCCTCTCTTTGTGGGATTCCAGGCCCAGTTTCAACAGACCAGGGTTCTAAAGCCATTTGAAAACCACAGGATAAGCTCAAGCAGGAAAGAAAAGGGTGGGGGCAGGGGAGCTGTTTGAAGAAGCTTGGGGTGGGGCAAAGAGGACGGACCTCCAGCCCCTTCACTGACTGTGAGCTTTTGGGGGCCAAGGGCGGTGTCTTCTCCTTCTTTTCTATACTCTTCACAGAAATGAGCACCAGATGAAAGCAGAACAGGACCAACTGGGAACACGCAGCCCGGGGGTAAACACGCCAGACGGGGATTCCGAGCCACAGCCTCTCACTCATGTTAAGCTGCTTACTCCACCCTCTCTTTGTGGGATTCCAGGCCCAGTTTCAACAGACCAGGGTTCTAAAGCCATTTGAAAACCACAGGATAAGCTCAAGCAGGAAAGAAAAGGGTGGGGGCAGGGGAGCTGTTTGAAGAAGCTTGGGGTGGGGCAAAGAGGACGGACCTCCAGCCCCTTCACTGACTGTGAGCTTTTGGGGGCCGAGGGCGGTGTCTTCTCCTTCTTTCCTATATGCTTCACAGAAATGAGCACCAGATGAAAGCAGAACAGGACCAACTGGGAACACGCAGCCCAGGGGTAAACACGCCAGACGGGGATTCCGAGCCACAGTCTCAAGAGGAAGGGATGTGCTGTGAACTATCTGGCTCAGGAAGGGGGCGCAGGCTTGGGAGCCACATACCCGGGTTCCCTCTCACCTCACAGTTCAGCAATTCATTTACCCTCTCTCTCTGTCAGAGCCTTAGCTTGCTTGTCTTTGAATGGGATAATACACATTTATTACAATATTATCGTGATTACTAATTAAATGAGTTAATTCATTTTGAGTGAATTAACGGGCTAATGCATTTGTATAGCATCTAATGGGCTTCCCTTGTAGCTCAGTTGGTAAAGAACTGGCCTGCAATGCAGGAGACCCACGTTCAACCCCTGGGTTGGGAAGATCCCCTGGAGAAGGAAATGGCAACCCGCGCCAGTATTCTTGCCTGGGAAATCCCATGGACAGAGGAGCTGGGGGTGCCAAGAGTCAGACACGACTTCGCAGCTAAACCACCGCCACGATAGCACCTAATGCAAGGCCTGGCCCAAGCTTGACTTTCAGAAGCTATTGGTTATTTCTTCTTCCCCACAAGTGACAGATGGTACAATGCTTTGCTACATGGCTTTGGACAAGCTGGACGTTCGGCCCTAGGTGTGTCTTATACATCTACAAAAATACACAGTGCCTGTGCTAATAACCATAACCTAGCTCTGGGGCCTGGAGAAGGCAATGGCGCCCCACTCCAGTGTTCTCGCCTGGAGAATCCCGGAGACGGAGGAGCCTGGGGGGCTGCCGTCTATGGGGTCGCACAGAGTCAGACACGACTGAGCGACTTAGCAGCAGCAGCAGCACCTCTGGGGCCAAGGAGTCATTACCCTCTCGTCGTTCGGTCATCTGCACAAGTGCTGTCTACTGTGGACCAGACAGAAGGGCAGCTCCTGTGAGATTCCAGAGCAGCCAAAGCAGCCCTTTGCTTCCCTCTCTCCTGCCTCAACCCTGCGTCGTGAACCAAAGCGCTAGGAGCTCCTGGAGACCACTCCCTCACCCCCATTCCGCCCCTGCTCACCCAGCCTCTTCCACCAGTGGCCCCACGCCCCATGACATCAACCATGCCAGGCGGGAGTCGACCTGAAAGGAGCCAGGTCTGTTCTTCTGAGGCTTCCACCCTGCTGTCAGTATCGGTCTAGCTGCTGATATTCCAAGGATAGCACATCCCTGGCTGCATGTTTAAGGTTCCTGTCTGACTTGACAGGGAGGCGCCGGGAGGAAAGGACCAAGACAGCAGGAGGGAGCGGCATCTGTTCCCTCCCCTCCCTCCAGCCCTCTGCATTTACATCCAACTCAGACACTGGTCTGGGTCCAACTGCCGTCCTGGCAGGCTTCTGCAGCCTGGAGATGTGAAAATACAGGAGCGTGGAGGATTGTTCTTCTGAGGCTTCCACCCTGCTGTCAGTATCGGTCTAGCTGCTGATATTCCAAGGATAGCACATCCCTGGCTGCATGTTTAAGGTTCCTGTCTGACTTGACAGGGAGGCGCCGGGAGGAAAGGACCAAGACAGCAGGAGGGAGCGGCATCTGTTCCCTCCCCTCCCTCCAGCCCTCTGCATTTACATCCAACTCAGACACTGGTCTGGGTCCAACTGCCGTCCTGGCAGGCTTCTGCAGCCTGGAGATGTGAAAATACAGGAGCGTGGAGGAGGAGGTGTGGGACAGACAGGGGACAGCGTTCCCTGTGCTATGAGATGCGCTGTTTGTCTAGGGGTCTGCGGCTGAGTGCTGGCTATGATGCTTACGCCAAAGACCCCGCCGGCTCCAGCGGTGGAGGGGAAAGCCGCGTTAACGCCCCCAGTGAGTGCACACACCTGTGCATGGCAGGGCCTCTCTTTGCTGTAGTCTCTAGTCCTCCCACTAGAATCAGAAACTCACGGGGTGACACGCTGTCTCAAACCCAGCAGCCCCACCTCCGCTATGCAGGTGGGTTCAGCAGAGCGGCAGAAAGGCTGGGAGGGGGTGGTGTAGAAGCCAGTGCATTGCCTCCACAGAGATGAGGCAGATGACACACGCCACTGAGGGGACCAGCTCTCCCTGCGGTCACTGCTGGCTCCACACCCAGCCCTGCACACCTCAGCACCCAGGAGAGGGTGGTAAGCACGGGTGCTGTCTCAGGGGCCCGGAGTTGGTCCTGGGGAGGAGCGTTCCCAGTGAAGCCCCACGGCCTGCCCCTCGATCATCTCCCGGCCTGGCCAGGGAGGCCCGCTGCTGTGTTTTTGGAGGGAGAAGGCCCAGCACCTGGCAGGGAGGCTGAGGGGTTTGCCTCCACAGAGATGAGGCAGATGACACACGCCACTGAGGGGACCAGCTCTCCCTGCGGTCACTGCTGGCTCCACACCCAGCCCTGCACACCTCAGCACCCAGGAGAGGGTGGTAAGCACGGGTGCTGTCTCAGGGGCCTGGAGTTGGTCCTGGGGAGGAGCGTTCCCAGTGAAGCCCCACGGCCTGCCCCTCGATCATCTCCCGGCCTGGCCAGGGAGGCCCGCTGCTGTGTTTTTGGAGGGAGAAGGCCCAGCACCTGGCAGGGAGGCTGAGGGGTGTGAATGCAATTAACCAACTGAGGCCATCTGAGACACTGAAGGCCCAGGGAGGCTGGTGGTTCCTCTGCCTGCGTCAGAGGGCAGGTGTCCGCTCCAAGCGCCTGGCAGGCCCAGGAGCTGAGGCATCGAGGGAGCCAGAGGTCAGTCTGAGTGCGGGCAGGTGCTCACGCTGGCGGAAGGGGAGGGCGGAGAGGGGTGTGCGGGAGCAGATGCTGGGGTGGCCCCAGATGGCTATGGCCCGGAACAAGAGGAGCAGAGAGGAGGAGGGCAGACAGACGACTTACTCATCGGAGGCCTCCTAAGTGGAGACACAAAATCAGATTTCTACCTAGAACCTGGCTAGAGTCCTGCTCAGAATCATCTGTGCAGCCCAGCCCACCCTAAGAATGCTCCACAGCCCCGAAGTCAAACAGTCAGCTGCGTGGTCCCAGCGCTTCAGGATAGCTGGGGTCTCCATCCGGGCGCGGGCGCTTTCTCAGCCGTGAGCGCTGAGCACACTCCTTCACCTGTCGTCGTGACACCCGTAAAACGTGGCAACAATGCGCGCCGTTTCACCGAGTTGCCGTGCGGAGGATTACAGGGAACATGCCGAGCGCGGGTGGCTGGGGAGCCCTCCAAGGCTGATTCAGGCAAGGCTGACGGTTCAGTTCAGTTTAGTTCAGTCGCTCAGTTGTGTCCGATTCCTTGCGACCCCATGAATCGCAGCACGCCAGGCCTCCCTCTCCATCACCAACTTCCGCAGTTCACCCAGACTTGCGTCCATCGAGTCAGTGATGCCATCCAGCCATCTCATCCTCGGTCGTCCCCTTCTCCTCCTGCCCTCAATCTTTCCCAGAATCAAAGTCTTTTGTAATGAGTCAACAGGTCGCATGAGGTGGCCAAAGTACTGGAGTTTCAGCTTTAGCATCATTCCTTCCAAAGAAATCCCAGGGCTGATCTCCTTCAGAATGGACTGGTTGGATCTCCTTGCAGTCCAAGGGACCCTCAAGAGTCTTCCCCAACACGACAGTTCAAAAGCATCAATTCTTTGGCGCTCAGCCTTCTTCACAGTCCAACTCTCACATCCATGCATGACTACTGGAAAAACCACAGCCTTGACTAGATGGACCTTAGTCGGCAAAGTAATGTCTCTGCTTTTGAATATACTATCTAGGTTGCTCATAACTTTTCTTCCAAGGAGTAAGCGTCTTTTAATTTCATGGCTGCAGTCACCATCTGCAGTGATTTTGGAGCCCCCCAAAATAAAGTCTGACACTATTTCCACTGTTTCCCCATCTATTTTTTATGAAGTGATGGGACCGGATGCCATGATCTTCGTTTTCTGAATGTTGAGCTTTAAGCCAACTTTTTCACTCTCTTCCTTCACTTTCATCAAGAGGCTTTTTAGTTCCTCTTCACTTTCTGCCATAAGGGTGGTGTCATCTGCATATCTGAGGTTATTGATATTTCTCCCAGCAATCTTGATTCCAGCTTGTGTTTCTTCCAGTCCAGCGTTTCTCATGATGTACTCTGCATAGAAGTTAAATATCAAGAGGCTTTTTAGTTCCTCTTCACTTTCTGCCATAAGGGTGGTGTCATCTGCATATCTGAGGTTATTGATATTTCTCCCAGCAATCTTGATTCCAGCTTGTGTTTCTTCCAGTCCAGCGTTTCTCATGATGTACTCTGCATAGAAGTTAAATAAGCAGGGTGACAATATACAGCCTTGACGTACTCCTTTTCCTATTTGGAACCAGTCTGTTGTCCCATGTCCAGTTCTAACTGTTGCTTCCTGACCTGCACACAGATTTCTCAAGAGGCAGGTCAGGTGGTCTGGTATTCCCATCTCTCTCACAATTTTCCACAGTTTATTGTGATCCATACAGTCAAAGGCTTTGGCATAGTCAATAAAGCAGGAATAGATTGGAACTCTCTTGCTTTTTCCATGATCCAGCGGATGTTGTCAATTTGATCTCTGGTTCCTCTGCCTCTTCTAAAACCAGCTTGAACATCAGGAAATACACGGTTCACGTATCGCTGAAGCCTGGCTTGCAGAATTTTGAGCATTACTTTACTAGCATGTGAGATGAGCACAATTGTGCGGTAGTTTGAGCATTCTTTGGCATTGCCTTTCTTTTAGTCCTCCTCCTCTCAGAACTTTCTGGGCCCTCAGTAGCCACAGTGTGTACACTTGTTTTCTTCTTTTTTTAAGTTTCCCAGACAATCTAAAGTCCTCTGATCCTTTGACCCTTCATGATGCCTCAGACTGGAGGAGGCGGTGTGGTGTCCCAGCAAGAAAAATGGCTCACGATCCAGGACATCTGAGTCCTAATATGAGCTCTGTTAGGAATCATTTTGTGGATGTTAGAGAAATAACTTCTTGAGCCTCAGTTTATCCATCAATCAAATGGGAATGCTGATACCAGCCTTGTCCTCATCACAGAATTTTCATGAAAGTCAAATGACACAACTAAACAAATGAACTATAAAAATAAAAGCTCTGAACTAATATTAGGCTTGCAGATGAGACTGGAAGTGTCCAGAGGTATGAACTAGAACAAGTTTGCCCTGCAACAGGCAGGCTGTGGCAGGGTGGGACTCTAGCTGCCAGTCAGATAGACTGCTGGACAGGGACGCTGCTGTCATCAGAGAAGCGGGTTCCTCAGGGAGGGATCTGGCTGGGCAACCCTGAATGTGTGTACCCAGTGAGGAGGGTGGAGGGGCCTTTGGAGAGAGCAGAGAGACAGAAAGTAGGGAGGGTGCAAGTACCAAGAGAGGGGGCACAGTGACCCAGAGCTGGACCAGCCCCTGGTTCTGCACACACCTGGGGTCTGTTCCTATGCTGTGCCGCAGATACTTACATGCCTGTTATAATAACCTATGCATTATTTTTGCAACCAGAGTCCTCCAAATACAAAGCAAAAAACCCCTGGTGTCCCCCTGCTACTGCCAGTATGTTTAAGTTCAGTCTTTAGTAACAACGATCAGGTGAAAAAGTCCTGTGGTCAGATGGATTTCCCAGGGGGTCCCTGGAACCTGACACTGTTCTAAGGCAAGTTGCAGATCTAGAAGAACCCCCACAGAAACTAACTTCACAAAACAGGTATATCCGAGCCACTGCTGCTATGACAAATAATAACTTTCATATACTGAATACCTACTGCTGCTGCTAAGTCGCTTCAGTCGTGTCTGACTCTGTGCGACCCCATAGACGGTAGCCCACCAGGCTCCCCTATCCCTGGGATTCTCCAGGCAAGAAGACTGGAGTGGGTTGCCATTTCCTTCTCCAATGCATGAAAGTGAAAAGTGAAAGTGAAGTCGCTCAGTCGTGTCCAACTCTTGGCGACCCCATGGACGGCAGCCTGCCAGGCTCTCTGTCCATGGGATTTTCCAGGCAAGAGTACTGGAGTGGGGTGCCATTGCCTTCTCCAGAATACCTACTCTAAGCCTACTATATGCCAGGCACAGTGTAGGGCTCCTTTATGTTTCATCTCGACCCAAGATATTCCTTATTACCCCCATGTAGACAGCTAGAGTGGCTTGAAACTTTCCTACAGTCACAAAGCAGAGAGAGCTGGATTTTGTCCAGAGCCCAAATCCATGTTCCTAACTTTTTAACAGCATATCCCGTTCCTAACTTTCAGCTCCCTCCCTGCCTGCATCCTCCCAGCCCAAATCCCCAACTCTTTCTGGGAGGAAGGAAGACGTCTGAAAAGGGGACTGGAGTGATGAGGCAGAGATATCCACACTCAAGAATGGGGAAACGCTTCTCTGTTCAGGCTTCCAGGACAGACTCCCTCAGCCCAGAAGCCTCCAGGCTGCTCGTTTGTGGTTCAGGGCCAATTACTCCTTGGTTAAAACTGTAGCCCTTAATTCTTGCATGTCCTCCTCTGACATTCCTGCCTGGAGACTGAAACAGGAGCTGCCGGGAGCAGCAGCAAATTTTATCCCAGAATGGAACAATGCAGACCCTGGACACAGGGTGTGGCTTCAGTGACGTCAGCTTCAGCCACGAACCATGCCCTGAACAGCTGTCCATCCACCAGGGCCCCCTGCCCACCCAGAGAAGGGGTTCTCACAAGGCCCCCCATATGCTGGTACTGTCATTCAGGAGGCTCCCCGGTTGCAAAGGCCAGGCTAAGGGGGTGCGGGTCACAAACACAGCTGTTCCCCAGTTTTTCAAATGTTGGGACAACATGAAGGGCTAATGCCGGCTCACTACATCTGCTGGAGAAAAAGGAACAAGTGCTTCCCCAAAGTCAGCCTCCCGGCCAAGGACAGCTTTGCAGTCTGGCTCTGTGGCCCACTCCGGGGAGGAGGATGGAGCTGTCCCTCAGAAGATTCCAGAGCCAGAAACTTCTTTCATCAAAGAGAAGGGGCAGGAGGCAAGAAATTCCCCCCCCCCCTCCCCACCGCCCC
>SJXQ01012909.1:114661-148687 GCA_006408695.1 Aepyceros melampus
CTCCTTCTGTAACGCCAGAGGGGGCTCCCTTCCCGGCTGCAGAGGCAAGGAAAACTCCAGTGTCCCAAACTGCACATAAGTCAATCAACCTGTCACAAAGCAAACACAAAGAAGAACCCCAGGGTCACTCGAGGAAAGAAAGAGAAAAGGCTTTGTGCTTTGTAGCTTGTTCATTCACTGGGAAATTACATCTTTGTCTACACCCGTTTGCACAGTTTCACACAGCATAAGAGCATCTTTGTTCACAGAAATTCAAAGCACTCTGCAAGAAATGGGAGAGATTCTGCAAGGTGCCTGAGCGTGCTGGACTCTGGGGAAGGAAGGTCATCTCTCTCTCTCCGTAAGATCACTATTGTGACCTGACACCATAATCAAATTGCAGAACCCTTAGTCACCTAAAGGAAGGAAGCCATATCTCAAAGAGTTTCTCCTACACCCAAGGGAGGATTTACTCAATAATTATTTCATGAATTTTCTTACTTAAGTATTTCTTCCCCATCTACAGATAATCAAACCAAGTTCATCATAAATAAATTGTACATTAAAAGGAGACCTGATTTTGGTGTTAGGAGACACGGGTTTTAGGTCCTAGCTTTTTTTATTATTTAGGGTGGGGTCGCAGAGAGTAGGACAAGACTGAGAGACTGAACAATAACACTTCCCCACGTGTAACTCATTTTCCTCATCTGTAAAATGGGGAGAAGGTACAGGACAGTGCATCAGATCACCAGACCATTAGTTGGCCTTTCAAATGTTCAGGCCCCAGGTCTGATCCTTTGGGGCAATCATTTAGCCCTTCTCAGTACAGATAACATACCTCAGTCATTTGCTTTAACACTAAAATGTGTCTGTAGGAAATGGTACCATCCACCTGTGTGGAGGGGAATGTGGCAATATCTATCAAAATAAGTGTGCATTTCCTTTTTGGCCCAGCAGTCCCACTTGTAGGAATCTTTTTGAAATACATCCTGTATGATGCCATGTTGTGACCTCGAGGATTACTGTTAAGTGAAAAAAACCATGGTCGGAAAAGTGTGTTTAATATGTTATCATTTAAGAAAGGGAGAACAAATGCAAATATATATAGATATTCTGAAAAGACAAGAAAAAGATAAAGCATAAAATAAAATTTAAAGGACCTAAAAGGAAAGGGAAGAATAATGTGGAGGGAACAGGGACACTGAATACATCTTGTTTTGTGGATTTGCTTTGAAATATGTCAGTATTTGACATAATAATAAGGCAAAATATTTTTTAAAGACATTCCTAAAATGAAAGTGTAGCAAATGAGTCTGTGTGTCCAGTTGGTTGGTATAGCTACACATAAAGAAACTCAAATATGGCAATTTGGCTGTATATCATTAGAGGGATACACCTTAATAAAAAGAACCGCCCCATCCCTCATCCCCCCACCCAATACTCTAAATTGTTTTCCGTAATCATATTATTGATGAAGATATGGTGTTTTAATTGTTGTCATTCTGAGACTTTTGTATGTATATTGTGGGATAAACCAAATGAGTAATAATTTTATATTACTGAAAAATAAGAGTTTCTTGTTGAAAGAAGAAATAAATGTAAGCTTGATGAGATCAAGTTAAAATTTTGTAGTCCTGAGTGTGAACTGGGAGTATCAGGATGAACTCCATGTTTTACCTACATACACACACACACACACACACACACACACTCTTCCTAGCCAGGCCTAGAAACAAGGATCATCCTAAAAGGAATGAGTATGCCCAGAATCAGATTATGAATTCTATGTACCACCCCCTAAAGGAATCAAGCTTTCTTGGAGGCAGGTCTGATACAGCAAATGTGTAAGTTGAGTCTAGAACATCTTGTCACATCAGAAGAGCAAACAAAGTGTTAATGATTTCTAGAGTTACACCAAAAAGATTCAGAAGCTACCCAGCCTAGGATGTCCCTGGTTAAGTTGAGAATTAAAACAGAATCATGGCTACAATAGGTTGAAACATAACAAATGTGTTTAAATCTTACAAATCCCCAATAAGATTCTTTAAAACCCCAGATAACCTATGAGTCACTTTTAGGGATGCTAGGAACATAGTTCATCATTTTGAAATCTGGTCAATAAAGCAAAAGGGGGAAGCGTGGGTAGCATCATTGCTGAGACAAGGCTGGCCTTGTACTAATCGCTGATTAGTGATGGATACATCAGGTCCATTATAGTACTCTCTCCTGGTTGTAAAACAGTTTCAAAATAAAGGTAAACTTTAAATGATAGAACAGGTTGAGAAATGAGAAATCTTAGAATGCTAATTCGTGAAACTTTAGAACCATAGTTATTTAATCCTAACAACAATCCTATATGGTAGCCAAGGATACAGACATTATTATCCCCACTTTGCACTGCAAGAAATAAGTGTAAAGAATCCTTTGAGTCAGGATTCAAGTGCACACATTCTTATTCCAAAGTTCACTATTTAACAGTTGCTTCTTTAATATTCTCATCTTTTATATCTGCATTAATAAAATTTTCATTGCCTATATGAGGTTAACAGGAGCTACCACAAGAAAAGTCCTCAAATCTTTGTATATATATCTTTCTGTCACATGAAAATTGGGGACCAGATTTGTCCTATGTAGTTGTTGTGAGGATCCAGTGGGAACTGTGATTTGAAGATGGACAGATATCAAGAGAGATAAACAGAGAATCCTTAAAGATGACTGAGATTACAATTACCCCAATGCCTTTACCATCACTCACAGGACGTGAGGGTTAAATGAGAAGTGAGGCTTTGAACTCAGGATATAAACTCTCCAGCTGACCCAGGAATAGGATGGTCTTCGATACCTGATGCTCTGGGGATGATCAGGGAGCAAGAAAGATACCTGACATCCTGCAGACTGCAAAAAGAGCGGCTTGGAGTCACAGGTCAGTGGGCATCTTGGGCACTGCCTCCAGATCCCAGAAGGCCAGACACCTGCTGGGTTCCCTGAATGTGGCCCGGGCTGGAGGGAGTGCGGTAGGCAGTGGAACATGGCTTTCTAGTCACAAGAAGGCAGAGCATGTCAGACATGGGGGGAGTGCCCGGGGCTGCTCACAGCTCCAAACTGCTCTCTCTTGGCAGTCATAATCCTAACGTCTGCCTGGAGAGGACTCACAGGTCTCTCCTCAGCAAACGTTTATTCCCAGATTGTCCTCCCCTCTGCCACAGAAGAACAGTGTGTCTCTAACACTTTTACTTTGGAATCCATGATACTCTAAGTGCCTACTTCTGGAGAAGTACAAAGTCAGGCTTCTCCTGGATCCTGGTTCACGTGTCCCAAAGAAGGCAGAGCACCGAAGAATCGATGCTTTTGAACTGTGGTGTTGAAGAAGACTCTTGAGAGTCCCTTGGACAGCAAGGAGATCAAAGGAGTCCATTCTAAAGGAGATCAGTCCTAAATATTCACTGGAAGGACTGATGTTGAAGCTGAAGCTCCAATACTTTGGCCACCTGATGCGAAGAACTGACTCACTGGAAAAGACCCTGGTCCTGGGAAAGATTGAAGGCGGGAGGAGAAGGGGGCTACACACGATGAGACAGTTGGATGGCCTCATCGACTCGATGAACATGAGTTTGAACAAACTCCAGGAGACAGTGAGGGAGAGGGAAGCTTGGTGTGCTGCAGTCCATGGCGTTGCAAAGAATCAGACACAACTGAGCGACCAAACAACAATTCCCTGAGATATTTTGTCTGAGTTCAGAGAACAAGGACTTTCTCTGTCTCGTGCTTGAGGTTCTTTCTTAAACATTAAAAAAAAAGCTACTTTGTCCTTTGAATAGGTAATCTTTTCACATGATATGAAACCCCAAAGTTACAAGGGTTCGTAGTAAAAGTAGAGCGTGTATAAGGAAGCTTCCTTCCCGAGATTGTCCTGCAGGCTCCCACTCCTACTGAGAGCCTCTCCCCTGCCAGCTACTCCTAACAGTGTTTTGTATATCCTCCAATAGACTTTCTATGTATACATAGATACACTTTAAAAACTATAGCATACTATACATATTTTCTTCAAACTTGTCTTTTTCAGGTAATATCTTAGGTATCTTTCAATCTTCGTTCATATGAAACTGCCTTATTACTCTAGCAGCTGTATAGTATTCTACTGTATGAAAAAAAAAAAAAATAATCCTCTACTGATAGACATTTAGAATAACCACTGAATGTGGAAAATTGCTGTGATACATTATCTTTGGATAAATATGATTTCTCTTATTTGTAAGATTATTTTTAAGATAAATTCTCAGATGCAGAATTCCTAGGCCAAAGGTAATGTGGCTAAATTGTTCTCCATGAAAGTCTGCACAACTTAAACACGCACGAGCAATTTATAAAAGTTCCTGCTTCCCATTTCTTCTCCAACATGCTATGTTATTATTATTTTTAAAACCTTTGACCATCAGATGCCCACAAATTGGCATCCCTTTGTGGTTCTTTTATTATAAATGAGATTGAGCCATTTTATTTTCTTTGAATTATTGTATTCTTTGCCCATTTTTCTACTGGGTAGTTGGTTTATTCTTGTCAGTTTGAAGGAACTCTTTATACTTTTTTTCTTAGAACATAGATTTTTTAAAATTCAAAATTATATGGAGTTCACTTGTAAGGAAATATTTTTTAAAAATTAAAGATTCCTTTCTTATAGCTTCCATATTAATGGTTATTTAATACCACATTAGTATGTTAAATTTACTATAACATTTTCAGCCAGTAGCTCGTTTATGTATATTTGGTTTTTTTAACCTTTACAGTGTTGTGTTGGTTTTGTCATACAGCCACGTGAATCAGCCATAATTATACATCTATTCCCTTCCTCCCTCCCCTCCCCAGCCCATTCCTCCAGGTCATCCCAGAGCGCCAGGCTGGGCTCCGTCAGCTGCACAGCAACTTCTCACCAGCTGTCCGCCTTACCCCGATGGTGTATATATGCTGATACTACTTTCTCCTTTCGTCCCCTTCTCTTACTCCCCCACTGTGTTCACAAGCCCATTCTCTACGCCTGCATCTCCATTCCTTCCCTGCAAATAGGTTAATCAATAAAATTTTTCTAGATTCCATATATGTGTGTTAATATATGATATTTGTTTTTCTCTTTCTTACTTCATCTGTCCACCTCACTAGAACTGACTCAAATTCATTCTTATTTATGGTTAATATTCCACTGTATAAATATACCACACCTTTATCCATTTGTCTGTCAATGGACATCTAGGTTGCTTCCATGTCCTGGCTATTGTAAATAGTGCTGCTGTGAACAGTGGGGTACATGTCTTTTTCAATTTATGGTTTTCTCAGGGTATAGGCCCAGTAGTGGGATTACTGGGTCATACGGTAGATTTATTTCTAGTTTCTTTTTTTTTTTTAAAGAAATCTCCATACTGTTCTCCGTAATGGCTGTATCAGTTTACATTCCCACCAACAGTATAGGAGGATTACCTTTTCTCCACATCCTCTCCAGCACTGATTGATTGTAGATTTTTTGATGATGGCCATTCTGAATGGTGTGAGGTGATACATCATTGTAGTTTTGATTTGCATTTCTCTAATAAGGAAAGTTATGACCAACCTAAATAGCATATTAAAAAGCAGAGACATTACTTTGCCAACAAAGGTCCGTCTAGTCAAGGCTGTGGTTTTTCCAGTAGTCATGTATGGATGTGAGAGTTGGACTATAAAGAAATCTGAGCCCTGAAGAATTGATTCTTTTGAACTGTGGTGTTGGAGAAGACTCTTGAGAGTCCCTTGGACTGCAAGGAGATTCAACCAGTCCATCCTAAAGGAGATCAGTCCTGGGTGTTCTTAGGAAGGACTGATGTTGAAGCTGAAACTCCAATACTGTGGCCACCTGATGTGAAGAGTTGACTCATTGGAAAAGACTCTGATGCTGGGAGGGATTGGGGACAGGAGGAGAAGGGGACGACAGAGGATGAGATGGCTGGATGGCATCACTGACTTGATGGACATGAGTTTGGGTGAACTCCCGGAGTTGGTGATGGACAGGGAGGCCTGGCGTGCTGCGATTCATGAGGTCGCAAAGAGTCGGACATGACTGAGTGACTGAACTGAACTGAACTGAATTCATAATAACCCCCCCAGATGGAAACAACCCCAGAATCTTTTTTTTCCCCCTTGGCTATCTATTTTACACATGGTAACGTAACCCCAGTATCTTTTAAAGGATGAAGGTTAAACAAATAGGAGTATGTCCACATCACAGAACATTACCCAGCAATAAAAAGGAAAGAACTACTGAAACATGCAATAACTTGGACAAATCTCCACTAAATTACGCTGAGTGAAAAAAGTCAACCCAAATGGTTAAATATTGTGTAATTCCATTCATATGACATTTTGGAAATGACAAAAATTATAGAAACAGATTATTGGTTGCCATGGGTTAAGAAAGGGGGTTCGTGGTAGGAAAAGATGGGTGTGTCTACAAAAGGTTAACAAGGGAGATCTCTGTACTGACGGAAATGTTTTTATCTTGACAGTACATTGTCAGTATTCTAGTGTGATATTATACTACAGTTTTGCAAGGTGTTACTATTGAGGGAAACTGGGAAAAGCATTGGGCTTCCCAGGAGGCCCAACGGTAAGGAATCCGCCTGCCAATAGAGCAGACACAGGAGACATGGGTTCGATTCCTCAGCCAGGAAGATCCCCAGGTGAAGGAAATGGCAACCCATTCAAGTATTCTTGCTAAGAGAATTCCATGGACAGAAGAGCCTGGCGGGCTTCAGTTCAAAGGACTGCAAAGAGTCGGACATAACTGAGCAACTGAGAACGCATGGGCAAAGCATATAAAGGATCTCTCTGTGTTATTTGCTTTGACTGCATATGAACCTATAATTGTCTCAAATAAAAAACATAATTAAAGTAGTTTTTAGTTGATTCTCTTTGTATTTCACATAATAATATCATCTGTAAATAATTATAATGTTATTTTCCCCTTTCCAATTTTTATGCCTCATTTCCTTCTTTTGGCAGATTCAACTTAATGTTAGGCATTGGAAAAACAAATTGGGAAGAAAAATCTGCTACCACATAAAGTAATACAAACTGGATGGAAATATCTTTTTAACATATTTTCATTATGTGCTAGCACAGATTACAGAATGTTGACATTATTTTTAAAAACTAAAACATTTCCCAGATGTATTTAAAAGCTGCATCTGCATAGTAAGGGGAGGAATAACCAGGCAAGGCTAGAGGGGCCTGCACAGCCACCAAGAGAGACACTTCTAAGAGAAGCCGCAGACTTAGAGAAAACGTTTGAAAGACAAATCTGGTAAAGGGCTGGCTGCAGAATACACAGTGAATTCTCAGCTGAATAATAAGCCAATAAACAACCCATAAAAACTAACCAAAAGATCTAAATAGATCTTTAGCAAAGGAGATACATTTGGCAAATAAGCACTCAAAAAGATATTCAGCACTACTTGTCATTAGGGAAGTGCAAATTAAAACCACAATGAAATACCACAAGACACTATTATATACCCGTTAGAACAATAGCTCAAAAACCCCACCAAACGGAAACCTCACAATACCATGTGCTGGTGAGGATATGAGGCCACTGGAACTTACATAGAAATAGTACATCTACTTTGGAAAACCACTTGGCAGATTCTTAAAGGTGAAATATATGTTACTATATGACCCAGTAATTTCACTCCTGGGTATTTACCCAAGAGAAATGAATATATATTTCTACAGAAAAACCTGCACATGAATATTCATAGCAAGTTTGTTCATAATTGCCAAAAGCTAGAAATAAGGCAAATATCAGTCAACAGGTGAGTGGATGAATAAACTGTGTATGTAATACAATGGAAAACTACTTATCAATAAAAAAGAGATCTACTGATATAAGCAGCAAATTAGAGGCATCTCCAATGCACTGTTAAGTAAAAGAAGCCTGTTTCATAAGATTTCATTTATATGACATTTTAAGAAATGCATACTCCAGGGACATGATACAGATCAGTGGTTCCCAGAAGCTGGGATGGTGGGGAGAAGATTAACCAAAAGTGGGTATATGAGAACTTTTATGGAATGATGGAAATGCTCTGTATTTTGATTATGGTGATGGTTACATAACTGCCATGTGTCTGCAAAATTTATAGGACTGAACACCTAACAAAAGTGGATTTTATTCTGAGGTATACTCCATTGACTGAACTTGGAAAAAAAAAAACCTTTAAGGTATATGAAAGGTGATTAAAACCTGGGGGAAGATATATACAGATCTGACAAAGGATTACTCTCAGGAATACATAAAGTTCCATAAGTAAATAAGAGGATAATTAGTCCAACAGAAATACAGGAAGGAGACAAGAATGCATACGGTTAATAACCATAGTATTGGTAATTGGGAAATGCAAATCAGGACCAATTTACAAACTCATTCAATTGGCAAAAATTACTAAATCGGATGATATCAACCGCTGAAAGAGGCTGAAAATATACAAAGTTTCTTATCCATTGCTAAGGGTACAATCACTTCAGAAAAAGTTTAATATCACCCCTAAAGTTGAACATTCACAATGATTTAGCAAATTTACTCCGAGATATAGATCCTTAAGAAACTCCTGCATATGTAAGACTATGTCTCTCGCAACACTGTCCACTGCAGGAGAAACCTAGAAATGCCCCAAAGTTCATCAACAAAGAAATGGAAAATTAAACTGTGTTAGAGTCAAACAGCGAAATACACAAAGCAGAAAAAATAAGTGAATTAGAGTGCTATGCAATAAAGTGGTATAATAAAGAGGAAATAAAAGAAAACAGGATTCAAAATAATGATTACTACAACTCAATAACAAGACACACACAATTAAAACATGGGCAAAGGACTTGAATAGACGTTTCTCCAAAGAAGATACATAAATGACCAACAAGCATATGAAAAGATGTTCAATAGGGAAATGCAAATCAAAACCACAATGGGAAATCATCACATACCCATTAGGATGGCAGCTATCTAAAACAAACAAACAGAAAGTAACAGGTGTTGCCAAGGATGTGGAGAAACTGGAACCCTCCTATATTGCTGGGGGGAGTATAGTGCAGCCTTTACGGAAAGCAGCAGGATGGTTCCTCAAAAAATTAAGAATAGAATTACTATATAATCCAGCAATTCCATTCTCAGTTCAGTTCAGTCACTTAGTCCTGTCCGACTCTTTGTGACCCATGAACCACAGCACGCCAGGCCTCCCTGTCCATCACCAACTCCTGGAGTTCACTCAGACTCACGTCCATTGAGTCCGTGATGCCATCCAGCCATCTCATCCTCTGTCGTCCCCTTCTCCTCCTGTCCCCAATCCCTCCCAGCATCAGACTCTTTTCCAATGAGTCAACTCTTCGTATGAGGTGGCCAAAGTATTGGAGTTTCAGCTTTAGCATCAGTCCTTCCAATGAACACCCAGGACTGATTTCCTTTAGAATGGACTGGTTGGATCTCCTTACAGTCCAAGGGACTCTCAAGAGTCTCCTCCAACACCACAGTACAAAAGCATCAATTCTTCGGCGTCAGCTTTCTTCACAGTCCAACTCTCACATCCATACATGACCTGGGTACATATAAAAAAGAATGGAGGGACTTCCCTGGTGGTCTAGTGGTTAAAACTCGATGCTTCCACTACACGAGGTGTGGGTTTGATCCCTGGTTGGGGAACTAAGATCCCGTGTGCTGTGTAGTGCAGTCAAAAAATTATTTAAACTTTTTAAATTAAGAAAAAAGAATTGAAAGCAAGATTTCAAAGAAATATCTGCATACCCAGGTTCATAGTAGCATTATTCAAGATTGCCAAAAGGTGTAAGTAACTCAGGGATTCATCAACAGATGAAAGGATAATCAAAATGTGATATAAACATACAATGGAATATTCTCCAGTCTTAAAACGGAAGGAAATTCTATCATGTGCTACAACATGGATAAACTTTGAGGATACTATGTAAATTAAAATGTCAGTCACAAAAGGACAAATACTGTCTGATTCCACTTCTATGCGATACCTAGAGTAGTCAGATTTCATGGAGACAGAAAGTAGAACGATGGCTGCCAAGGGGAGGAGGAATAAGGAGCTGTTCTTTACTGGGTACAGAGTTTAAGTCTTGCAAGATGAAGACAGTTCTGAAGATGAGTTGCACAGCTATGCAAACGCACTAAACACTGCAGAGCCACACACTTCAAAAATGGTCTAAATGGTAATTTTATGTCATGCATATTTTACTACCATTAAAAAGAAAGAGAATGATTACTTCTGGTAGTGGGAGAGGTAGAAAGAACAGCTTAGTTGTGATGGGACCATAAGATTCGATATTTGCTAGTTCTCAAAGTCTTATATTTTGTTGTATGTGGTGGATTTGCAGGTACTTACAATATTGTTATAAATAAATAAGTAAATGGATGATTAGGAAGGGGAAAAAAGTAAGAAGGAAGGGAGGAAGAAGGGAGAGATAAGGAGGGAGGGAGAGAAGGAATAAAAGAAAGAAAAACAGCAGGGCATGCTGGGACCAACGATGAGAATGAGTCATAAGGCAAGGATCATGGCTGGTCCAATGCTGTGTTCCTGAGGCCCTCCCCTAAACATATCCGGTGGGTCAAAGGAATCCTAGATTATCTAAAATGACAGAGAGCTCAGAAACCACTAACTGAATTCCATCATTCAAGGTGATGAGAAAAGTGATGCAGAAATAGATGAGAAATGTGAATGGTGCTCAGAGATGTTCAGTGATTTCTCTAAAGTCACACAGATAGCCACATTCTAATCCTTCCTCAGCCATGTTTGCTAAAACAGACAGTAGCAATGAAGAACAGACATTAAAGCAAATTAAACAGCAAATTAAGAACAGACATCCATTCTTACAAACAACCAGCCCTTTTAATTCTTACAACATTCCTATAAAGGAATTATTATTCAGATTTTACATATGAGGAATTTGAAGCCTAATGATGTTTAAAAAAAAAACAAAACACTTGCCTAAGGTTTCTCAGCTGGTGAGAGGCAGAGTCAACACTCAAATCCAGGTTGGTGGGTATCTTCAGAACCCACATTCCTTTGATGCCACTCAGAAGCCTGGTTCATGGCAACAGGGAAACATTCCTACTGCTACTTTGTGAATGGCCCTCAATTTCATTTAGAAGTTCTCTTCGTAATTTAAAAAATTTATTTATTAATTATTGAACTTTATTGCTTCACAGAATTTTGCTGTTTTCTGTCAAACCTCATATGAATCAGCCGTAGGTATACATATGTCCCCTCCCTTTTGAACCTCCCTCCCATCCCACCCCTCTAGATTGATACAGAGCCCCTGTTTGAGTTTCCTGAGCCATACAGCAAATTCCCATTGGCTATCTATTTCACATATGGTAATGTAACTTTCCATGTTACTCTCTCCATACATCTCACCCTCTCCTCCCCTCTCCCCATATCCATAAGTCTATTCTCTATGTCAGTTTCTCCACTGTTGCCCTGTAAATAAATTCTTCAGTACCATTTTTCTAGGTTCCATATTTATGTGTTAGAATAAGGTATTTATCTTTCTCTTTCAGACTCACTTCACCCTGTATAATAGGCTCTAGATTCATCCACCCCAACTCAAATGTGTTCCTTTTTATGGCTGAGTAATATTCCAATGTGTATATAACTTCTTTATCCATTCATCGTCTATGGACTTCTAGGCTGCTTCCGTGTTCTAGCTGTTGTAAACAGTGTTGCAATGAACCATGGGATACATCTGTCTCTTTCAATTTTGGTCTCCTCAGGGTATATGCCTAGGAGTGATGGATTGCTGAGTCATATGCAGCTTTATTTCTAGTTTTTTAAGGACTCTCTATACCGTCTTCCATGGTGGCTCAGATGGTAAAGCGTCTGTCTACAATGTGGGAGACCTGGGTTCGATCCCTGGGTCTGGAAGTTCCCTGGAGAAAGTAAAGGCAACCCACTCCAGTACTCTTGCCCAAAAAAATCCCATGGATGGAGGAGCCTGGTGTCCATGGGGTTGCAAAGAGTCTGACAGGACTGAGCGACTTCACTCTCACATGTTTATATTCCCACCAACAGTGCAAGAGCATTCCCTTATCTCCACACCCTCTCCAGCATTTATTGTTTGTAGACTTTTTGATGATGGCCATTCTGACCAGTGTGAGGTGATATCTCATTGTATTTGTGATTTGCATTTCTCTAATAATGAGTGATGTTGAGAATCTTTTCATGTGTTTGTTAGCCATCTGTATGTCTTCTTTGGAGGATGTCTGTTTAGGTCTTTTCCCCACTTTTTGATTGGGTTGTTTGTTTTTCTGGTATTGAGTTGTACGCTGCTGCTAAGTCACTTCAGTCGTGTCCGACTCTGTGCAACCCCATAGATGGCAGCCCACCAGGTTCCCTGTCCCTGAGATTCTCCTGGCACTGGAGTGGATTGCCATTTCCTTCTCCAAAGCATGAAAGTGAAGTCACTCAGTCGTGTCTGACTCTTAGCGACCCTGTGGACTGCAGCCCATCAGGCTCCTCCATCCAGGGGATTTTCCAGGCAAAAGTACTGGAGTGGGGTGCCACTGCCTTCTCCGTGAGTTGCATGAGCTGCTTGTATGTTTTGGAAATTAGTCCTTTGTCAGTTGTTTCATTTGCTATTATTTTCTCACATTCTGAGGGTTGTCTTTTCACCTTGCTTTCTCTTTGTAATTATATCTGAAAATTGTTACTGTGATTATATCAGAAAATTGTTTCCCTAAGGGGAAAGAGGGTATAACTATACTTAGTTTATGTATTCCATATGTCTTGGTTTTAAAATACACCATGAATGAGAGACAAATTTGTAAAGGGAACATGAGCTGGCCAGAGAACAGGCATGGTGCCACAGCAAGCCGCATTCCTGTGGCTGGGACTTAGGAAGAAAGGCTCCAAGGAGAGACAGGCTCTCACTCCCGATGGAAGAGCCTGGGGAAGTCCACAAACTGACAGGAGCGGGTGAAGGCAGCACTCTATAATACCTGAGCCATCATTAGGGATGGGGAACTCCCTACATCCTTAGAGGATGCTTTGACTCCCAACTAGCCCTCAGCGACATCCTCCACAGAACAAGCTAACAAGTGAAAATGAGGGTCTGACAGTGTTCACAAGAGGCAATAATACCACACCCACCCCAGCCACACGCATGCGGGGAAAGGACTTACAAACCAAGATTACGCCCTGGTGCTGGTTTAGTCACTATGTCATGTCCCACTCTTGCAACCCCACGGACTGCAGCCCACCAGGCTCCTCTGTCCATGGGATCCCCAGGGAGGAATACTGGAGTGGGTTGCCATTTCCTTCTCCAAAGATTACCCCCAATTAGGACCAAAGAGGAGAAGCATGGGACACAAGCCAGTTGCAATCACTTCTATTTCCACTTTTTTCCCCTGTAGATGCAACCAAGTAAATATTAAACCACAACCACAACAACAACAACAACAACAAAAAACACTGGCAAAATAGATTCAAAATCCGAAAGGGTGATACCATCAAGGTGTTTCATTCAATATGTTAGTAAATCTGGGAGACCCAGCAGTGGCCACAAAACTGGAAAAGGTCAATCCTCATCCCAATTCCCAAGAAGGATAGTACTAAAGAACGTGCTAACCATTGGACAATTGCACCCATCTCCCATGCTAGTAAGGTCATGCTTAAAATCTTGCATGCTAGGCTTCAGCATTATGTGAACCAAGACATTCCAGATGCCCAGGCTGGGTTTCAAAAAGGAAGAGGAACCAGAGATCAAATTGCCAACATTTGCTGGATCATAGAGAAAGCAAGGGAATTCCAGAAAAACATCTACCTCTGTTTCATCGGTTATGCTCTGCGTCTGAGTGTTAGTCGCTCAGTTGTGCCCACCTCTTTGCGACCCCTTGGACTGTAGCCCACCAGGCTTCTCTGTCCGTTGGATTTTCCAGACAAGGACACTGGAGTGGGTTGCCATTTCCTTTTCTATGTGTGGATCATAACAAACTGCGGAAAGCTCTTAGAGAGGTGGGAATACCAAACCATCTTACCTGTCTCCTGAGAAACCTGTATGAGGGTCAAGAAGCAACAGTTAGAAGCCTGTATGGAACAACTGATTGGCTCCAGATTGAGAAAGTAGTGTAACAGGGCTGTCCGCTCTCACCCTGTTTGTTTAACCTATATGCTGAGCACATCATGAGAAATGCCAGGCTGGGTGAGTTACAAGCTGGGATCAAGATAGGGGGGAGAAACATCAACAACCTCAGATATGTGGATGATACGACTCTAATGGCAGAAAGCAAAGAGGAACTAGAAAGTTCTTGGGGAGGGTAAAGGAGGAGAGTGAAAGAGTCGACTTAAAACTATTAAAAAAAACTAAGCTCAGGGTGTCTAGGCCCATTACTGCACGGCAAATAGAAGGGAAAAGGTGGAAGCAGTGACAGATTTCCTCTTCTTGGGCTCTAAAGTCACTGCAGATGGTGATCCCAGCCATGAAATTAGAAGATGATAAAGCTATGACAAACCTAGAGAGTGTGTTGAAAAGCAGAGACATTACTCTGCCGACAAAGGTCTGCAGAGTCAAAGCTATGGTCTTCCTGGTGGTCATGAACGGTTGTGAGAGCTGGATTGTAAAGGCAGAATGCCAAAGAATCAATACCTTCGAACTGTGGTGCTGGAGAAGACTCTGGAAAATCCCTTGGACAGCAAGATCAAACCAGTCAATCTTAAGGGAAATCAACCCTGAATACTCGTTGAAAGGACGGATGCTGAAACTGAAGCTCCAATATTTTGGTCATCTGATACAAACAGCCGACTCACTGGAAAAGTCCCTGATGCTTTAAAAGATTGAGGGCAGAAGGAGAAGAGGGCATCAGAGGATGAGATGGCTGGATGGCATCACCAATGCGATGGACATGAACTTGGGCAAACTTTAGGAGATGGTGAGGGACAGGGAGGCCTGGTGTGCTGCAGTCCATGGGATTGAAAACAGTTGGACACGACTGGGCGACTGAACAGCCAAAAATATACACAACATAAAACTTTCTACCATTCTGATCTTTTTAAGCGTATGGTTCAGCAGCATTAAGCACATTCACACTGTTGAGCAGTCATCATCACCATTCCTCCTAAGAACTTCTTCATCTCCCTAAACTGACACTCCACAGCCAGTAAACAATAAATCCCCATATTCCCTCCTCTATTTAGCACCTGCAAATAAACCATTTTAAAGTACTTGCGGTAGAGTATTGAGTTTAGTCATGACTGGGCGACTGAACAGCCAAAAATATACACAACATAAAACTTTCTACCATTCTGATCTTTTTAAGCGTATGGTTCAGCAGCATTAAGCACATTCACACTGTTGAGCAGTCATCATCACCATTCCTCCTAAGAACTTCTTCATCTCCCTAAACTGACACTCCACAGCCAGTAAACAATAAATCCCCATATTCCCTCCTCTATTTAGCACCTGCAAATAAACCATTTTAAAGTACTTGCGGTAGAGTATTGAGTTTAGTCAAAACATGTGAGTGGGCTGGGGAATCAGTGAGTCAAATTATCTGTGAAGCAAAAACAGGACTCTGATCCTCCACGGCTTTATCACTATGATGGGAAGATGATATTAATTCATCCTAAGCCCACAGTGCCCCACCTGCGCTGATCCCTACACGTGCAGCTAGTCTGGTCTCATTGTAATTCACGCTCTTGAATCTCAAGTGGGTCCTTAACAGCACACGCCAATCAAACACTATCCTGCTCATCTGCTCTCCCAGATGGCAATTCATATCTTCTCCTCTCTTCTTAACCCCCGACCTCTCCTTCCCCATTCTTTTTCCTTTGTTTTAATTTCATTATGAAGTATGAGAAAACATAATGAACCTCCGTGAGCACATCTGCCAACGTTGACAATTACTGACCCAAGGCCAGTCGCACATTATCTAACACACACACACGCACGCTTCTCCACTCTCCTCCACTGGATTATTTTGAAGCAATCCCGTCACTGGACAATTTCATCTATAGATATTTTGGCATCTATCTCTAAAAGATGACACTTTCACAAAACATAACCTCAATAACATCACACCTCCAAAATTATCAATAGCTTAAAAATTTTTATTGGAATATAATTGCCTTACAATGTTACGTTAGTTTCTACTGTACAACATCGTGAATCAGCCGTATGTGTACATAGATGCCATCTCTCTTAAGCTGCCCTCCCACCTTCTCATTCCACCTTTCCTGCTCATCACAGAGCCCAGAGCTGAGATCCCTGTGTTATGTAGTAGCTTCCTGCCAGCATGCCCTGAGAAAATCACAACTCAGAAAGACACGTGTATGCCAATGTTCATTGCAGCACTATTTAAAATAGAAATATAAAATAAATAAAAAAGAAAAGTAAAATAAAACTTTTATTATTATCAAATATTCACTCATTGTTTAAATTTCCAATGGGTTTGCAAATGGCAGTTTTATTCACTGTTTGTTTGAATCAGAGCCCAAATAAGATCCGCAAACTAGTTGATATCTATTACATCTCTTTTAACTTGTAAGTTTCATCTCTTTTTTTTCCTTAGACATTAAAAAAAAAATAAACTGGAGTTCTATCTTTTTTCCTTTACATTTTATTTTTTTAACTTTTTATTTTGGGGTATGGCTGATTAACAATGGAGAAGGAAATGGCAACCCACTCCAGTGTTCTTGCCTGGAGAGTCCCAGGGACAGAAGAGCCTGGTGGGAGGCCATCTATGGGGCCATACAGAGTCGGACACGACTGTTAAATAAAAAAGAAAAGTAAAATAAAACTTTTATTATTATCAAATATTCACTCATTGTTTAAATTTCCAATGGGTTTGCAAATGGAGGTTTTATTCACTGTTTGTTTGAATCAGAGCCCAAATAAGATCCGCAAACTAGTTGATATCTATTACATCTCTTTTAACTTGTAAGTTTCATCTCTTTTTTTCCCTTAGACATTAAAAAAAAATAAACTGGAGTTCTATCTTTTTTCCTTTACATTTTATTTTTTTAACTTTTTATTTTGGGGTATGGCTGATTAACAATGGAGAAGGAAATGGCAACCCACTCCAGTGTTCTTGCCTGGAGTCCCAGGGACAGAAGAGCCTGGTGGGAGGCCGTCTATGGGGCTGCACAGAGTCGGACACGACTGAAGCAACTTAGCAGCAGCAGCTGATTAACAAACAAAGTTGTGACAGTTTCAGGTGAACAGTGAAGGGACTCAACCATACATATGTATGTATCCATTCTCCCCCAGTGGTTAGCTGGGGATAGTTAGATAGCATCACAGACTCAATGGACATGAATCTGAGCAAACTCCAGGGGATAGTGAAGGACAGGGAAGCCTGGTGTGCAGCAGTCCATGGGGCTGCAAAGAATTGGAAACGATTTAGCAACTGAACAGCAAGAATCTCCCTTAAACTCCCCTCCCGTCCAGGATGCCACACAACACCGAGCAGAGTTCCATGTGCTATACAGCAGGTCCTTGTTGCTGATCCGTTTAAATACAGCAATGTGTACATGTCCTTCCCAAACTCCCTAACTGCCCCTTCCCCTCTCGTAATTTCATTTTCAAAATCTATGAGTCTATTTTGTAAGTAAGTACATTTGTATCATTTCTTTTTAGATTCCACATATAAGGGACGTCATATGATTCCTCCTTCTCTGCCTGATTCACTCAGCATGACACTCTCTAGGTCCATCCAAGTTGCTGCAAATGGCATGGTTTCATTCTTTTTATGGCCGACTAATATTCCATTGTGTATATATATGTACCACATCTTCTTTATCCATTCCTTTGTAGATGCTCATTTAGCTTGCTTCGATGTCTTTGTTACTGTAAACACTGATACAATGAACACTGGGGTGCATATTTCTTTTTGGATTATGTTTTTCTCCAGATATATGCCTGGGAGTGGGATTGCAGGGTCATATGGCAGTTCTATTTTTAGTTTTTTAAGGAACCTCCATACTGTTCTCTGTAGTGACTGTACCAGTTACATTCCCATCAACAGTGTATGGGAAGGTTTCCCTTCTCTCCACATCCTCTCCAGCAATTACTGTTTGTGGATTTTTTTGATGATTGCTATTCTGGTTGGTGTGAGCTCTCATGATAGTTCTGATTTGCATTTCTCTAATAATTAAAGATGCTAAACATCTTTTCATGTTGGCCATCTGTATGTGTTCTTTGAAGAAATGTCTGTCTAGGTCTTTTGTCCAATTTTGAGTGGATTTTTTGTTTTGATGCTGTTAAGAGTCATTAGCTGTAAATTTTGATGACTAATCCCTTATTGGTCACATGATTTTCAAATATTTTCTCCCTATCTGTGGGTTGTCTTTTTGTTTTTTTGTTTCTTTTGCTGTCCAAAAGCTTTTGAGTTTCAGTAGGTCCCATTTGTTTATTTTTGTTTTTATTTCCATTGTTCTAAGAGATAAGTTGAAAAAGATATTGCTGTGATTTATGTCAGAGAGTGATCTATGTTTTCCTCTAGAAGCTTTATAAGTGTCTGGTCTCACACTTAGTATTTTGAGCTTATTTTTGTGTATGGAATTAAAGAATGATTTAATTTCATTTTTTATATGTAGCTGTCCACTTTTCCCAGCACCATTTGAGGAGACTGTCTTTCCAACATTGTGAAGACCTGCCCCTTTGTCATAGATCAAGTGTCCATAGGTACATAGGCTTAACTCTGGGTTTTCTATTCTGTTCCATTGATCTATGCTTCTATTTTTGTGCCAATATCATACTGTTTTGATGACTGTAGCTTTGTAGTATACACTGAGGTCAGGGAGCCTGATACCTCCAAACTCACCTTTCTTTTTCAAGACTGCTTCGGCTATTTGGGGTCTCTTGTTTCTCCATACAAGTTTTGAGATTTTTTTGTTCTAGTTCTGTGAAACAATGTCATTGTTAATTTCCACAGAGATTGCACTGAATCTGTAGGTTGCCTTGGGTAGTACAGTCATTTTGACAATATTGTGTCTTCCAATCAATGATCATGGTATATCTTTCCATCTGTTTATGTCTCCTTTGATTTCTTCCATTAACATCTTATAGTTTTCAGTGTACAAGTCTTTTGTCTCCTTAAGTAGGTTTATTTCTAAGTTTCTTGAATTTCTCTTTCTGACCTTTTGTTGTTAGTGAATAGAAACACAACAGATTTCTGTGTATTAATTTTGTAACCTGCAACTTTACCAAATTCACTGATGAGGTCTAGCAGTTTTCCGGTGGTGTCTTCATGTCTTCTATATATAATATCATATCATCTGTAAACAGTGACAGTCTAACTTCTTTGCCAATTTGGATTCCTTTTACTTCTTTTTCTTCTCTGATTGCTACAGCTAGGACTTCCAAAACTATGTTGAACAAAAGTGGTGAGAGTGGACATACTTGTCTGTCCCTGATCTTAGAGGGAATGCCTTTAGCTTTTCACCATCGAGTATGATGCTGACTGTAGATTTGTCATATATGGCCTTTATTATGTCGAGGTATGTTCCCTCTCTGCCCACTTTCTGGACAGTTTTTATCATAAACGGGTGCTGAATTTGCCAAAAGCTTTCTCATCTACTGAGATGACCATATGATTTTTATTCTTCAATTTGTTGATGTGGTGTATCACATTGATTGATTTGTGGATGGTGAAAAATCCTTGCATCCCTGGGTGAATCCCACTTGATCTTTTTTGTATTGTTGGATACAGATTTGTAGTATTTTGTTGAGGATTTATGCATCTATGTTCATCAGTGATATTAGCTTATAATTTTCTCTTTTTTGTGGTAGCTTTGTCTGGTTTTGGTATCAGGGTGATGGTGGCCTCATAAATGAGTTTGGAAGTTTTCCTTCCCTTGCAATTTTTTGGAACAGCTTCATAAGGATAGTTGTTAACTCTCTTCTAAATGTTTGATAAAATTCACCTGTGAAGCCATCTGGTCCTGGACTTTTGTTTGCTGGGAGGGTTTAATCACAGTTTCAATTTCAGTGCTTGTGATTGGCCTGTTCATATCTTCCATTTCTTTCTGGTTCGTTCTTGGGAAACTGTACCTTTCTAAGAATTTGTCCATTTCTTCCATGTTGTCCATTTTATTGGCATACATTACTTATAGTCTCTTATGACCCTTGGTATTTCTGTGGAGTCAGTTTTAACTTCTTTCCTATTTCCAACTTTATTGATTTGAGTCTTTTCTCTTTTTTTCTTGATGAGTCTAGCTAAAGGTTTATAAATTTTGTTTATCTTTTCAAAGCAGCAGCTTTTAGTTTCATTGATCTTTGTAATTGTTTTGTTTCCATTTATTTCTGCTCTGATCTTTATGATTTCCTTTCTTCTACTAACTTTAGATTTTGTTTGTTCTTCTTTCTCTAGTTGTCTTACGGGATCTCCAGGAGTTGGTGATGGACAGGGAGGCGTGGTGTGCTGCAATTCATGGGGTTGCAAAGAGTCGGACACGACTGAGCAACTGAACTGAACTGAAGGTTAGATTGTTCACTTGATATTTTTCCTGTTTTCTGAGGAAAGATTGTAGTGCTGTAAACTTTTCTTTTAGAATTGCTTTTGCTGCATCCCATTGGTTTGGACTGTTGTGCTTTCATTTTCACTTTTCTCTGGGTATTTTCTGACTTCTCAGTGATATCCTCAGTGATCCACTGGTTGTTTAGTAGCATACTGTTTAGCCTCCACGTGTTTGTGTTTTTAGAGCTTTTTCTTGTCATTTACTTCTCATCTCATAGCTTTGCGATCAGAAAAGATGCTTGACATGATTTCAGTTCTCTTGAGTTTACCAAGGCCCACCGTGTGACCAGCATGTGGTCAGTCCTGGAGATGTTCCAGGTACACTGGAGAAGAATGCCTGACACTTTACAGCTTAAAGAAACGGGGACTCTCCCATCCTTTTGCTCTTGGCTGATGGCCATGTTTATTCCTCGACAGAAAACAGAGATAACAAGCAGGAACCTCCACAGAAGCCACCGCCCCGCATGCCCGTCTGCCAGCTGATGTCCTGCACATCCCAGCTCCTCGTCCTCCCCACGGGTGACCTGTCTGGCTCTGGGCCCAGTCTCCTCTTGCCGGCTCAGCAACGAGCTCCAGCAAGGCTTCTTGTCCGCCCGCCTCATCAAGTTTTCCTTGCTTATTTAATCGAGCCCACTGGTTTACAAATATGCTGCAATTTATCCCAGCCCAAGGATTAGCCTTCTCTCGCCCAACTTTCACCTGTGGCTGTGGCCCTACTTCTCTTCCCTTTACAAGAAAAATCCTTACAGGCCTGCCAATGCTTATATCCTTTAATTTCTCTTCTCTAAACTCGTTGTAAACCTGTACCAACCAAGATTTTCCCATACAACTCAACCAAAACTGGTCTTATCAAGGTCACTTCAACAGCGTAAGTCCAGTGATAAATAAACTCCTAGTCTCATCTTTCTTGCTCTAACACAAGCGATTGCTGTGTGTTCCTGAAAACACTTCCTCCACTTGGCATCTGAAACAGCAGCATCTTCCTCCTTCCTTACTGCTCTTCCCTCTCCATCTCCTCTGATGGATCCTCCTCTTCTGCCCATCTTCTAGGGCTGGAGTGCCCCACGCCCCATCCTAGGAGTCTTCTCTACTTAGGCTCTTTGCCTTGTGATCTCTCCCAGTCTCACAGCACTAAACACCATGTATATGCTGAAAAGGGATAGTGCCTGGGGCTGCAGAATTAGACACAACTGAGAGACTAACATTTATCACTATATGCTGAAAACACCCAATTTTAAATCTCTACCTGGTAAAGAATCCACCTGCAATGCAGTTGACGCTGGTTCAATTCCTGGGGTCAGGAAGATCCCCTGGAGAAGGGACAGGCTACCCACTCCAGTATTCTGGGCTTCCCTGTCTTCCCCTGATGGCTCAGATAGTAAATAATTCCCCTGTAATGTGGGAGACCTGGGTTCCATTCCTGGGTTGGGAAGATTCCCTGGGGGAGGGCATGGCAACCCACTCTAGTACTCTTGCCTGGAGAATCCCCATGGACAGAGGAGCCTGGTAGGCTGCAGTCCATGGGGTTGCAAAGAGTCAGACATGACTGAGCGACTAAACACAAGCACAAACTCTTATATTTTAATAAACTTTTTGCTCTCACTAAGACCTTTTCCCCCCAATATTACCACCACAACCACGTGAAAAGGAAAGGGAAGGGTATCACTCTTCCCTTCAACAAAGAACACTGGCTTTCAAATGCTTTAAACTTGTCAAAGTGTTTCAGCATTTTCACTATAACTAATCCTCACAACCTCCTTGTATGGTAGACATTATTCCCATTATTTCCATTTGACAGATAAGAAACTGAAGCTCAAATGATTTTTAAAAATCCTTTATCTGAGGGAAAAGAGATTTGCCTTACCCAAGATCATACAGTTAGAAGCAGGAGAGCCAGCAATTGAATCTGAGGCCCATGATTTCACATCACATGGTCTTTCCTGTCCACCATGCTTCCTTAGTTTAATACTGATGGGAAAACAGTGGCCCTGGTAACAGAGCAATGGAATCAAGAAGAATTTGCTCGGTTCAGTTCAGTTCAATCGCTCAGTCATGTCCAACTCTTTGCGACCCCATGAACCACAGCATGCCAGGCCTCCCTGGCATCACCAACTCCTGGAGTCCACCCAAACCCATGTCCATTGAGTCAGTGATGCCATCCAACCATCTCATCCTCTGTCGTCCCCTTCTCCTCCCGCCCTCAATCTTTCCCAGCATCAGGGTCTTTTCAAATGAGTCAGCTCTTCTCATCAGGTGGCCAAAATACTAGAGTTTCAGCTTCAACATCAGTCCTTCCAATGAACACCCAGGGCTGATCTCCTTTAGGATGGACTAGTAGGATCTCCTTGCAGTCCAAGGGACTCTCAAGAGTCTTCTCCAATAGACAGTTCAAAAGCATCAATTCTTCGGCGCTCAGCTTTCTTTATAGTCCAACTCTCAATTTGCTCAAGGTGACATTAAGTCATTTGTGGGACAACAGCAAGAGCTTCCTGATTAATTCAACTTTGCCTGTAGTAGACCTCAGTTTTCTTTCTCTCTTTCCTGACATCAGCAGTCAGAGGCTCCTGGGGAAGTGCTAAGGAGGAAGGGCAGGGAGACAGAAGGATTCCATTTCGCCAAGGATGGCCAGACAAACACTGTATGCTGGACAGCACTCTAGAGCATCGACTAGAGGCCCAGCTGTTCTCCAGAGGCAGGAGCTGGCTCACTACCCGCACCACGAGCCTGGCCCACACGGTGGAATGTGAGTTATGAGCCAAAGCTGGGGTTTGGATGAGAGGAGCGGAAAGACAGCCTGAGTGCTGCCACTTACCTGTCTCCCTACTTCCTGCCAGGGCCTTAAGGAGGCTCCTAAGACAAGCCACAGGCAGAGGAGACTGGCTCAACTAAGATGGGCACAATCTCGGAAGCGACTGACCTCACCAGCTTCCCATTCTGCAGGTATGATGAGCACTTGCTGCCTTTGCAGCAGCCAGGAGAAGGTGAGAAGCAGCGAGCATTTCAAAGTCCTCTGGTGGCAGCAGGGAGGCCTAAGTAATGTGACTTTCTATATGGCTTTGGCAACTTTGGTCCCTGTGCTCTTCTTCACTTTCCTGTATCTAGGCTTTCTCTCTCTCCCATCAGCCTGGGGACTCCCTGGGGTAGGTCTTCCCTCCCCTTCAGTCTGGATTTCATGCACTGTGCCTCCCCCATCACACTGGGAGCTGTCTGAAGGCAGGGGATGTGTCTCTTCCATTAGATTGGAAGCTACCTCAGATTAAAGGTCACATTTCCCAACAGCTTTAGAGTGCCTTGACACCCAGGACTCCCATCTCCTCTTTTGACCTCCCCCAACACCAAGGACAGGGCACTGTATTCTCTTCTCCCCTGCAATCTGACCTCTCAGAAATCCATGAACCACACGAGGAAGCTGGGAGAGGATCAGACTCTTGGGAGAGGATCAGGCACTCAGCTCATCCTCGATGCCCGAGCCTCATCTTTCTGGACTGAGATGTGGAGCAACTGGCCGTGCTTGGTCTCTCCGCTCCCTCCCTGTCTCTCCCTTCTACATTCCGAGCCCACGAGCCCTGCTGCCCGCCCTGGGAGCAGACAGAAAGGAAGGGGTCCCTCAGCCCAGCAACACAAGCTTAGTTTAATCACAGAGCGCCTTGACCTCGCAATTCATAGTTTCATGCTTCCTCTTATAGTCTAACGACAGGAAAAAGAAACAGGTGCTTCCTGGGGAAGAAGGCTACTTCAGGTTTTTCAGATGATAAGGGTTAGCTATACAACGTACAGGGCTTCCCTGGTGGCTCAGATGGTAAAGAATCCACCTACAGTGCAGGAGATCCAGATTCGATCCCTGGGTCGGGAAGATCCCCTGGAGAAGGGCATGGCTACCCACTCCAGCATTCTTGCCTGGAGAATCCCATGGGCAGAGGAGCTTAGTAGGCTACAGTCCATGGGGTTGCAAAGAGTCGGACACAACTGAGTGACTAAACTTACAGTGTCTCCTTTTATCCTGTATCTCCTAAGAAACTTCGGGGGAAAAAAAAATCTGTGCTCAGGTGGAATTTCTATCTCCCCTCAGCTCATGGATTTTATTATTTTATTCCAAATTTAATCATCTTGTTTTATTTAAGCCATCACAAGAGTCTTTAAATCCTAAATTATACCAAGATGCGTTAAAAATTATACTGTGTATATATTTTTGTCTTATTAGTGATCTGAGAGGACAAAACTATGCAGCGATTCATAAAATGGGCTTTGGAGTTAGAGACCTGGACACACACCACAGCTTCTGTTAGTTTACCAGTGAAATACTGGGTAGCTGTGAGCCACTCATTCAACCCGTCTGTACTCTGGTTGCCTCACTGATACACTGGGGACAGCATCTCTGTAATCCATTCTCACTGATCTAAATCTCTTACCAGGCCTCCCCTGCTGGCCCCGCCTAGCCCTCTGCTCTGAGACCATGCTGGACTTCGCAGCCCCACGGGCCCACAGGCTGTTGCCGCCACCTGCGGCTCGCTCCACCCTAGCCTCACCTGTTCCTTTCCTGCTGGATCCTCGTGACATCTCAGTGTAAGTCTCTGCTTGGGAGAGGCCTTCCTTCATCTCTTACTTTAGACCAAGATAATCCCAGTCTGCTGGCCAGTGCTTCCCAAACTTCAGTGATCTTACTAAAATACAGCATGCCTGGGTGGGGCCCTACATTTGTTATTTGTAACAAGCTGCTGCTGCTGCTAAGTCGCGTCAATCGTGTCCGACTCTGTGCGACCCCATAGATAGCAGCCCACCAGGCTCTCCCGTCCCTGGGATTCTCCAGGCAAGAACACTGGAGTGGGTTGCCATTTCCTTCTCCAATGCATGGAAGTAAAAAGTGAAAGTGAAGTCGCTCAGTTGTGTCCAACTCTTCGCGACCCTGTGGACTGCAGCCCACCAGGCTCCTCCGTCCATGGGACTTCTCAGGCAACGGTACTGGAGTGGGGTGCCATTGCCTTCTCCATGCAGTTGGTCTGAAAGCTGCTGGGAGGAGCGCCCTTGAGAATGACAAGGCACTCTCGCACACCTGTAGCCATTTGTTTAATGGTATCTGTCTTCCTGCTAGACCAAGCTCAATAACCCAGGCCCAGGCACAGTGCCGAGACCAGAAGCACTCCATAGACGCTGGCTGATTAAACTGAGCAATATCTGTGATATCACTAGCCTGGTCTCTGGTCAGAGAAAAAGAGATTCAGCAAATGGTACCAACCATTGTTAATGGTAGTATGATTACATGCTCTCACCACAGCTTCATGTCTTTCACTTCTCTCCCAACCCAAACAGTTCTTTGGATGGTCCTGGACACAAAACCAAGGCCTGGATGTGTTTACTGAATGGATGCCTAAAGGAACAAGTGAATGAGAAGCTCTGATCCAGGGCCCTTTATGAGTGTCCAACATACATAGAATGCCACAATTAATACGTCCCAGCCATTCACATAAACCCAAACCCTCCCTTCTACCAATTTCTGCTTGCGGTTCAGTTCAGTTCAGTCGCTCAGTCGTGTCCGACTCCTTGCGACCCCACTGCTTGTGGACAATTTAAAAGCAACAGAGCCCAAGGAGTTACTGAGAAATCCTCAGAACAAACAAGTGACAGCCCAGGAAGGAGAGTATTGTTTTAAAAATTATTTCCTTAGTCCTCAAAGAACTGGAACAAAGCAGGATTGTGTTGGCTGCCTCCCCTGCAAGAATTCACATTCTAGGCCTGTCTAAATGCCAGCCTAAATGCTACTCGGAATACAATTACTAAACCCAGCAAGCATCAGCCACAGGCGGAGGCTGCAATGCTATCCTTCCCACCGATTTCACAGTGACTTCAGGCAGTGAGCCTCATTCCTCGGCACTCAGCTTTTCTGATTACCCCACTCTGGCTCCCCCACCTCCATCTTGTTCCTTTTGGTCAATTCCATGCTGTCTCCTTCAGGCCAGAGAGTGGGCAGACCTGCGTGCAGTTCAGAAGCTTCCAAACAAAATAATCACAAGGAAACCAGTGGATCAAGCCATCTCCAGGCAACCTAACCCATCGGCAGAACCAATTCCCTTCATTCTCAACCGCCTACAGATGAGGGAGGAAAGCAGAAACCCGGAGAAGGTGCTAAAAGACTCTGTGCCTCCACGTAGATGCATGCAGGGCTAGAGGAGCCACAGAGAGGAAGGGGGTGGGAACATCGGCCCTCACACTCAAATGTGGGATCTTAAGTATTAAAAGAGGAGATAGTCTTGAGTGCTGATTTGCATTTTCCTCATATGAACAAAATGTTGAAAGGAAATACGACTGAAATCAAACCAACACATATTTACTAGGAAAGATACTGTGGGGGTTTAGATAGAAATGAATAAAACAGGACATTGACCATACTTACAGTCTTGTTAGGGGGGTGAGAGAGTTAGGTAGGTAGAATATGGAAAAGGAGTCCAAAATGGCGGTGGCTACAAGACAAGGAAGGGAAAAGCCCGCGAAAATGAAACAAAAGAAGGTCTGAGGACCAGAGTGAGGACCTCAGGTAAAACAAACAACACTCCTGGCTGGCCCAATTTACACAGGACAGGCCCAGAGAGAGATAAACATATAAATAGAAGAGCCAAAGCTAGCTCTCTCTCTCTCTTAGATACTGTGGGGGGTTAGATAGAAATGAATAAAACAGGACATTGACCATACTTACAGTCTTGTTAGGGGGGTGAGAGAGTTAGGTAGGTAGAATATGGAAAAGGAGTCCAAAATGGCGGTGGCTACAAGACAAGGAAGGGAAAAGCCCGCGAAAATGAAACAAAAGAAGGTCTGAGGACCAGAGTGAGGACCTCAGGTAAAACAAACAACACTCCTGGCTGGCCCAATTTACACAGGACAGGCCCAGAGAGAGATAAACATATAAATAGAAGAGCCAAAGCTAGCTCTCTCTCTCTCTGTCTCCCCCGCATGCTGGGGTGCTCTTCTCCTCGTATCTTTAGATAGACGTGCCCTCACGCCTTGAAGATGGATTTTCCTGCTATCTTCTAAATAAAATAGAGCTGTAACACTGAGCTGTAACACTGATTTGTCTAAGAGCTATAACATGGTCCATTCGAGACCTGGGAGCTATAACACGGTCTGTCCAAGACCTGAGGGCTGTGACACGCCGAGGGGGCTTTAATGTCCGTCACGCCAAATCTTTGTTGTGACGAGACAAAGAATTGAGGAGCATACACTCGCATGACAAGAGAAATAAGAAGAGGAAGTAACAATGTGGCATTTAAGTAATGCATCAGGTCTACAGCTCCGAGAGGTTACCATGAAGTCAGTCTCTAAAAGCTGAAGGAAGGGTGCAGGCGCCACTGGCAGGGCATTTCTGGAGAACACATCTTAAATTTCACTTCTATTGAGTGAAATCCTGTTTCAGTCACTCCTGCCAATTCAGTGTTATCAGCTAAAATCAGAATGTGAATAAACAAAGGCACTGAGAATGGATGACCTGGGAGTGAGTCCCCAAAGTACCCCTTCATGGATCACAGCCATGTCATGGCGAAGCGGCTTGGGTAACTCAACAAAGCTGAGTCTTGCCGTGTAGGGCCTCCCAAGACGGACAAGTCACAGCACTCTGACAGAACGTGGCCACTGGAGGGGAGAATAGCAAGTCACTCCAGTATTCTCACCAGGAGGATCCCATGAACAGCATGAAAAAGCAAAAAGATACGACACCAGAAGATAAGCCCCCCAAGTCAAAAGGTGTCCAATATGCTACTGGGGGAGAGCACGGGGGGGGGGGCAATTACTAATAGCTACAGTAAGAATGAAGCGGCTGGGCCAAAGAAATGACACTGGGATGTGGGAGTATCTAATGGTGAAAGCAAAGTCCGACGCTGTAAAGAACAACACTGCAGAGGAACCTGGAATGTTAGGTCCATGAATCAAAGTAACTGGACGTATTTCCTTTCAAGTAGGAGACGGTAAGAGTGAACACTGACATCTTAGGAATCAGTGAACTAAAATGGATGGGAATGGGGAAATTTAACTCAGATGACCGTTACATCTACTACTGTGGGCAGGAATCCCTTAGAAGAAATGGAGTCGACCACATAGTGAGCAAAAGGGTCCAAAATGCAGTACTTGGGTGCACTCTCAAAAACGACAGAATGATCTGCTTGTTTTCAAGGCAAACCATTCAGCACCACAGTAATCCAAGTCTACAACCCCTAACGCCAAAGCCCCAACCGCTAATGCCAAAGACACTGAAGTTGACTGGTTCTATGAAAACCTACAAGACCTTCCTAACACCAAAGAAAGACATCCTTTTCATCATAGGGGACTGGAATGCAAAAGCAGAAAGTCAAGAGATACCTGGAGTAACAGGCAAGTTCAGCCTTGGAGTACAAAATGAAGCAGGGCTAACAAAGTTTTGTCAAAAGAACACACTGGTCATAGAAAACACCCTTTCCAACAACCCAAGTGACAGCTCTACACATGGACATCACCAAAGGGTCAATATCAAAATTATACTGATTATACTCTTTGCAGCTGGAGATGGAGACGCTCTACACAGTCAGCAAAAACACGACCTGGAGCTGACTGTGGCTTAGACCATCAGCTCCTCATGGCAAAATTCAGGCTTAAATTGAAGAAAATGGGGAAAACCACTAGGCCATTCAGATATGACCTAAATCAAATCCCTTATACAGTTGTTTTTGTTCAATCACTCAGCTGTGTCTAACTCCTTGCGAACCCATGGACTGCAGCATGCCAGTCTTCCCTGTCCTTCACCATCTTCCAGAGCTTGCTCAACTTCATGTCCACTGAGTCAGTGATGCCATCCAACCATCTGTCCTCTGTTGTCCCCTTATCCTCCTGCCTTCAATCTTTCCCAGCATCAGGGTCTTTTCTAATGAGTTGGCTCTTCGCATCAGGTGGCCAAAATTCATCTTCAATAACAATCCTTCTAATAAATATTCAGGATTGATTTCCTTGAGGATGGACTGGTTTGATCTCTTTGCAGTCTAAGGGACTCTCAAGAGTCTTCTCCAACACCACAGCTCAAAAGCATCACTTCTTCAGCATTCAGCCTTCTTTATGGTTCAGCTCTCACATCCATACATGACTACTAGAAAAACCACAGCTTTGACTACATGGACCTTTGTCGGCAAAGTAATGTCTCTACTTTTTAATTATGCTGTTTAGGTTTGTCATAGCTTTTCTTCAAAGGAGTGAGCATCTTTCAATTCCATGGCTGCAGTCACTCTCTGTAGTGATTTTGGAGCTCAAGAAGATAAAATCTGTCACTTCTACTTTTTCTGCTTCTATTTGCCATGAAGTGATGGCACTGGATGTCATGATCTTCAGTTCGGTTCAGTTCAGTCGCGCAGTCGTGTCCGACTCTTTGCGACCCCATGAATCGCAGTACGCCAGGCCTCCCTCTCCATCACCAACTCCTGGAGTTCACTCAGACTCACGTCCATTGAGTCTATCAGTCATAGGTATACATTCCCTCTCTTTTGAATCTCCCCTCCCATCTCCCTTCCAATGCCACCCCTCTAGGTTGATACAGAGCCCCTGTTTGAGTTTCCTGAGCCATACAGAAAATTCCTGTTGGCCATATATTTTACACATGGTAATGTTAAGTTTCCATGTTACTCTTCCCTTATATCTTACCCTCTCTTCCCCTTCCCATGTCCATAAGTCTATTCTCTATATCTGTTTCTCCACTGCTGCCCTGTAAATAAATTCTTCAGTAACATTTTTCTAGACTCCATATATATGTGGTAGGATATGACATTTATCTTTCCCTTTCTGACTCACTTCACTCTGTATAACAGGTTCTAGATTCATCCACCTCATCAAAACTGACTCAAATGCATTTCTTTTTATGGCTGAGTAATATTGAGCTGTTTTTTGAATGTTGAATTTTAAGCCAGCTTTTTCACTCTCTTGTTTCACCTTCATCAGGAGGCTCTTCAGTTCCTCTTTGCTTTTTGCCATAAGGGTGGTGCCATCTGCATATCTAAGCTTATTGATATTTCTCCGAACAATCTTGATTCTAGCTTGTGATTCATCTAGCCTGGCACTTCGCATGAGGTACTCTGCATTGAAGTTAAATAAGCAGGCAACATACAGCCTTGATGTACTCCTTTCCTGATTTTGAACCAGTCCATTGTTTTGTGTTCAGTTCTACCTGTTGCTTCTTGACCTGCATACATGTTTCTCAGAAGACAGGTAAGATGATCTGGTATTCCCATCTCTTTAAGAACTTTCCAGTTTGTTGTGATCCACATAGTCAAAGCTTTAGTGTAGTCAATGAAGCAGAAGTGGATGTCTTTCTGGAATTCTCTTGCTTTTTCTATGATTCAACAGATGTTCACAATTTGACCTCTGGTAGAGCAGAAATGATGAAGAGATTCAAGAGATTAGATCTTTGGTAGACAGAGTGCCTGGAAAACTATGGAAGAGGTTCACAACATTATACAGGAGGCACTGACCAAAACTATCTCCAAGAAAAAGAAATGTAAGAAGGCAAAGTAGCTGTCTGAGGAGGCTTTGCAAATAGCTGAGGAAAGAAGAGAAGCAAAAAGCAACAGAGAAAGGGAAAGACATACCCAAATGATCACAGAGTTTCAGAGAACAGCAAGGAGGGATAAGAAGGCCTTTTTCAATGAACAATGCAAAGAAGTAGAGGAAAACAATAGAATGGGAAAGACTAGAGATCTCTTTAAGAACACTGGAGCTATCGAGGGAATATTTCATGCAAGGATAGACATGATAAAGGACAGAAATGGCAAGGTCTTAACAGAAGCAGAAGAGATTAGGAAGAGGTGGCAAGAATACACAGAAGAACCATACAGAAAAGACCTTAATGACTGGGATAACCGCGATGGTGTGATCACTCACCTAGAGCCAGACATCCCGAAGTGGGAAGTCAAGTGGGCCTTAGGAAGAAGCATCACTATGAACAAAGTTAATGGAGGTGATGGAATCCCAGCTGAGATATTTAAAATCCCAAAAGATGGTCCTATTCTAGTGCTGCAATCAGTGTCTGCAAATTGGGAAACCTCAGCAGTGGCCACAGGACTGGAAAAGGTCAGTCGTCTTTCCAATCCCAAGGAAGGACAGTGCCAGAGAACATTCAAACTACTGGACAACTGCGCTCATTTTGCATGCTAGTAAGGTTATGCTCACAATCCTTCAAGCTAGGTTTCAGCAGTGTGTGAACTGAGAACTTCCTGATGTACAAACTGGGTTTAGAAAAGGCAGAAGAGTCAGAGATCAAATTGCTAACATTCATTGGATCATAGAGAAAACAAGGAAATTCCAGAAAAACATCTACTTTTGCTTCATTGACCACATTAAAGTCTCTGTGTATATCACAACAAACTGGAAAATTCGTGAAGAGATGGAAATACCAGACTACCTTATCTATGTCCTAAGAAACCTGTATGCAGGTCAAGAAGCAAGTTTGAACCGGACATGGACAATGAACTGGTTCAAAGCTGGGAAGGGAGTACATCAAGGCTGTATATTGTCACCCTATTTATTTAACTTATATGCAGAGTACATCATGTGAGATACTGGGCTGGATGAATCACAGCTGGAATCAAGATTGCTGGGAGAAATACCAACAACCTCAGATATGTAGATGATACCACCTCAGTAAGTAAAGAAGAACTAAAGAACCTCTTGATGATGGTGAAAGAGGGAAGTGAAAAAGCTGGCTTAAAACTCAACATTCAGTGGATACAGAGTCGCTTCGCTCTCCACCCGAAACTACCACCCAGCAGTCAGCTACACCCTAATACAAAATAAAAAGTTTAAAATTACCAAAAAACCTTCAACATTCAAAAAGCTAAGATCATGGCATCTGGTGCCATCAGTTCATGGCAAATAGAAGGGGGAAAAGTAGAAGCAGTGTCAGACTTTATTTTTTTGGGCTCCAAAATCATTGCAGACAGTGACTGCTGCCAAGAAATTGAAAGATGCTCACTCCTTGGAAGAAAAGCTATGACAAAACTAGACAGCATATTCAAAAGCAGAGACATCCCTTTGCTGACAAAGTCTGTCTAGTCAAGGCTATGGTTTTTCCAGCAGTCATGTACAGATGTGGAGTTGGAGTGTAAAGCAGACTGAGAGCTAAAAAATTGATGCTTTCAAACTGTGGTGCTAGAGAAGATTTTTGAGAGTCCCTTGGACAGCAAGGAGATCAAGCCAGTCAATCATAAAGAAAATCAACCCTGAAAACTCACTGGAAGGACTGATGCTGAAACTGAAGCTCCCATAACCTGGCCACCTGACATGAAGAGCTGACTCTTTGGGGAAAATCCTGATGCTGGGAAAGACTGAGGGCAAGAGGAGAAGGGGGCGACAGAGGATGAGATGGTTAGATGGCATCACTGACTCAATGGACACGAATTTGAGCAAACTCTGGGAGACAGTGAAGGACAAGGAAGCCTGGTGTAGTGCAGTCCACGGGGTCGCAGAGTCAGACAGGACTTTAGCACTGAAGAACAACAAAGAGCTGAGATCAATGACACCAAGGGGCAGATGTGTTTAGAACACTGATGTCTATACCACAGCAAAAGTGCATCAGAGTTCAGAGAAGGAAGGGGTTGTGGGAGACTCATGGGCAGCAGTGGCAGCTGCTAAGGAGGTGGCATGGGGGCTGCTGAGCAAATTATCAAACAGTCTAGTTCTTGAAAGCTTAAAGACGGAGTAGGAAGTAAGCAAGTCAGGCAGGGAATGTGTGCATCATTCGATCCTGGGCTGTGTTTGTGGAATGAAAGACTCAAGGCTGGTCTTGAGGGCAGAAAGGATGCCAGTTTGAATGGAGAGGGAAGTTCACGCAGAAGCACAATGAGAGAGGGGCTAGACAGAATGTGGGAAGCTTTGAAAGCTAGGCTAGAGGTTTTTTCTTCTTAAATTCTTCAATAACACAATACATTCTTGCAGTAAGAGACGTAATACAGATGAAGTTAACAAACCCCTTAACAAGTCTCTCCTACATGGATAACTACTGTTATTGGCTCAGTGGCGACCCTTCTGTTGGGCTAGAGACTTCATGAACAGGCAATGGACTCACTGGAACATTTCTAAGTTAGCAACTGTGTTCGAATCAGAACAGAAGCAGAGGTGAGCTGGTGACTCCTCAAGAATGGAGTAATGCAAGGCAGGAGGTGGAAGAGAGCGACTGTGATAGGAACACAGGATTTGCAAAGTCAGGGCTGGCTGCATCAGCCAAGATGGTGAGGAACGTGGCTGCAACACTGATTTAGCACTGAGCAGAACCAGTCGGCCGATTCAGTATCCCAAGCGCTAAAGACCTCCCAGGAATGACAGAGGCCAACGAAAGCTAGTAGGCAGAAGGATCTACTCAGTAATTTAAAGTTTGACCTGTTACCTGCCTCAGTGGTGAAATAGGTGAAATAACTGTTTTGCTACATAGTTGCCAACAAAGGTCTGTCTAGTCAAGGCTATGGTTTTTCCTGTGGTCATGCATGGATGTGAGAGTTGGACTGTGAAGA
>SJXQ01012910.1:0-14929 GCA_006408695.1 Aepyceros melampus
CTGTTCATGGTGTTCTCAAGGCAAAAATACTGAAGTGGTTTGCCATTCCCTTCTCCAATGGACCAGATTCTGTCAGACCTCTTCACCATGACCTCTTGGGTGGCCTCATACGGCATGGCTTAGTTTCACTGAGTTAGACAAGGCTGTGGTCCGTGTGATCAGATTAGCTAGTTGTCTGTGATTGTGGTTTCAGTCTGTCAGCCCTCTGATGCCCTCTCTCAGTGCCTACCATCTTACTTGGGTTTCTCTTACCTTGGATGTGGGGTATCTCTTCATGGCTGCTCCAGCAAAGCACAGCCACTGCTCCTTATCTTGGACGAGGGGTAGCTCCTCTCTGCCGCGGCCCCTGACCTCAGGCATCGGATAGCTCCAGTAAAGTGTCTGCCTGCAATGCAGGAGACCTAGGTTTGATCCCTTCCCTAGGGTCAGGAAGATCCCCTGAAGAAGGAAACAGCAACCCACTCCAGTACTCTTGCCTAGAAAATTCCATAGATGGAGAAGCCTGGGGGGCTACAGTCCATGAGGTCACAAAGAGTCAGACACAACTGAGTGACTTCACTTTCTTTCTTTGCTTGCCTAAAGGAAGAATAAAATTACATGAAGCAGCTCAGAAATAGTCTGCTTATGAATGAACTAGGTCCCCACAATGCCTCTCAAAAAGAAGAAAGTAGAGAGAAGAGAGGATGAGAGATGAAAGATGAGGGAGAAAGGGAGGAGAAAGACAAGGCTAATTTCACGACTTGTCCAAGATCATATAGCTAATGGGTACTGGACTGAAACACAAATTCAGGCAGCTTCAGTACAAAACCTATTCCTTTTCTACTCTGCCACACTGATGAGACCAATCTGAATGAAGACATTTTGTCCATTTGAATAGTGTTTAGTTAGGAAGGGCTGCCCCTAGTCCTAATCTTCTTGTCTTTATGAGCACACCTTCATTCATCCCCAATCACTCTTCTCCTCACCCAGTTTGCTTCTTCACCCTTGCTAATTCCAAAAGTTAGAAGCAGGTGTCATGGTTTGGCCAAAGAGAATGAATATCACTATGAATTTTAATGGACCAAGGCAGATGGGACCAACACCAGAATGCCACCAACATATACTTTGCATCTGAAAATTTGCCCTGTCTCCACTGGAGAAATTATCTAATTATGCCTTCAACCTATTACTCAACATACTAATAATATTTGTCAAGTGCTTTATTGGAACCTACAATTGTGCTCACAGTTTCATGATCTGAGAACAGGAAGAAATTTGCCAGTGATACTGATAATACTGGATGGGAAAACACTGCACATGATGAAAACTTAGAAATGGAAAACAAAGCCCTAAGGCTTTAAATATATAAAGAAGAGATTGAACCTGAAAAAAAATGCAAACTGTATATAAACTAAGATATACTCATCTTAGGAAAAATTATTCCCTAGCACAAATATTCATTGAGAATAAAAAAATATAGACTGAAAGGGACTAGGGAGTGACAGGTAAGAATGAATGTTGGTGATAAATATAAATAAGATGAAATTTCAATGTGCTATTCCAACAAAGAGGTCCACTGCTTCTATTTTTTTTCTTTCGATTATATAAGAAAAGGGCCTGCGTCCCAGAAAAAACAAATGATCATTCATCTTTAAACAGCTGATTAAACTGTACCTAGAATACTGCATACTGCATTTGTAGCAGTTTCAGAATAACAAATAAGAGAATGCAGGTTGTTCTGAGTAGGATGGTCAGGACAGCAAATGGGGAGGTGACTTGAAGCCAGCTAATACCTTCTCAGGGTCCACTGTGGTCAAGCTCTGTCTTGGGTCAAAAGTTATAAAGAGTTTCCAATTTAGTTTGGTTTTCAGTCTAGTTTGGTTTCAGTCCTGACTGAAGTCAAAGGAAAGTGTATACATTAACTCTACTACTTTTACCCCTGATCAGGAGTGAAAAACTTGTGAAGAAACATAAATCACATGCACGTTATTCTGATTCATTTTTAATCTCAGGAACTGGTTAACTCCAGCACACGAGCCACATCTGTAACAGCGGCCTTCATCTCGCTGCCTTTGTCAAGAGGGCTCAGAAATATAAACAGAGTGATTAGAAAGAGAGCCCCTTTACTGTTAGAATCAACATTGTGGTGTGTTTGGATGGCTGCCTAACAGCTCTCCCCCCAGTCTCTCTGCTGTTGTTAGAATTTGCTCTTTCAAATCAAAGTGTTCCTCCACCACGGCCTGCTTCTTCTTCTTGAATACTACAGGGAAAGGTAAAAAGTTTCATTATGCCTCTAACCAATAGCACAGCACCATTTATAGTGGAAATTTTCCTCGCAGCCTCTACCCGAAGTGCAACACGGGATATCAGCCACTACTATTCACAAACTAAGGCGATGAAAGGAGGCACCCATTGGGGCCTAATGAAATCTCCGTACAAATGAGTGGATAGATCTGGGAATGCAAAGAGAAAAAAATCTGTCCAGATACAAGATGGAGAAGTGACTCTGTGTACAAATGAGTGAAAAAGTTAGTCTAGAAATCAGTAAGGATCACAATGTGACCAAGAAATAGCCACATGGCACTCAAGCCTAAATCATTCTGGAACACGGGTCAGTTCTAAGGTTAACAATATAGAAGAGTTAATACAGCTAATAGTTTTTACACAGCATGCTCTGTACTTGTGATACAGATATTAATTCACTCGATTTTTAGACCTTGTTCCCAGTTTAGAGATGAAGATATGTCACTGAAAAAAGATAAACAAGGTAGTGTATGATCACAGGGCTAGAATTTCTGTAGAAGTGAGATTTGAACTCATGCAGTCTGACCAAGGAAACATGCATGAACATTGAGAAGCACTTGTAAGCACAACATGAGGGCCAAAAGAAGAGCCACAAAGATGAAGGAAAGAAAATTTTTAAAGCAAGTCATGAGGTTAATTTTTTTTTAATTTATGTTAAAAATAAAAAGGAAGGAGTACTTCCTGGAGGAGTAAGAGAAGGAAGAAGGAACACTTGAAACCCTTGCATTCCAGCAGTTTGCTTGAAATATGCACATGGGGTTTGACACAATCACTTGGGAAGTTTAAGTGAATTGTTCCAATTGAAGGATTAACAAAATAGGCTTGTACTTGTGGGTGCATATCAAAAATAATAACTAAATCCATTTTCCTATACTATTTTAAGTTGTGTAGGCAACAGGCATTTGGGGAGGGGATGGACGTTGCAAAAATTAATAATGCCAAGAAAAAAATGAACCTCGAATAGGAGTACTTCTCACTTATCCACCTCCTGAGTCATGGTCAAGGCCTCAGTAGACGTCTAAGAACTCATCATGTATCAGGTGCTATGTGAATTGCTCAAGACACAAGATTCCTTCCCAAATGAGGTCACAATCTCACAGTTCAGAAAAGAAAAATGAAGAAATAAGACAGATATAAAGTAGAAATAATAAATTCTAAAAAGGTTGAAGGGAGAGTTGGCGTCAAAATTTAAAGGACAGAAAAATTATAGCTGATTGGAGGATTCTGAAGAGGTTTCCAAGAGAAAACTGAGATTGGACTGAATGCTAGGGAGGAGTGTGACCAAAAAGGAATTCCAGGAAGGAGGATCAGCAAGAGTGAAGGCAAAACAATGGAAAAGAACGATGTATACTTGAAAACATTGAGGGCCACAATTTGGCCATTACATGGGATACTTACATGGTAGAAGTGGCTGAGATAGGTAAAGGTGAGTTAAAGCCACACTGTAGATCTTAAGATCATAATTTTTCACAAATGTAGATGTTAGGGTTTCAATGCAGAAGAGTTGTAAGGTCAGAAACAAAATGGTGTAGAAAAATCACTATGCTAGTGGCAGTATTGAATGCGGATTGAGTAAGAAAAAGACCTAAAGTAGAGGACTGAGAAATGTTCACCTAAGCTATGAACTAGGAGAAGGCAATGGCAACCCACTCCAGTACCCTTGCCTGGAAACTCCCATGGACGGAGGAGCCTGGTAGGCTGCAGTCCCTGGGGTTGCTGCGAGTCAGACACGACTCAGCGGCTTGACCTTCACTTTTCAATTTCATGCATTGGAGAAGGAAATGGCAACCCACTCCAGTCTTCTTGCCTGGAGAATCCAGGGACGGGGGAGCCCGAGCCTGGTGGGCTGCCATCTATGGGGTCCCACAGAGTCGGACATTACCGAAGCAACTTAGCAGCAGCAGCAGCAGCAAGCAATGAACTATGGCTTCAGTCATAGATGACGTCATTTCTAAGGCTGGCCTTTGCTCTTGTAAAGGTTAAGACAGGAGAACACACATGAGTCCATGCATTCTACCATTGCAGGAAAACACCAAGACCATAAGAAGTGCATATGAAGATGGCTGCCACGCTGCCAGCCTGTGGGGCAGTCTCTGCTATCCTTAAAATTAAAAGCTTCCTCTTCACCCTTTGGTTATGTTCCCAAGCTCAGATAATCTCTTCCAATTCTACTTCTGACCCTCTGCTAAAGTTGCAATAGTTCTGATTTCTATCTCTGCCCACTGGTACTTTGCTTAACCAGACTATTTATTCCAGTGTTGCCCTGGGATGGTGCTTTCAAATCTATAGTAGTCTCATACTCTGCAGTGAAGGTCACTCCAGCCCCATACTTATTCAGGCCATGATCTGAAACCCTTCTGGCCTGGATCACAAAAGATTGGTAGACACCGTTGCCTCAAAGAAGTACTTTGCAAGTATCTCTGTCTCCCAGTTTTATGAAAAGGACTGAAATTATCCTAATGATAGTAGCCAGAGTCATGAGTTCCTAAGATTCAAAATCAGGAAGGCTCTTCCAGGTCATCTAGTCCCCTCTTCCTCATTTTATACAGAACAAAATATATATTAAGTGGCTTATTGATAGTCACAGAAAGTGTCAACAAAGAGCTAACATCTAATTCTCAATCCAGTAGATATTTGTTAGCAGTTAGAATGTATAAAGTGTTATCAATCTAAATTACAGATGCAATCAGACTACAATGACTGCATAATTTCTATCCACATCCTATAACACTTTACCTTATGACTCTGCATTGCTCATGAATTGCTTCACTCAATCATCCTGGCTTTCCAATGGAGTGACATTCTTGGAGGGCAGACATTAGATTGTCTCTTTGCATTAGTAGTTGCCTGTCGTGGTACAAGACACATGGCATACTCCCAACAATCACCTAATGTGTTAGTTGATTACAAAGAAAGAGGTGAATTTTGGCACCCTCTGCGTTGAAATATATGGTGTTGTATATCATCTTAGAAGGGGAAAATTATGGACATGTCTTTTATTCTTTTTTAATGTTGTAATTCAGATATTAATATTTTAATGAAGTAAATGAAAACTAATATCCTCACCTACCGCAGCAATTAAGGAAATCTAGGGTGGCTCTTATATCTATAGATAAGAAAACTAGCTGTTGAATCATTTTTTTAGCAACAATATCTGATCCTTTATTAATACACATTTCCATTGTAGAATTAAACATGATGTCTGTCCTGTCTTTTTCTACACATTTCCATTCTTTATCTGTAACAAATAAAACCACAAGTATAGAAGAGTCCTTAATCTATAAGTTGGTATCTTGAACAAAGTGGAAGTTATTTCCCCTTTAACACCCACAGAATAATGGCCTCAATGAGATTTCCCCAAAGCTGGGGAGAACTAATGGGAGAATTGTTCAGTTTTGTAAAACCCATTACAAATTACGACACTAAGGAGTAGTAATCTGAACTTTTCTTCCAGTTCTAAATCTGAAACTCTAAAAAATCCTGTTGTTGACCATATTAATTTCTTTAGACATTTTGGAGCAAAAGGATTATTAATAAATATTAGCACTAATTATATTTACTACTATTACAATTGTATTCCATCTTTATTCAAATAGCTCTGGACACCTTCATGGTTAAATGTAAAAAACAAATAAATGAACAAAAACATTCTAGCACCTCCGGCATTTGAAAGTAGAATTTGTTGGGCTGTAAACCAGTGAGTTATTTGTCATGCAGCTTAATTCTGTCATAAAATGCTAATCAGCCTTTCTGTCACTTTGCTCTTGCCCCATATCTTTTTATGAGAACATTAACATGGTTATTACAGAGCAGAGACTCTTAGGGCTGCAAACATACTTACCATTTATGTATATTTTTGTCCAAAAAAAAAAAAATGTTGCCACCAAGACCCCTAGACACCTAGTTAACTGGAATCCTAGTTTCTGGCATCAAGGGCTTGGGTCTGCAGTACCATCTGGATGATGGTACCAGGTAGCCAGGGCTGGGATCAGTTTCCTCTTGTTCAGACCATTCATCATGAATGAATGTGAGACCTTCCTCCTACAGAAGGAGCAACTGAGGCTTCCTTTGTAGAGCTGGTTAAAAAAAAAAAAAATACAGGCTGTATTTTAAATGGTTCCTTTTTAACAGTTCCTCGTGGAAAAATGGGCTTCCCAAGTGGCGCTAGTGGTAAAGAACCCACCTACCAATGCAGGAGATATAAGAGACACAGGTTTGAGACTTCCCTGGTGGTCCAGTGGCTAAGACTTTGGGCTCCCAATGCAAGGGGCCTAGGTTCAATCCTTGGTCAAGGAACTAGATCCCACATGCCACAACTGTGACCTGCTGCTGCTGCTGCTGCTGCTGCTGAGTCGCTTCAGTCGTGTCCGACTCTGTGTGACCCCATAGACGGCAGCCCACCAGGCTCCCCCATCCCTGGGATTCTCCAGGCAAGAACACTGGAGTGGGTTGCCATTTCCTTCTCCAATGCATGAAAGTGAAAAGCAAAAGTGAAGTTGCTCAGTCATGTCCGACTCTTAGCGACCCCATGGACTGCAGCCCACCAGGCTCCTCTGCCCATGGGATTTTCCAGGCAAGAGCACTGGAGTGGGGTGCCACTGCCTTCTCTGACAACTGTGACCTAGGTACAGCCAAATAAATAAATATAGTTTTTAAAAAAGAGAGAGACACAGGTTCAATCCCTGGGTCAAGCCAATTCCCTGGAGGAGGGCATGGCAACCTACTCCAGTATTCTTGCCTAGAGAATCCCAAGGACAGAGGAGCCTGGAGGGCTATGGTCCATAGAGTCCCAAAGTCAAACACAACTGAGGAGACTTAGCACACACACATGCATGGAAAAATAGACCTTAGAAGTAATTCCCCCAAAGCCTTCAGAATTGGAATCTCTTCCCAGAAATTGAAGCAGGAAGAACCCAAGAGAGCCTCGTCTTATACTGTGTAATCAACATTCCAAGCAACTCACTAAGGAAGCTGTAGGACTGGGTAATTCTTGGCAAAGCTGAGCTACAGCTAGAGCTGTCAGACATCTTATATCTCAGTAACTTATCCTGTGACCCTGGAGGAAGTTATCATCCTGCAAAGACATATTTCACAATATACCACAAAATATGGGCTTTGACCTGAGACAGTTCTATATCTGAATTTTGGCTCCATCACTTACTCTATAGCTCTTGTCAAATCACTTGTCTTTTCTGAGCTCCTAGGTTCACTGCTGTTATTGTTTGTCAAGCTGTTGTAAAGATTGATGTCTGTTTACCGTTATTAAAAATAATGGTAACTATTTATGATTATCCGTATTCCAGAGCATGTGAGCTCAGTCATATCCAACTCTTTGTGACCCCATGGACTATAGGCCGCCAGCTTTTCTGTCTGTGAGATTCCTCAGGCAAGAATACTGGAGTGAGTTGCCAGTTCCTCCTCCAGGAAGCCTTCCCAACCCAGGGATCAAGCCTGAGTCTCCTGTGTCTCCTACATTAGCAGGTGAACCACCATGACTGCTATTGAACCATCAGAACCAAGGTTGGTGTTCAAATGCATTAATACATTATAGTACAATTCCTTCTTTCTTTCAACTCGATTTCTGAGTTCTCTTAGTTTATCTACAATGTAACTCTCCTATTCTGTATGTTTTAATTTAAGCTGCCTCAGCTCTTCTTTGGAAGAAGAATAGCTATTACAAGTAAATATTTTCTTTGTCTCGTCCAAAAATGTAAAGAGGGTCTCTAATATACCTGATGGTTCACTCCTTGCTTTTTGATTCTACCTAGGGAATATACGAGAAGTCAATCTTTGAGAACCATCTCCTTTTCCCCAGTCATGAACCCAGAAATCTGTATATAAACTCCACTTTGCAAAATGCCCAAACATCTGGATCAGTTATTCTCATGTTTATTTATTAAGCATAGTAGCAATTTTTTGGGGGGTGGGGGGGCCAAGTCTGTGTCCTATCCAGTTCTGCTCAGCCAGCCCCAAGTTGGGTGCTCGGGAGGTGGAGAGTTCAGCCTTGGGATGAGTGGTCAAAAGGCTGCTGCTTAGGCTGTGCCTACTGCTCCTCACTGCTCCCCAGGGCCTCTAGTAGCCATGGCTGGTCCCAAATTAACTGAATCAGGAATTCTGTGAGGGTCCAGCAGTCAGGGTGAATTGATTGCAGGCAAGAGTTGAAGAGCCATTCTTCTACTTAATTGGCCTCCAAAAGCACCCTTTGCTCTCTTTCCAGAAAGGAAAAGCATCCCTGCCATTTGGATCATGGGGACATGAGCCTCAACCTCATATCTGTGCCAGTCTATGGATTTTGGCTTGTTTGAGATCAAGCCCTGAGCCTTTGGAGTGGGAACACTGACTCCAAGACCCTAGACTACCAGAGAACTAACCCTAGGCAGTATCAAATAGTGAGAACTCACAAAGGAAACCACTTGAATACAAGACCCAGAATCACCCAACCACCAGTAGCACCCTGTGCAGGATGCCTCATCTAAACAACAAACAAAGCAAAAATACAAACCCAATCATCAGCAGACAGGATTACCACCTCACTCAGCCTTGCCCATCAGAGGAAAAACAAAAAACAAACAAAAACTCAGCACAAATATATGAGGCTTACACAAACCACTGGACCAAGCTTAGGAGGACAGAAACCAAAAGGAAGAAAGAATTCAACCTTGAAGCCTGGGAAAATGGGACCTCAAACACAATAAGTTAAAAAAATAATGAAAAGGCAGAGAAATACTACACAAATGAAGGAATAAACTAGAAACACAGAAGTCCAAATAAATGAAGAGGACATAGGCAAACTACCTGAAAAAAAATTCAGGATAATGATAGTAAAGATGATCAAAAACCTTGAAAACAAAACGGAGAAAATGCAAGAATCAATTAACAAAGGCCTAGAAAAATTAAAGAATAAACATACAGAAACAACAAAATTACTGAAATTAAAAATACTCTAGAAGAAATCAGGGGCTTCCCTTGTAGCTCAGTCAGTAAAGAATCTGCCTGCAGTGCAGGAGACTCAGGTTTGATCTCTGGGTCAGGAAGATCCCCTGGAGAAGGAAATGGCAACCCACTCCAGTATCCTTGCCTGGAAAATCCCAAAGACAGAGAAACCTGGTGGGCTGCAGTCCTTGGCATCACAAAGAGTCAGGCACAACTGAGTGACTAGCACTTCATTTCATGAGAAGGAATCAATAACAGAATATCTGAAGCAGAAGAATGAATCAGTGAGCTGGAAGATAAAATGGTGGAAATAACTTCTGAAGAGCAGAATAAAGTAAAAAGAATGGAAAGAACTGAGGATAGTCTCAGAGACCCCTGGGACAATATCAAATACACCAACATTCAAATTATAAGGGTCCCAGAGAAAGAATAGAAAAAGAAAGGGTATGAGAAATTTTCTGAAGAGATTATAGTTGAAAATTCCCCCAACATGGAAAAGGAAATAGTCAATCAAGTCCAAGAGGCACAAAGAGTCCCATACAGGATAAACCCAAGGAGAAACACACCAAGACACATACTAATCAAACTAACAAAGACTAAACACAAAGAAAGAATATTAAAAGGCAGCAAGGGAGAAGCAATAAGTAACATAAAGGGAAACCTCATACACTTAACAGGTGATCTTTCAGCAGAAACTCTGCAGGCCAGACGGGGATGGCAAGATATATTTAAAGTACTGAAAAGGAAAAAATCTACAACCAAGATTACTGTACCCTGCAAGGATCTCATTCAAAACTGATGGAGAATTAAAATGCTTTTCAGACAAGCAAAAGTTAAGAGAATTCAGTACCACCAAACCAGCTTTATAACAAATGTTAAAGGGACTTATACAGTCAAGAAATACAAGAGAAGAAAAAAGATCTACAAAATCAACCCCAAACATTTAAGAAAATGGCAATAGGAACATAAATATCAGTAATTACTTTAAATGTAAATGGATGAAATGCTCCAACCAAAAGACACAGACTCGCTGAATGGATACCAAAACAAGACCCATATATATATATATATATATATATATATATATATATATATATATGCTATCTACAAGAAACCCACTTCAGACCTAAAGACACATATAGACTGAAAGTGAGAGGACTGAAAAATATATTCCATGCAAATGGGAAGCAAAAGAAAGCTGGTGTAGCAATCCTCATATCAGACAAAATAGGTCTTAAAAATAAAGACGGTTAAAAGAAATAAGGAAGGACATTATATAACAATCAAGGGATCAATCCAAGAGGAAGACATAACAATTGTAAATATCTATGCACCAACATAGGAGCACCTCAATACACAGGACAAACACTAACAGATATAAAAGGAAAAGTTGACAGTAGCACAATAATAGTAGGAGAATTTAACACCCCACTCACACCAATGGAATCAGAAAATTAATAAGGAAACACAAGTCTTAAATGATACATTAGATGAGATGGGTCTCATTGATATCTTCAGGACATTCCATTCAAATGCAGAAGAATACACCTTCTCAAGTGCACATGGAACATTCTCCAGGATAGACCACATCTTGGGTCACAAATCAAACCTCAGTAAATTTAAGAAAATTGAAATCACATCAAGCGTCTTCTCCAATCACAACGCTATGAGACTGATATCAATTACAAGAAGAAACTGTAAGAAACATCAACACATGGAGATTAAACAAAACATTTTAAAATAATTACAATTACAAGCACTGAAATTGAAGCTGTGATCAAAAATCTCCCAAAAAACAAAAGCCCAGGATCAGATGGCTTCACAGGAGAATTCTATCAAGCATTTAGAGAAGAGCTAATGCCTATCCTTCTAAAACTCTGTCAACAGGTGACAGAACACATCAAAAAGGAAATCAAAGAATTTCTAGAAACAAATGACAATGAAAACATGACAACTCAAACACCTATGGGATGCAGCAAAAGCAGTTCTAAGAGGGAAGTTTATAGCAATACAATCCTACCTCAAGAAGCAAGAAAAATATTGAATAGACAGCCTAACTTTACACCTAAAACAACTGGAAAAAGAACAACAACAACAAAAAAAAAATTAGTAGAAGGAAAGAAATCATAAAGATCCAAGCAGAAATAAATGAAAAAGAAATGAAAGAAACAATAGTAAAGATTAATAAAACTAAAAGCTGGTTCTTTGAGAAGATAAACAAAATTGACAAACTTTTAGTCAAACTCATCAAGAAAAAAAGAGAAAAGAATCAAATCTACAAAATTAGAAATTAAAAAGGAAAAATTACAACAGAAAATTTAAAAATATAATGGATTACAAGAGACTATTATGAACAACTATATGGCAATAAAATGGATAACCTGGAAAAAATGGACAGATTCTTAGAAAAGCTCAATCTTCCAAGACTGAACCAGTAAGAAATAGGAATTATGAACAATCCAATTACAAGCACTGAAATTGAAGCTTTGATCAAAAATCTCCCAAAAAACAAAAGCCCAGGACCAGATGGCTTCATAGGAGAATTCTATCAAGCATTTAGAGAAGAGCTAATGCCTATCCTTCTAAAACTCTATCAAAAAATTGCAGAGAAAGGAACACTTCCAAATGCATTATATGAGGCCACCATTACCCTGATACCAAAACCAGACAAAGACAACACACAAAAAAAGAAAACTATAGGCCATTATCACTGATGAACATAGATGCAAAAATCCTTAACAAAATTTTAGCAAAAAGAATTCAGCAACACATCAAAAAGCTCATACAACACGATCCAGTTGGGTTTATTCCAGGAATGCAAGGATTCTTCAATATATGCAAATCAAACAATGTGACACCACATAGTAACAAACCAAAAGATAAAAACCAGATGATAATTTCCATAGATGCAGAAAAAGACTTTGACAAAACTCAGCACCCATTTATGGTTAAACTCTTCAAAAAATGGGCATAGAAGGAACCTATCTCAACATAGTAAAGGCCATATATGATAAACCTACCACAAACATTATTGTCAATGGTGAAAAACTGAAAGCACTCCCCCTCAGCTCAGGAACAAGACAAGGATGTCCACTTTCACCACTATTATTCAACATAGATTTGGAAGTCCTAGCTACAGCAATCAGAGAAGAAAAAGAAAAGGAATCCAGATCAGAAAAGAAGTAAAGCTCTGTTTGCAGATGACATGATACTGTATATAGAAAACCCTAAAGATAGTATCAGAAAATTACTAGAACTAATTAGTGAATTTAGAAGTTTCAGGATACAAAATCAATACACAGAAATTACCTGCATTTCTATATACTAACAATGAAAAATCAGAAAGAGAAATTAAGGAATCAATCCCATTCATCACTGCAACAAAAAGAATTAAATATCTAGGAATAAACTTACCTAATGGAGAATCCCAGGGGTGGGGGAACCTGGTGGGCTGTCATCTATGGGGTCGCACAGAGTCGGACATGACTGAAGTGACTTAGCAGCAGCAGCAAGGAGGCAAAAGAACTGTACACAAAAAATTATAAGACACTAATGAAAGAAATCAAGATGACATAAACAGATGAAGAGATATTCCATGTTCCTGGGTAGGAAGAATCAGTATTGTGAAAACAACTATACTATCAAATGCAATCTACAGATTCAATGTGATCCCCATCAAATTGCCAATGGCATTTTTCACAGAACTAAAACAAAAAGTTTCACAAAAGACACAAAAGACCCTGAATAGTCAAAGCAGTCTTGACAAAGAAGAATGGAGCTGAAGGAATCAACCTTCCTGACTTCAGATAATACTACAAAGCTACAGCCATCAAGTCAGTATGGTACTGGCACAAAAACAGAAAGACAGACCAATGGAACAAGATAGAAAGCCCAGAAATAAACCCATGCACCTACAGGTACCTTATATTTGATAAAGGAGGCAAGAATATACAATACAGCCTCTTCAATAAATGGTGCTGGGAAAACTGGACTGCTGCTGCTGCTAAGTCGCTTCAGTCGTGACTGACTCTGTGTGACTCCATAGATGGCAGCCCACCAGGCTCCCCCGTCCCTGGGATTCTCCAGGCAAGAACACTGGAGTGGGTTGCCATTTCCTTCTCCAATGCATGAAAGTGAAAAGTGAAAGTGAAGTCGCTCAGTCATGTCCGACTCTTAGCTACCCCATGGACTGCCACCCACCAGGCTCCTCTGTCCATGGGATTTTCCAGGCAAAAGTACTGGAGTGGGGGAAAACCGGACAGCTACATGTAAAAGAATGAAATTAGAACATTTCCTAACACCATACACAAAGATGAACTCAAAATGGATTAAAGACCTAAATGTGAGACCAGAAACTATAAAACTCTTAGAGGAAAACATAGGCGGAACACTCAATGACATCAAAGCAAGATGCTCTTTGACCCACCTCCTAGAGTAACAGAAATAAAAACAGAAGTAAACAAGTGGGACCTGACCAAACTTAAAAGCTTTTGCACACCAAAGGAAACTATAAGCAAGGTGAAAAGACAACCCTCAGAATGCAAGAAAATAATAGCAAATGAAACAACTGACAAAGGATTAATTTCAAAATATACAAGCAGCTCATACAAGTCAATGCCAGAAAAACAAACAACCCAATCAAAAAGTGGGGGAAAGACCTAAACAGACATTTCTCCAAAGAAGACATACAGATGACTAACAAACACATGAAAAGATGCTCAACACTGCTCATTATTAGAGAAATGCAAATCAAAACTACAGTAGATATTACCTCACACTGGTCAGAGTGGCCATCATCAAAAAGTCTACAAACAATAAATGCTGGAGAGGATATGGAGAAAATGGAACGCTTTTGAACTGTTGGTAGGGCTGTAAAATGATACAGCCACTATGGAAGACAGTATGGCAATTCCTTAAAAAACTAGGAATAAAACTAGGAATATGACCCAGCAATCCCACTCCTCAGCATATACCCTGAGTAAACCATTGAAAGAGACATATGTATCCCATTTTTCATTGCAGCACTATTTACAATAGCTAGAACATGGAAGCAACCTAGATTTCCATCAACAGATGAATGGATAAAGAAAGTGTGGTACATACACACAGTGGAATATTAGCCATAAAAAGGAAGACATTTGAGTCAGATCTGATTAGGTGGATAAACCTAGAACCTATCATACAGAATGAAGAGAGTCAGAAAGAGAAAGATAAAAATTGTCTTCTAACACATATATACAGAATCTAGAAGAATGGTACTGAAGAACTTATTTATAGGGCAGCAGTGGAGAAACAGACATAGAGAATAGACTTATGGACATGGAGAGAGGGCAGGAGAGGGTGAGATGTATGGAAAGAGTAATGTGGAAATTATATTACCACATGTGAAATAGATAGCCAAGGGGAATTTGCTGTATGGCTCAGGAAACTCAAACAAGGCTCTGTATCAACCTAGACGGGTGGGATGGGGAGGGAGATGGGAGGAAGGTTCAAAAGGGAGGGCATACATGTATACCCATGGCTGATTTATGGTTGGGGTCTGACAGAAAACAACAAAATTCAGAAAACAACAAAACAACAAAAAAGCCATTATCCTTCAATTAAAAAATAAATTTTTTTAATTAATTTTTATTTTTTAGTTTGTTTTGCTTTACAATACTGTATTCGTTTTGCTATACATTGACATGAATCAGCCATGAGTGTACATGAACTC
>SJXQ01012910.1:14977-64796 GCA_006408695.1 Aepyceros melampus
TGTTACACTGCCACTCTGCCAACTCATCCCACCCTCTCCCTCTCCCACAGAGTCCAAAAGCCGTTCTATACATCTGTGTCTCTTTTGCTGTCTTGCGTACAGGTTTATCATTACCATCATTCTAAATTCCATATATATGTGTAAGTATACTGTATTGGCGTTTTTCTTTCTGGCTTACTTCACTCTGTATAATCGGCTCCAGCGTCATCCACCTCATTAGAACTGATGATTCAAATGTATTCTTTTTAATAGCTGAGTAACACTCCATTGTGTATATGTACCACAGATTTCTTATTCATTCATCTGCTGATGGACATCTAGGTTGCTTCCATGTCCTGGCTATTATAAACAGTGCCGCAACGAACATTGGGGTACACGTGTCTCTTTCAATTCTGGTTTCCTTGGTGTGTATGCCCAGCAGTGGGATTGCTGGATCATAAGGCAGCTCTATTTGCAATTTTTTAAGGAATCTCCACACTGTTCTCCATAGTGGCTGTGAACTTGGATAAAAATGGGCAGATCCATTAGTGATTTTTGTGTTTAGTGATCTGTAGACACACTATTCAGATGATTGAAAATATTTTCACTTTCTATCTATATATCTTCAGGACTATGCAGGTTCATCATACAGTATAATAATGATGATGATAATGATAATAATAAACCAATATAGACATGTCAGGAATTATCAGAACTCTCAAGCTGATCAGAGCTAGAGTCCACAATAGACAGGCTGTCTCCTTTGTCATACTTCTCTTTTGCTGCCATTCAGCCACTCATGGGGACAGTTCAGGGGCATCCTAGTGGGGGCAAGCCTGATAGGAAGCTAGAGAAACTCTGAGCTCCCCTTTTCAGGGGAGCATTCTGAGTGCTCCCTATATCTCCTGTGAGTGGCTGTGAGATGTCTGGCAATCAGAAGTCAATTGTCATCAAGAAGAAAATTCCTGTCAAGAGTCATTTAAATTGTGTCAGGCAGGACGAAAAATCAATACCAACAGTCTCACTGACATTACTGATTTGGAAAAGTCTCCCATCCTCTTCCCATTCACACTAAGCAGCTATGTTACTGCACTTACTTAGGCAGCAAAGAAAATGGAAAATGAAGTCCCACCACTGAGCAAGCAACACCCACACCCTAAAGCCTGGTGGCTCTTCACTCACTCCCTGACATGCAGGAAATGTTTCAGCATATAAGTCTGAATGAACTTTACCATTTCTCTATTTTATGGAAGTGAATTCTCTTCTGTCCTCTCTTCACTAGCTCACTCTCCAAATATAAACCGAATTCCCTTTCTTTACGAGGCTTTTTTTTCATAAACACTCATTAAGGACTGACAAAAAGTGATGCCTTGAAGATGGGAGCTGGTATTCTTTCCTAGTTCTGACCCTCATTCAGTAGAGAGTGATTAGTATCAGTAATGATAATGGGCCTCGGATGTAGGCCGGATGGTCTGATAAGTACCTATGTAAACAGACTTGACCTAGGAGAAGGAGTTATTATGTGCTGCTACATTTTTTCATGAAGAATGACTTCCTTGTAGTTCAATGTCTGCAAATTTGATTCCTTCTCAAATTACTCAGCCTTTCCGTGCATATGGGAAAGAAGATTGTTTTTGTTTCTGTTTTTTTTTAACTGTTTGGTAGTAGGTCTTCTGTCTGTGGATTAACTCTTGAAAAAGCTCCAAAGAGATTGTATATCTAAGACTATCCTTTAGATATGGCAGAAACACAATCTGGAATGGATGGTCATTCTGCTCAATCCTGATAGCTCAGATGAAAATGGGCAGAAGGAAGCAGGATTCAATACAAGAAAATGATAATGCATTTCATAGCTTGTAAAAGAAGCACTGAGAGTTTACCTCAGCTTCTGTTGAACTTGCTGTCGTCAATCAACAAAATGAACCAAACAAAAAGTAAATGTACACAAGGTTCAAGAAAAAAGATACACTGATGGAATTTTAAGAACAAATTTTAGCAAAGTCTCCAAAGAAACCCAACGTCATTGTGTCCTCTGTTTGACTACCTGACCCTACCCTAGGGCAGAGTGTAGTGTAGGGCAACTACTGGAGCTACAGGGCACAAGACACTAACTAGCAAAACATATTGACTCAAAACATTGTCTCTCCAAGGGATGTCAGAAATTATCACATTCTATCTCCCTCATTTTGCAGAAGAAACTGAGGCAGGCTCCCAACTGTTCAAGACTATGACTTGAGAAAATCCAAGTTAGTATCTGAAAAATACAGCAGCAGACAAGAACTCTGGGAGCATGACCCCCCAGTCCAGGGCCTTCTCGCATCAAGTACCAGAGAAACAGAAATGGGAGGAATAACACATACGTGGCTCGTGAAACCTCCAGAGTCTGAGAAAGTGTTCATCGCTCAGTCATGTCCAAATCTTTGTGATACCATGGACTGTAGCCAGCCAGGCTCCTCTGTCCATGGAATTCTCCAGGCAAGAATACTGGAGTGGGTTGCCATTTCCTCCTCCAGGGGATCTTTTCAACTCAGGGATCTAACCCACCAATCCAGGGATGGAACCCGGGAGTCTTGCATTGCAGGCAGATTCTTTACTATCTGAGCCACTAGGGAAGCCCGTGAGACCCGCAATCAAATCTCTGGGATGCATGGGCAGCCAGTGTCTTCCTTCACAAGGGGAAAGAGGGTCAAATGGTACTGTATGGTAGTAGAAATTTTTGTTTTCTATTTTGGTAATCAATCTTTAATGTTATTATACTGGATTCTGTGAATGTTGTCTGTGACTATGAAAATGTTTGGAATCCTGCTTTAGAGCCAACATAGTTCCACTTTTGTAAATGTTCCCCAGCACATGTTTAGAAGCATCTTCTCTATCTTCAGAATATGGTACATTATAGATTGAAGCAGCTGTATCCGTTAGGTCTACCTTGTAAGTTATGTTCCCTAGGTCCTCTACATCTTTACTTACTCATTGTCTACTTAATTTGTCAAAGAACTGAGGACAAGTTTTTAAACTTTACTTTTACTAATGTGTTTTTGTCTATTTCTCCTTGATAGTTTTTGCTCTATTTATTTTGATGCTATGTTATTTGATTGAACAACTATTAAATCTTCATTAAGAATAGTGGCTTTATGATTTTAACATGTCTTACAACACCAACTGGGGGTTTTAAGGTTGTTTCTATATGAATATGAGAACAATAGATGAAAAATTGAGTGACATTAGAGAACAGAGCCTAACTTAGCACTGCCTCTTATATAAAACCACTCCCTAACTACCTGGTCAAAGCGAAACCACAAAGCATTTGAACTGCGCCTCTCTCAGTGGCACCCCACTCCAGCACTCTTGCCTGGAAAATCCCACAGATGGAAGAGCCTGGTGGGCTGCAGTCCATGGGGTCACGAAGAGCTGGACATGACTGAGCGACTTCACTTTCACTTTTCACTTTCATGCATTGGAGAAGGAAATGGCAACCCACTCCAGTGTTCTTGCCTGGAGAATCCCAGGGACGGCGGAGCCTGGTGGGCTGCCGTCTATGGGGTCACACAGAGTCGGACACGACTGAGGCAATGTAGCAGCAGCAGCAGCAGCAGCATAGCTCTTAAGACCCTCTGCCTTATAACAGTTTAAGAGCAAGTTTATAAACTTACCATGAGGCTGGAAACTTTTATTATGGTCCTCATAGCACTTATATTCTTTGAGTCTAACAGATGTTTAAAAAGATCTAATGAACTCTTGATGAAAGTGAAAGAGCAGAGTGAAAAAGTTGCCTTAAAATTCAACATTCAGAAAACTAAGATCATGGCATCTGGTCCCATCACTTCATGGCAAATAGATGGGAAAACAATGGAAACAATGAGGGACTTTATTATTTTGCGCTCCACAATCACTGCAGATGGTGACTGCAGCCATGAAATTAAAAGAGGCTTGCTCCTTGAAAGAAAGGCTAACCTAGACAGCATATTAAAAAGCAGAGACATTAGTTTGCCAACAAGGTCCATCTAGTCAAAGCTATGGTTTTTCTTTCTAGTAGTCATGTATGGATGTGAGAGTTGAACTATAAAGAAAGCTGAGTGCTAAAGAATTGATGCTTTTGAACTGTAGTATTGGAGAAGACTCTTGAGAGTCCCTTGGACTGCAAAGAGATCCAGTCAGTCAATCCTAAAGGAAATCAGTCCTGAATATTCATTGGAAGGACTGATACTGAAGCTGAAACTCCAATACTTTGGCCACTTGATGCGAAGAACTGACTCATTGGAAAAGACCCTGATGCTGGGAAAGATTTAAGGTGGGAGGAGAAGATGACAAAGGATGAGATGGTTGGATGGCATCACCAACTCGATGGACATCAGTTTGAGTAAGCTCTGGGAGTTGGTGATGAACAGGGAAGTCTGGTGTGCTGCAGTCCACGGACTCGCAAAGAGTCAGACACAAATGAGCAACTGAACTGAACTGATTTATCAAAATAATATTTATATAGCCTCTAAAATATATTCCATGACTTCAGGGTTCTCCAGAGAAACAGAATCAACAGAGATATACAGGTGAAGACACTAGTACACAGTTTACTGCTCAAGAGAAGAGATTTCTTATTAAGAATCGACTCACAGTTACAGAAGCTGAGAAGTCAGCAAGCTAGAGATCCAGGAAAACTGATGGTACAGTTCCAGCCTGAATCCAAACCTGAAGGCAGAAGAAGATCAATGTCCTAGCTTGAAGACAAACAAAGAACAAATTTTTCCTTACTCAGGCTTTTGTTCTATTCAGACCTTCAACAGAGTAGATGAGACCACACTGGGAAGGATAATCTGCTTTACTCAGTCTATTAGTTGTGACGTTAATCTCATCCAGAAACACTCTCACATGTAAATCAAGAATAACCACTATATGGGGATGTCACAGCCCACTCAAGTTGACACATAAAACTGACCAGCACACACGCTAATGATACAGATGAACACCTAGGTTGGTATTTTGTCTATAAAGACACTAGATTTTACAACTACTTCCCTGACACTCTCTTAATGCTTCACTCTCAAACACAGGAGATATAGGAAATGCAACCATGGGAGTCCAACAAAACCTTTGGAATACAAAATGTTTGGAGAACTTATTTTTGTGAAGAATTTATTTACCAAAGTTCTTTCAGGGAAAATCAACAATCTGAGCTCTTAAAAATCATCATAAATTGATTGTTCCTTCTAGCTTCAGGTTCATAACAGTATTTTTCTTCGATCTGGGCCTGATCTTTATTCCTTCCCTCAGTTTTAGGGAACTCTTGATTTTTAAAAAAAATATTTGACAATAAGTCTGTAGAATTTGGATTCATAGAGTCAATGTCAGCCAAGGAGCATATAGAAACTCACTCCATGTTGAGATCAGACGATATATGGACTGATGTTCTCCAGAAGAAGCGATGAAGGCTGCACTGCTTGTGTTCTTAAAGAGCTTAGAATTTATGGGGGACGGTCTCATGAATGACCAACCAGATAATGTGACACAATGAAGCAAGTGCTAACCTGACGCACAAAGCTCATCTACAAAAGAACAGCTCATTCTGCATGGGAAGACGAGGGGGACTTCGGATGTGGGCCTGGAGCACTGGAAAGAATAGGGAAAGAGGACTGGGCGGGGTGGGGGAGGGCGTCAATACAAGCAAAGCACAAGAATGTGAAAGTGTAACACACAGAGAAATGATCTCTGTGACACAGGACAAGGAAATATTTGATGGGAAACAAAATTGAAAAGGTCATTTGAGGTGAGAGCAAGGAGGATACAGCCCAGGACCTGAAGAGTTCAGAATTTCATCTGTAGAGAATGAGGACCTAATGAAAGTTTGGGGATGAGGAGTAAAACGAAGTTTGGCTATTATTCAGAATCTCTGTGTCTGGTAGGGAGGAAACTCTAGGCACTTGAAATTACTTGGAATGGACGGGAAAGCAAGAGAAACAAGATAAAATGGAATGAAGATCACCAGTTAGAATGTGGACGAGTTTTCCACTACTGTGGAAAAATTTACCACAATTTAACAGCTTGTAGGACATATATTGATTATCTTAGGTTCTGTGGGTCAGGAGTCCAGGCCCAGATAGGTCCTCCATGGGGGTATGACTAACCTGTCTTTGAGATGTCAGCAGGGATATGGTATTATCTGAGGGATAAAGGTGAAGAATCTGCTTTCCAGCTCAGGTTGTTGGCAGAAGTTAAATTCTTTCTGATTGCAAAATTGAGAGCTTCAGTTTCTTGCTGGCTGTTGCCTGGAGGCCATTCGCAGCTCCTAAGGCTGCCCAGAGATCTTTGACTCCTGGGGTTTCCCAGCTTGATCACTTATCTCCTCAAAGATGGCAGAGAGTCTTCTGTGTAATGTAATCACATACACCCCACCAACTCTGCTGTATTCCACTGGTTGAAGCAAGTCTTAAGATGTATCCCCTAATAAGGGGGATACTAAGAGGCATGAATCATAGGGACCACCCTAAGAGTCTATACCCCATATATGCTACTGAAAGCTGTGGCCAAGAGGTGATACGGTTTGAAACTGGGCAGAAACTATGAAAATTAAAGATGGCTGATAGTCATATGTTTCCTACAGAGTCTATAGACAGATTCTGGAAGGCAGGTCGAAGACACAGAAGTTGCCAAACATGAACATGCCAAGGAGATGTGGGTCAATGGTTTACTGAGATAAAGAATCCTTGAGAAACCTGTTAAAGGTGCAGTTTCTCAATAATACTTCTAAATTTTAATTATATGAAGACCAAGGAATCTGCATTTAAATAAGCATTCCCACTGACCCTGCACTAGGAAATGCCAATGTACTGGGAAGATGGGAAAAGAAAGAAGTTCATTTAACTTCAGTTCAGCAAATAATCATTGAGCATGTGATGACATACCACCAGTTAAAGACCAAAAGACCAATCTGCCTTGAATAAACCAAAAGTCCAGTGGGAGAGACAGACACATGCAGAACATGAAAAGGAAGCACAGGGCAATGCAGTAGCCCAGGGAGTATCAGTGAGCTCAGTTTCAGAGGGGAAGAAGCAATGCAAAGTCTACCCATAGAAATGTTCCCCAAAAATAAGAATAGCTAGTATCTACTGGGCCCTTTAAATCTATTAGTTTAGAAGAAACATATCACTTAATCCTTATAATAACCCCCATTAGGTAGGTACTATTTTCCCATTTTACAGATAAGTAAATGGAGACTTTGCAAAGCTAAGTAATTTATGTAAGTCACTCAGCTAGTAAATGTGGGAATGTGATAAATCTGAGCTCTTAACCATTATACTCTACAACCTAAGGAGAATCCTAAAGGGTCAGTGAAAACTTCCAAGATAAAAATGATAAAAGGGAAGGATGAAAGGAAAAACAGATATTGCAAGTGAGCCATAAGGAAATTACTCTGTAAAACAAATTTTTAAAAACAGTCTCAGTCAGTTCAGTTCAGTTCAGTCGCTCAGTCGTGTCCGACTCTTTGCGACCCCATGAATCACAGCATGCCAGGCCTTCCTATCCATCACCAACTCCCGGAGTTCACTCAGACTCATGTCCATCGAGTCAATGATGCCATCCAGCCATCTCATCCTCTGTTGTCCCCTTCTCCTCCTGCCCCCAATCCCTACCAGCATCAGAGTCTTTTCCAATGAGTCAACTCTTCGCATGAGGTGCCCAAAGTACTGGAGCTTCAGCTTCAGCATCATTCCTTCCAAAGAAATCCCAGGGCTGATCTCCCTCAGAATGGACTGGTTGGATCTCCTTGCAGTCCAAGGGACTCTCAAGAGTCTTCTCCAACACCACAGTTCAAAAGCATCAATTCTTCGGCACTCAGCCTTCTTCACAGTCCAACTCTCACATCCATACATGACCACAGGAAAAACCATAGTCTTGACTAGACAGACCTTAGTCAGCAAAGTAATGTCTCTGCTTTTGAATATACTATCTAGGTTGGTCATAACTTTTCTTCCAAAGAGTCAGCATCTTTTAATTTCATAGCTGCAATCACCATCTGCAGTGATTTTGGAGCCTAAAAAAATAGTCTGACACTGTTTCCACTGTTTCTCCATCTATTTCCCATGAAGTGATAGAACCGGATGTCATGATCTTCGTTTTCTGAATGTTGAGCTTTAAGCCAACTTTTTCACTCTCCTCTTTCACTTTCATCAAGAGGCTCTTTAGTTCCTCTTCACTTTCTGCCATAAGGGTGGTGTCATCTGCATATCTGAGGTTATCGATATTTCTCCCAGCATTCTTGATTCCAGCTTTGTGTTTCTTACAGTCCAGCGTTTCTCATGATGTACTCTGCATATAAGTTAAATATGAAGGGTGACAATATACAGCCTTGACGTACTCCTTTTCCTATTTGGAACCAGTCTGTTGTTCCTTGTCCAGTTCTAACTGTTGCTTCCTGACCTTCATACGGATTTCTCAAGAGGCAGGTCAGGTGGTCTAGTATTCCCATCTCTTTCAAAATTTTCACAGTTTATTGTGATCCACACAGTCAAAGGCTTTGGCATAGTCAATAAAGCAGAAATAGATGTTTTTCTAGAATTCTCTTGCTTTTTCCATGATCCAGTGGATGTTGGCAATTTGCTCTCTGGTTCCTCTGCCTTTTCTAAAACAGTCTAAGTTTGCTCAAAAAGTACTTAAGTGGAAAAAGTGTATTTGTAATGCATTTAATGTATTGTAATAAAAATGGAAGTTATTCCCATCAGGGAAAGATGTATATTTTATGTAAGAAATCATTTTTGTCAGCAATAGTTAGACACTTATAGAATGCTAAAGATCACTGGGGAGAAAGACGAGAAAGACCTTAGATATGGATGCTCAGTTTCAATTAGGTTTTTTTTTTTTTTTTTAATAATGGTACATTGCTATGGTTTGTTTCTCTCTAGCTGAAGAAGGGCCAAGTAGATAAAAGTTTGTGTTTTGTTTTGCTTTTTTTAATGACTGTTAACAGAACACCTTGTCCCCTTGCTTTAATTGAAAAAAAAAAAACAACTGCTACAGAAAAGCCTCTGGCAGGAAGTGCTTATTCTGTTAACTCTGTAAGTACCTTTAACTACAGAAAGGACAGCCCAGAAAGGCCCCTTACTCTGGCAGTGAGGCCAGTCCAAGGTCATGTTCTGATCAGTACTGAAGTTAGAAAGAATATGCTGATCTCGGTGTAAGGTCTACAGTTTCTTTAAAACTTGCTTCAGATTATATTTTCATGAAATGGAGAAATGAGCAATCCATATCTGTCCACATCTAGACAGTTTTTAAAACAGCATCATATTAAATATTTTGGTATTCACAACAATATCATATGAACTGTGGACTTTAATCATTCTGAACCAGCTGGGCTAGGAACTCATGGTGTCCAGGTCACTGTTCCAAGATGTTGTATGACATGGAGTCAGCTGCTGAAATGCCAGGTATCGCTTCTAAATAAAAAATACTTAGCTATTACAATGGCATTTCTCAATAAACCTCTGGCTATTGCACAGAGTTTTGTGGTTGCTGCTGTTGTAGTTTTCATGTTCAGCCCACTATAATCCTACCACACATGGTCAGTACATATATTGCACTAAATGCAACTGCCTGTGGGTGTAACAACCCCTCTCCTGGTATAGGTCTATTCAGTGAAACAAGGTTGAAGATCACCTGCTTGGATTTCAGAGCAACTGTCAAATTGCTATAAAATGTCGAAATGCTCTTGATTTCTGTATTATCCTCACCAGAGACTGGAAACAGTTCACATATTGGCTCTGGCATCCCTAGATGTCACTTTAGAAGAAACTGTACAGATAGTCCTCAACCATAAGAGTTACTTTCAGTGGCCATGAACATGCCACAAGGTGAGATGAAGGAAGAAAAGAAGACCACTGAGCGGAGACAGAGCGAAGTTTCCCTATGGGAGAGGAAATATGGCTGAATCAATACTACCTGTTAGCACAGCCGAGCAGAATTCCAGCTCTGTGAGAGGTCCCTCTCCCAGGCCTCCCGTAAGCAAACACCAGCTCCAGGCTGCAGCAAACACACTCTAAGTGTCTGCAAACATAGGGTCCCATGACCAAATCCACGAGGAACTCAAACATATGTGAAACGGTATTAGGCTCACTGCCTTCTTTCCCAAGGTGGCCTGGCCTGCCCCCAAAAGAGAATCAGAAATCACTCAGCTGTAGAAATACATTTGAAAGCACCTCAGGGGAGCCCCTATCCTTCCCACAAAAGTTGAGTGTTTCAGGAAAAAACTAAATTCACTAAGACCTCCTAAATTTTATCCTACATTTTATCATTTCTGAAATTGGCATGTGCGTTATATAGCCAGTGTGTATCCTTAGTGCAACAAGTATTCCATTTCTTTTTTTGCTCCTGTTTTTGTGTTTATATTGATACTTTACAGTTAATGGTATTTTTGAAATGGAGGAAATTAATTATACAATTCCTTTCTTGTTTTAGGACTTCCCAGATGGCACAGTAGTAAAGAATCCACCATGCCAATGCAGGAGACACAAGAGATTCAGGTTCCAGCTCTGGGTCAAGAAAATCCCCTGGAGAAGGGAATGGCTACCCACTCCAGTATTTTTGCCTGGAAAATTCCATGGACAAAGGAGTCTGGTGGTCTACAGTTCCTGAGGTCACAGTCAACTGTATGCAACTGAGCATACAGTCTTATTTTAGGGAAGTATACATCAAGAAAACAAATGAAGGCCCTGGTCTGGACATTTGACAGATTTCAATAACAGTAAGACCTCATATTTATTGAGACCTTGCCATGTGTCAGCTATGTAACAGCTTCACCTATACTAACTCATTTAAACCTTATAATGATCTTCTATGGTTGATGATCATTTTACAGATGAGGAAAATGAGGCATAGAAAGGTTAAATTTTTCCCCCCAAGATCATACAGCTAGAGAGCTTTGGAGCCAAGGTTCAAACTGATGGTTCAAACCACTGTTGATTGCAGACTTCCCAACAAAATTACCTAACCAATTTACTGTAAAGCAAAGTTGCAGTTCATTACTTAGTGTACTAAGGAAGAATACTCCCTTGACAAGACTTTTATTTTCAAGGGGGGATATTTATGAGGTTTGGGGGTCTAGTTTAAGGCAAGTAGAGGTTGGATTCAGATTGGCTCAATTTCCTGACACAGTTATTGAGGCTTGGTTGACACAGCAAGGAAATGGTTCCAAGAGTCCTGAAGCATCAACAGCAACTTGATGAGTTTGGTAAAGTGATTTATATTGTCCTAAAAGGGGGTTATTTACTCCACTGAGAGATACTTGAATTATCTTTTTCTTTTCATATAAATGGATTTTTCAGAAAGCTTATTAACCAAATCGTAATTATTTGCAATGTCCTGTTCCTGGGCAAGAGTCTCCTGAAATAAGGTCATTTTAATACAGACAGTCATCTGGGTGGCTTGCAGATGGTTTGTGTTCTCACCAGGTAGTTGCCACACAGTGTGGACTGAAATGAGTCCCCTCCAAATCCATATGTTGAAGCCCTAATCCCCCACCCCACCCTACTCCCCAAAGTGACTATATCTAGAGGAATTTAGATTACATGAGGTAATATGGGTGAGGTCCTAACCAGATACGATTGGGGGCCTTAAGAGGAAAACAAAGATATTCTTTTCTCTCCCTCTTCCTCACTCTGTGTGTCTCTCTTCCCCACGCTTTCTCCTTCTCTCTCTCTGCTCTCTTCCTACCCCATCCCTCTCTCCACACCTCTCCCCATGTGCCCTGAAGAAAGGCCATGTGAGCACACAGAGAGAAAGCAGCTCTCTGCAAGCCAAGAAGAGAGGTCTAACCCAACCATGCTGGCACCCTGATCTCTTTCTCCAGAACTGCGAGAAAAAAAATGTCTGTTGTTGAAGTCATCCAGTCCACAGTGCTTTGTTATAGGCATGCAAGCTAGCTAACATGTCATCCATACTCATAAACATTCACTTATACAGCCTCAGCTTCCCTTGCTGAGTGGCTGCAAGAATCCAACAGGATGGTGTATGTCAAAATGCCTGTAAGCTGTAGAGTACTGTGTGAACATTAGCTCTCAGCATTGCTAATAGTAGAGGTCCCTGAGGTTACCAATTTCTGGAAGGTTCAATCCTTGAGCCACAGCTTAATGACATGGCTAAGCAAAGCAACTGAGCCTAGCAGTTCTCTGAGGCAAGACTCACCTTGGGTTAATTAGAAAGGAAGCTTGGCAAAGGGATCGAAGAACAACTTGGCACTAGGAAAATCCACATTCTCTGTATTCCTGACAAAATGAACACCCAGCTGTGAATTTATTGACTCTCCCTTAAGAAGTTCTAATGGAATAAATTTTGCCTTCTTGGTGCCTGCTAATTAGACAATTATTTAACTCTGTTTCTTTTTTAATGATTCTCTGCTGTTGTTTGAAGACTTCTGTCTATTATTTGTAATAAAATCCTCTGTCACATTTTTTGCCTCATTATGCTTAACAAATAGTGCATTCCCCAGCCCCAATCCCTGGTTCCCTTAGTTCTTCCTCCCCCAGCACCTCCCCAGTCTAGAGCTCCCAGAGTTTCAAAGACCAGCTGTTATCATTTTGTTGACTGAGAGATTTTTAGAAACTTCTATCACAGGCACAAGACTCCATGGGGGGCTGTTGAATTAAATATCAGTTCTTCAAACAGGAATTAGCTCAGAGAACAAAAGCAGCAGGAAGACAAGGGACAAATACAGGCAAGTTCTGAAGTCCTCCTACTCAGTGATCTGCAAACTGGCCCTCTCCCTTCCTCAGCACTCCAAGACTGGAATTCCTCGGCCTGTGGCCCCACTTGGCCATGGAGAGTCACATACTTCTTCCTAGTGTTGGAGACCAAGCCCAGCCCAGCCACAGGGTCACTCACTTTTCCATCAGAACATGAGTATGTTCAAAAAAGATGACCCTTTTCACCACCTCCTGCAGTTAATCTCATCTGAGCATCCCATTCGTCTGAGCATCCCAAAGGTTCTCTACTAAACTGCTATTTCTTCAGAGGAGAGACGAGAGAGAATAAGTCAAAGAATGAATATGGCTGAGCCCTGCTGCTGACTAGCCTTACTATTTCCATATATGCCTGCCATGCAGATATGACTTGCCTATCCTCACATTACAGAAACAGAGCACAACAGTACAGACACTAGATCCTCGCTACTCAAAGCATGCCCAAGGCTGGCTTCACAAGTGCGAGACCTGCACCACCACACAGGGCCCTTCACTCATGATGGCCACGTTTGATTCGGTCCTCTGCTGACTCAAAACGCTTAATAATTTTACCTTTCAACTTGCACTTTGTAAATGAAATCCAATGGGATATGGAGTGTGCTCACAAGCTGAGGAGATACAGTAACACATATATTTACCCATTCTGTGATGCTCCTTCAAAAGTGGTGTTTGAGGTACCTGTAAGCACTGGGTTCCAGTGGGTCCCCAGTGGATGAATCCAACAAGGCTCAAAGCAAGTTCAAGGTGACCAGGTTAAGTCCATGACTGAGCAAGTCAGAGTGCCAGCAGCCCCAAGAAACCACACTTTCCTTTGTACCTGGATTCACTTTGGAAATGTTAACCTAAGAAACACAAACTTCCAAGGAACCGCATCTTCATATCTTTCCTTACACCACATCACATCCCTGTGCTCATCAGCCACTTATGCCAAAGATGATAATGTGGAAGGAAAAGGAAAGACAGCGTTAGGGCGACCCATAGTTCTTCCTGCATTGGTCTAGTCCTTCCGTACGCATCAGGAGAGGAAGCAGACGATGCTGTGAGCTGTGAGTGCACCAAGAAGTGAAGTATCAGTAATTGACATAGATGAGAACAAAATACGGATGCATGCATGAGCAACAGAGCTGAACTCTGTAATTCTGATGATTCCATATTTGAGTTAAATGCTCTTATATTTGCATTAAAAAGTGACACTGCACAATTTAAAGCTAAATGGCAAATTTGTAAGGTTTCACTGGCATAGACAAGGTCCTTGGCATTGAACCAAACCTGCTGCTCAAACTGCAGAACAAATAGTCCCATGTCTGCTCTCAGAGGCTGCTCCAAACATCCTTCCCTCATCCACAGGACAGTCTTTTATATCCACAAATATACACCACATCACTAACCATTTGTTCTTAAAGCTAAATAATCCCATGTCCTTTAAATGTTTCTTTTTACTAAGTTCTCCTAAAATTATGTTTATACTTGGTCTTATATGATACATATTTTTAGTTCACGTGAACAGAATTGTGCAATATCTCATTCTGCTTCTCAAACAGGAGGCCTTAAGAGTTATGTGAGTCTCTATGTGCACCGCTTAGCTTTTTTCCTGTTGCCATGGTTTCTCCTCAAGCTCTCCCCACCTCTCCCACACTGCCAACTCTTCCTGACACCCGTGTACTCCTCTTTTTCACATGTGCTCCTGTTCATCCATGTACCTTTAAACAGAGGTACCCAGAACTGAATATCATCTCACCCACTGTCAACACTTAGGATCCTGGAGATGCACTTTGAGGGGTATATGGTCCTATATTCTCATAATAGTTACCCATCAGTTGGGTCTTCAGTCATAATGACAATCCCCCATTAAATCACTTACCACTGATGGACATTTCCCTCCTTCTCAGGCTGAATAAGCCTGTAACATGGGCAATACTGTCTCCGAAATAAGCTAATCCTGCATTCTATCTCAGTATGTTGCTTCTGCTTACAGAAATGCTTGTGAGGTCGTTAAAGGTAATCTTATTAAAAGAGACTCAGAATATTCAACAGAAACCTTGGAGAGCAGCTAGCATGCAGTGCCTGAAGAGGTGGGAATAAACTCTAAACATTTTATGCAGGAAAAAACCGAGGTCCAGAGGGGCTCAGTGACTTGCCCAGGGCCACAACTCAATTACAGCCTCAGAGCTGAGTCAGAAGCCCCAGGTGTCCTGACTCCCAGGCCAGCTTCCCCAGCCTCTGGGCGGGCCCTGCGCCCCGCAGCACAGCAGAGGGCGATGAGCCGGAGCTCACAGCTGCCCTCCTCTCCCCCACCCTCTGATTCTCTGAAAGCAGAGCACACAAACCCAGTCTGTACTGGAGGTTCAGAGCACAAAGCCTGCATTATTTAACACCGACTTTAGCTATCTGGGATGGAGAATAAATAGCACTATAATAAAATCCATAAAATATACCAAATTGGATTTTTTTTTTTCAGGGATGCCTCCAAGCACAAGTTGGTAATCAAAAGGTTTTCTGAAAGACTAGAAATCGTGTTTGCTTGTTGAAATTTCCCTGAACCTTAAGAACACCCCTGTTCCCCATCATCCACTAGCTGAATACTTTAGGCAGAGAGATGTGTATTACTCTAAGTCAGAAGGAAAAACGGCATTTTCAAAAGGCCTGATGAAGAGTGCCTTCTCCAAAGCTCTAGAAGCCACGGTCACCTTAGAGTATGAAGGTCTTTAGCCCTCAATGACTCCTCATGCTCTCCGGGTAATAGCAGTCAAGGTGGCAGAAGAGGGAGTGGATGCCCTTGACACCAAGGTGAGAGAGTTAGCAGTGACTGCGAGTGGCAGAGATCTTTGCTATCCTTTTATAGATACTTGGGTTCACAGGGCTGTTAATAGTGAAGCCTCCTCGTTCCTCATAAGGTAGCTGCTACTGCTAAGTCACTTCAGTCGTGTCCAACTCTGTGCGACCCCATAGACGGCAGCCCACCAGGCTCCCCCATCCCTGGGATTCTCCAGGCAAGAACACTGGATTGGGTTGCCATTTCCTTCTCCAATGCATGCATGCATGCTAAGTTGCTTCAGTCATGTCTGAGTCTGTACGACCCCATAGACAACAGCCCACCAGCTCCTCTGTCTACAGGATTCTCTAGGCAAGAATACTGGAGTGGGTCGCCATTTCCTTCTCCAGTTCCTCGTAAGGACTCAATCATAATTCAAACATGTGACCAGGTGATGACTTGTAAAGTTTAGGAGTTGAAGGAGCCCTGTGGTCCATCAGTGTGGAGCAGCAATTAGCACATGTCCCCCAACCAACATGATTTCCCTGTTAATCTAGTATGTTGAAAGAAAGCTTCCAAGTTCAAGAAGGTTTCATGAGCACACCCACTCACCTCTCTTCCACCCAATTCTTACTGAAATAACTAAATGATTTTGGTTAAAGAATGAAATCATAACAGTGATAGCATTAAAAAAAGAAGAAGAAGGAGAGTGATTAGGGCATCAGAAAGTGTGAGGATAACTGGGAAGATAGAAGGTGGGATGGGAGGGGTCTCACCACCTAAACACCAGACATAAGAGATGCTGCTCCCAGGACAAGCTGGAGACAAGCCTAGCACTTTGGTGTCAATGAACAGCGGAGAGCAGGGAGGGGCTCTGTGGCAATCAGGTGAATTACTTGAAGAACTCTCTAGATCAACAAGCCGGCAAAGTGCTGACTTTGCTCTCAGGTATCACAGAACACAAAGGACAGAACCTCTGTCTGCTGGGGTGAAGCTTTATTACTATTCTCACAAAAATGGGCAATTATCTGGATAAGGATTGATGCATGGGTGTTTGTACAGAGAGAACAAAGTGCCATGTATGTCTGTATTTCACATAGACCCTAAGGAGAGGAGGAGAGGGGGGGATCAGAAAAGGAGAATGGGAGGAGAAAAGAGCTCTCCTTCAGAATGTCCTCCCTTCTAACTTCAGCCACGGTGGCCCCTCTCGGTGCCCGGCATGTGGCCCACCCACTCACACATTTCCCTCCCACAAGAGAAAGTCCTGTTGACAGACACCAGCACAACCGCAGAGGAAACCACATCAGGAGTGCACACTAGTTAATCTAATCAACCCAGCCCTTCACCACACACCTTAACCAATAGCCAGGACTCTCTAGACATCCGAGTGAAACCTAGAGAAAACGCAGCTCCACCACAGATACTAAGCCAGATAACTGACTCAAAAAGAAACAGGTATTCCAGGGAGCACAGGAGGAGTGAAAGAGGTCTAATTAGCATGCCCTGTGATTGCTGAAAGGGTTTCACATCTCTGTAAAACAAGACAGGTGTTGATCCCAAAGATGAAGAAAGTGAAAGTGAAGTCACTCAGTCGTGTCCGACTCTTAGCGACCCCATGGACTGCAGCCCACCAGGTTCCTCCATCATGGGATTTTCCAGGCAAGATGAAGAAAGAGGACCCCAAAAATGGAAAAGGTGAACGGAAAAGTTAAACAATATGTGTAATAAGAGTCAAGAAGTCCAACACCTATTTAAGAAAAGCTCCAGAAAGAGAAAACTGATACAATCCTTGTGGGGAAATAAAATAGAATGAAAGAAAATTTTCCAAAGTTTGAGACAGACAAGAATCTTCAGATTAAGCAAATTCTCCCAAGTGCCAAGTAGGATTAGTAATAGAGCTCAATGAAATTTCAGAATCCCAAAGATAAAGAAAACAAATCTTAAAGGTTTGCCAAGAGAAAATAATCACTTATGAAAAAAAGATTAAACAATATTTTCAGTGTTTTATTTATCAAGCACTTATATGGCATTGAGTTTGGGTTTCCCTGGTAGCTCAAAAGGTAAAAATTTGCCTGCAGTGAGGAGACCCAGGTTCAGTCCCTGGGTTGGGAAGATCCCCTGGAGAACAGAATGGCTACCCACTCCAGTATTCTTGCCTAGAGAATTCTGTGGACAGAGGAAGCTGGTGGGCTACAGTCCATGGGATCTCAAAGAGTCGGACATGACTAACTAACACTTTCACTTTCACATAGCAGTTATTAAATCCCAGGTCGTTTTCTAAGCATTTTAAAAAGAATAATTCCTTTAGTATTAAAGTATCACAATTCTTTTCATCAGTAAACCTGAGTACTAGAACACAATCAACTAATATCTTCAAAGTTGTAAAAAAAAAAAATGATTTTTAAGGCCAGAATCCCAGATGTATTTAAAGCAACAATCATAAGTTGGGCAAAATAAAGGCATCTTCTGACACTCATTGTTCAGAAGATTCACACACCCCATGTGAAAAAAAATACACTAAAAGCTATCTCAACACAATTAAAGAGTGATACATAAAGGCAATATAAAATTTAAGAAACGGTGGCAGCTGACTGCGACCTAGAAGAAATGAAGAGAGATGAAATTAAACAATGATCCAGCAGACCCTAACACTTGGGATATTCTCTTGGAGCACTGATGATTTAGTGACACAGGATGAAACTGTCTTCTTTACGACCAGGCACTAAGCTTGGTGTGACAATGGATAATGTGCAATCAGACCACTGCAAATGCTTTTTGGATGGCTAATTTTTCTAATAAACTTATAGTCAAAATAAGATAAATGTCATTACAGAATAAAGCATTAATGCAAATGAAAAAATACTACTGTAACAAAAATTGGAGAGAGGTAAAGGGAAAGAAACTAGGGAAAAATGTAAGTAAAATAAATACCACCTCCTTCTGTCAAGGACTCAGCAAATATAATCAAACACTAATAAATCCAGAAAAGGAAGTATTAGTGATAATTTAAGATTATAATAATGAGCATCAGAACAATTAAGAATCAGAAACTATAAAACTAGTTACTGAGAATTTATGGGAACTCTGTATTTTCTGCTCAATTTTTCTGTTAAGACTAAAACTACCCTAAAAAGTAGAGGCTATTAATTAAGGGAAAAAATAATTACTTGTGTGGAGTAGGCAGGTGGCCTGGTGCCTATTTCCATTATGATTAATAATATGTTTAACCTTAGACTAAATATCAGCACATCAAAATAGGATAGAGGTTCTTGACAGGTATATTTGATATTTATTATGGCTTTTTTATGGGCTTCCCAGGTAGCATCTGTGGTAAAGGACACACCTGCCAGAGCAGGAGACATGGGTTCGATTCCTGGGTCAGGAAGATCCTTGAAGGAGGGCATGGCAACCCACTCCAGCATTCTTGCCTGGAAAATCCCATGGGCAGAGGAGCCTGGCGGGCTATGGTCTATAGGATTGCAGAGTCAGACATGACTGAAGAGACTTAGCACACACATATAAGGCTTTTTATATATTTGTCTTAAACCCATAAACTCTTTGAAAGCTTATCTGTGTATTATAGTAACACGGAACTTTTATTACTATGCTCAGTTGAAAAGGTTACTAGCAAAAACTGTAAAGAAATACGAAGATACAAATAATGATATCCCGTACTAATTTTCAGCTTCACCAATCACCTCGTGTGTGCACTCTCTAATCATGACAGGTTTGGGCTAGGAGCCAAGGTCATCTTAGTGCCATCTGCTGCCTGTCTGGCCCTCCTTTAACCATGGCCTCCTGGCTCTGGACGGCCTTCTTAAACCTGGAACCCTTTTCTGGACCCTGCTGGCAATAGCTGCATCCTTCTACACACCTGACTTTCTGCTGCTTGTTCTGAATATGATGGCTCTGTGTTGCCGGGTCTCCAAGCGTCTTTCCTCACAGTGAACGGACCAACCTCCTACATTTTTCAGTGGACTCCTGCCTTTCTGGTTATGGAATCCTACTCTACAACTGCCTGGACTGAGGCTGGGCCCACTTCTGATTATGAGATGAAACAGGAAAAACACTGGGAATAAAAGGGTAGCTGGAAATTAGGAGGGTATTTTTTAAGCGCAGCGTGATCAAGAATATCTACCCTAGGTGATCTGATGCCGCCTCCTCCCATCGAGCCAAGGGGAAAGAGCTCAAATAGAAGCTCTCAGAGAATTCAATGTGTTCTCTCTGAAGCTGGGTGGACTGAATATCAGCGATTAACTCATGCCTGTGAGAGCCCAAAAGGCAAGGGAAGTATGGCTGGTCTCTCACAACAAGAGAGAGAGCTTCTCATACTGAGATCACGGCATTCCCAGTATTTGTGAGGGAAACACGTGTGAGTGTTCCTGGTAAGCCAGGGGTGATCTACTCTTGCACCTGTGTGGATCCTCATGGATCCTAGACAAGAGCCCCTGAGGGGGATAAGGGGATCCTTTCAAGAGAGGCTGGGCAGGTGGCCAGCTGTAGGCCAGGAGCCTGAGTGGAATATGGGTGCACTGGATGGGGAAACAGTAGAAACTGTCAGACTTTGTTTTTTGGGGCTCCAAAATCACTGCAGATGGTGACTGCAGCCATGAAATTAAAAGACGCTTACTCCTTGGAAGAAAAGTTATGACCAACCTAGATAGTATATTCAAAAGCAGAGACATTACTTTGCCGACTAAGGTCCGTCTAGTCAAGGCTATGGTTTTTCCTGTGGTCATGTATGGATGTGAGAGTTGGACTGTGAAGAAGGCTGAGCATCGAAGAATTGATGCTTTTGAACTGTGGTGTTGGAGAAGACTCTTGAGAGTCCCTTGGACTGCAAGGAGATCCAACCAGTCCATTCTGAGGGAGATCAACCCTGGGATTTCTTTGGAAGGAATGATGCTAAAACTGAAGCTCCAGTACTTTGGCCACCTCATGCGAAGAGTTGACTCATTGGAAAAGACCCTGATGCTGGGAGGGATTGGGGGCAGGAGGAGAAAGGGACGACCGAGGATGAAATGGCTGGATGGCATCATGGACTCAATGGACGTGAGTCTGAGTGAACTCCGAGAGTTGGTGATGGACAGGGAGGCCTGGCGTGCTGCGATTCATGGGGTCGCAAAGAGTCGGACACGACTGCGCGACTGAACTGAACTGGGATATATCAGGAAACCTCTGGTGAAAGGACAGAAAAGGGCATTGGGGGCAGTTTCAAAATACCTATCAGGACGACTAAAGAGACAGAGTGAGCAGTAAACCATTGTCAAGCCCAAGAATCTCTGACACCAGTTCACAGCAATATTTATCAGGCTGGAAATGTTCTCTTCACCTGTGGGAGGCAGATTTCTAAGACACTTTCCACGACTCCTGCCCGCTGGTAGCCACACCTTTGTGTAGACACGACCTGTGACTTATCCTAATCTACAGAATATGCAAAGGTGTTGGGATTTTGTAAATGTGATTAACATCCCTAATCAGCTGACTTTCAGGAATCAAAAGGGAGACTCTCCTGAGTTGGCCTGACCTTAATCAGGTGTGCCCTGATTAGGAGCATCTAGAGCTCAGAGATTCTCCTTCCTGCTGGCTTTGAGAAAGCAAGCCACAGTGAGCTTTACAGGTGCAAGGAAATGAATTCTGCCTGCAAGCACATGACCTTGGAAGAGGATCCCAAGCCTCAGATGTGACCCCAGAGAGTTACAGACATTGAGGGTTTCAAAGATGACTTCAGGGCAGACCTGCAGTATGAGATATGGTGCAAAACAATACACCCTTCTGTGAATGCGGATGCAAGTCCCACCGCAGTGGCTGAGGGATGGGAGGAGCCAGAGAGCTATCACCATCGCCAATCCTAAACTTGAACCCTTAGAGGACAGGGGTCTTTCCCTTGTACTAATCACTCTATTCCCACACCTGGAAGAGTGCCCAATATTTGGATCACGTTCCATAAAGGTCTATCAAAGGGATGAAAGGCTGAAGGAAGTCATTAACTCCACCGACTCCATTAGCTTCAAGATGACCCTGCAAGTATAGTGTTTTGTCTAACAAGTGGACACAAACTTAGCCCCACACTCTCCCCTTTTGCCTTTCTCCTTTTATTCTATTAACATCAGTTCCAGTTTCATCTGCCTTTGTGTCGATGCCCCAGTTTTCTCTGCCTCTCATCTCTCTGGCTAATCCTTCTTGGATTTCTCTAATCCTACTCTCTGGATTTTTCTTCTCACTCTCTTTGATGCCTCTGTTTTACCCCAAGCACTCATTTCCTGTTATCCCTTTCTTCATCTTGACTTTCTCCCTTTGCACCTCTTCCTCCCACCCCCTCATCTGTTTCTGTCCCTCTCGGCTCCACTTGCCTGGTCATAATATTAGTTTGAAGTACATTTTATTTTGTGATGTCTATTGATTAAAATTTTATGTTCCTTGTTCTTAATTAACTTACATTCATTCTGTGCCCATATATTGCTGTTGTATATTTCAAACAATAGATATATTGCTGATAAAGCTATTTGTAAATCAATGTTCTGTAAATGGAATTATATTTCAAATGTACTAGAAGAACTTGCCAGATAAAAGAATCCTTTGATGAAAAATTCAACAATTCTCAATAATGCATTTTCTTGTAAATTCTAGGCTTCAGTAATGACCATGTGAAATGAAACAAACTCACGTTAATGCCATCATCCATTATCATTCTGCCCCAGTTTGGGTGGATCTCCTCAAGACAGATATTATATCTCAAAAAAGTCTGTAGAAAGGAACTAAATAATTTCCCTAGTAGTTTCTTTTTTATGAAAATGGAAATATTAGAAGATGAAGGAGGAGTAAGAACATGTTCAAAGTCTGCAAATTTATAAAATGTAAAAATACGAAGAGCATTCATTCATGATCATGATACACACACAAGTATAGTTACTACTATATTCTAGGCACTCGGGTAGGTACTGAGGATAAAAAAAAAAAAAAACTTGATTAAGACATAGTGTTTGCCCTCAAGGACTCACATCTAATAGGATACAGAGACACATAAATAAGTAATTTCAAAACAATGTGTAAGTATTATAAATAATGGTAGCATGCATTTATTAAATTAAAAAAAAAGGCTCAGCAGTGGCACCAGATGGGGAAAAAAGGTCACAAGAGCAGACACTGGGTCTGTTTTTGTTTGCTGTTTTATCATCAGTGCTAGCACAGAACCCCACTGACCTTCAAAACAGCTGTTGTCTAATCATTGCATGATCCCTTTGCTGTGGTACAAGGTGAAGGCGGCAAATGAATGAAGGCTTCATTGAGGAGAGGGTGGTACACCAGGCCTGCAGGGAAAACACATATTCTGTAGAGAGACAAGGATGGAATCAGCATTGGATAGAAGAAGCCATGCATTTGAAGTACAGAGGTGAGAAGGAACACTAAACCTTCAAGAATTAAATTTTGAGCAAGCACAAGTCGTTCACAAAAGCCCTTCTCATATTATCAGTAGGAAGGCTGATTTAATTCTTTCATGTGTGGTTCGATATTTTGTTTTTCCTCTTGACGCCTTTTTCTTTTCTTATCATTGAGTTGCTTCTTGTCTCTCTTATGCCACTTTGCCCTAACTAGTCCCTCAAGAGTCTACTCATTCTTCCTACTGCCAGCCCCCTCCTTTGTATACTCCTTAGTCACTGTCTTATCACAATTGTTTGAGGTCATTCCACATTAGGTATATGTTAGGGCAAAAATGTATTTTCATTCCAAATGCATCATGAATTGCCCCATAGGACCCATTAGATACCATATACTACTATGTGGATTTCCCTAGGTAGCATGAACTTACATCCAGAATTTTCCAGGACAATGTTTATTTCAAACACTCTCAAAGTCCCTGAAGTTTGAATATTTCATCCCCTATCTCTGTCTCCCAGTCTGATCGCACAGCATGAAGCAGCACAAAATTCTTTTGTTAGACCATGCATCACACACAATTTTTGCTTCAGACATTCTGAAGACCAGATTTAAAGAATCTTGTTTCCTGTGACAGTTTGTATGTCCTTACATTTGCTGCAACAGCTTCCCTACTTCAAGGCTGTCTAGAATGGGAGGTGTTTACAATGACTGTGTTCCTATTGGCTGAAAACTGGAGCTCACCTTGCCCTTAGGAAGAGCAGGAGAGGTGACAAAGAGGCTGAAGAGGACACAAAGCATATGGACTTTGCAGAAAGACTGGCCTAAACCCAAATCCCAGCTCTACCACCTACAAGCCAGGGAACTGCCTTCCACTGAGCTGGTCTTCGCCCAAGTGCTCTTCCTTCTTCACCTGGGGGTGAAACAGAGCCAGCAGGTTCTCCCCCAGCAGCTGGAGCGTGTCACCCATTAGTATGTAACACAACAGGTGCCCATGGCCTTGCCCACCCCAGGATCGCCCCCTGCCAACAGCCACACGTGCCCCTCTGCTACCTGCATTTGCAGGCATGACCCACACCTGAACCCTTGTCTCCTCGGATTAGTCCTCATTGACTCCCCCTGATCCAGGGTCTCTGAGCTGTAATACGCAAAGCAAACCTCTGACCCACACAACCCCTGTGGCACAGGCAGCGGTCCTTACCGGGGGCAGGGAGCAGAAGTGTGTTGTGAGCTACAAAGCTGAGATCCTGCCTCTCACCCTCAGGGATGCTGCCTGACATTACAGTGGGTGGTCCCGCACAGATGTGCCCTGCCCGGTTAAAGACGGCACACCACTACAGTCACACAACGGCAGGCAAGTGTCTTTTCCTAAATCACAGACACACACTGGATGTGCCAGCAGCTGCCCCTTTCCTGACCAAGTCAGTGTTCTCCAGGCAGCTGCCCACTCCTTGCCCAGCTCTGATCCACCGCTGACCGCCGGCTCGGGTGGGGCCCCCTTCTTCCCTCGGCTGCCCTCCCCCAGCATTCCCCCTGCCTTCCCCACTCCCCTTTCATCCTTTCACACACCTTGGTCGTTGTATGGAAATATAAAGGCCACACATTTCATCATGAGTTATACCAGATCCTCTTAACTCTGACCCCTCATGACTCCAAAGCAGCCGCCTGAAGCCAAGGCCCGGGAAGGACGACACAGAACATGTGGGCAGCACTTTCTAAGAGCTAAAATATGGACCCAATTTACATGGTGATTTGCATTTGTGTATAAATTATACATCAATATGTATCCTCCCAAGACAGTGAGTTACTAAAATAATTTTGCTACTTTCTAACTTGTCATTGCTCAGTTTTTCTTCTCCCCCTTGTAGCAACACCCACACATACCTACTCCTTCCTCAGGAGAAAGACAGTGAGGAAAAGAAAGAACAGGATAAGAAGGAAGTAGGGGAGAAAATGGAGCAAAGGAGGGAATGAAGCTCAGAAAAGGAAAATATCAATGAAATAATAAACACATTTGAGCAATTAAATACCAGCTACCACTGAAATGAGCTTATAATGATGATTAAACACAACCTAATCCAACTCAAAGAAAACAAACTACAAAATCAAATATGTGCACCCTCTCCAAATTTCCTACTTATGTCAGATGAAAGTTATTAGAGCTTGAGTTCTACAGACAGCTTCTCTAATATATCTCTTGGGCATGCACATGTATATATTCAGGCTTTTACCAGTAAGCAAATGTCACAAAATACTTCAGCTACAACTGTTTTGTGCCCACATTAAACTGGATTTCAGTGTGGCACGGGAAAAGGATGGAGCAAGACAAAATGTGCCACAGACAATGCTAGTGCTAGAAACCAGCTACACTGAGGACTCCTCTTCCCCAGCCCAGCTCCCGTCTCCAGGCAGCAGTGTATTCACTGTAGGAGAAAGAAAGAATCACTTTCTTTCTCCTAGGAATCAGAACTTGGGATTCAGAGATGCTGGGCAGCTTGGACTCTTTACTCGAACTCAGGAGCTGCATTTGCCCCTAGGGTACAGCCAACTTCCACTGGCAAAAGGAAACAAATAACAACAGCAGCAAGAGAGAAATGAAGTAGAAGGGAGAGCTGGAGGCTGACAGCATGTCTGTGCCTTGGTTCTGATGGATTCTTAGCTCCAGGCTGCAGTCCTATTTTCCGCCCTTGAAAACTCTGGGACAGCTCTGTGTTCTTAGAATAACCCCACCCCACTCCACCTTTCTGCTCCAGCCAGTTTGTATAGATTTCTGTTATTTGCACCAAAAGAACCTTGACTAAGACTATTCAATCAAATTAATCCAGAGGCATTTCCAACTTGATTTTGAATTTCTAATTACTTCTTAAATGTATTTGATGTGTTCTGTGACTGTAAGATTCTTTTTTTTGTTTCTATGAAATAAATCTGAACTCTTAAGGATATAGTCAGTTTCGTCTGAGGAACTTTCCTTAAAATGTTATATTTTCACCCATAAAAATATCAGATACTGTAGGGACATGTATCACTTTGCATTGCACAAAAGATTATGACTTTGTGAATTGCACCTCTTGGAAAATAAAATACTGTGAAGTTCAATAAAATTCTCACCCGTGGGTCTCACTTCTTCATTTCCACCGTCAAAATACCAAACCTCATTAAATGTGAACAAACACTGGAAATGTGCTAATTCAGTTAATAAATGCATGGAAAGAGCAAAGGCAGAAATAATGAAAAAGAGCAGCAAGAAGGAGGCAATAATAATAGAAAGGAATAGATCTGATAAATCCTACAGGGCAGGCAGCAGGCTTGATAAGTAATTTATTATAGCAGGAGAGAAAGTGGGACATGGCAGAGGAGAAATAGAACCAAAAAGAGGAATCCAGGCCAGCCAGAATAGGGCTGTTCTCTCGGCCATACTTGTGTGGCACATTCAGAATTTAATATCAGAACCCCATTGTGCCTTCTTTCCAGTTGGTTGTATTACCACAGGCCAGAGCTAACGTATGATAAAACGCATATCCTTCGCATTACCTGAAACAACAATCAACCAGTAATTCTCAACTAATTGTTTTTATGTTTCAACAAAGATTTCTGTTGCAAGCTCATATGGTAACTTATTTAATAATCCATGCAGTGTTCATCACTAGGATAGGAACAGACTGGAAGCTACACGTGTGATAAGAAACAAGTCCTGCCTTTAGTGGATACAGGTTTTGGCTCAGTCCTGTGTTCATGTTCTACTTACTCTACTCACAGCTACTAACATAACTCACATGGGATTGGAAAACATAGAACCATGATTATCATTATTAATGTTCAGTAGTAATATTGAATATTACTATAGTATAGTAGTAATAGTCAGTAATAATATTCAGAATATTATTAATATTCTATGCCAGGGATTGTATTGTTATATATATGTATATATATATAGTACATATAATTATTTTTATAAGTCTACAGGGCAGGTATTACTCTACCTGTTTTACAGATATGCAAACTGAGGTTCAAAAAATTAAGTAAACATGCCCAAATCGCACAATAAGTAAATGAGGGAGTCAGGATTGAACCCAAGTCTCTCTTAATCCATTGTCTCTGTATTTCTAGTTTCATCTGGATTCAACATAAACTACACTAAACTGTCTATGAAAAATGAAAATAAAGGCATTTCTCACTCAGTTGCTTATTAATTTGATTTATTTTGTAATGAATATTGACCACCACGCTGCATGACTTCAAGGGTCACCAATCACAAAACATCCCCCCAGTAACCTCTTCCTCCCAGCACAATGTGGCTGGTGCCCCAGAACTGCACAACTTACAGACTCCAGCACCATTGGGCAAGGCATCCTGAATGATACAAAACAGGAAGACACTCATTTTCGATTTGAGGGATAAATAAAATCCTCACTAACCTTACAGCAAACAGTCATTATAGTTATAATAACTCCTCGAGGAAGGTTAAAAAAGACAGAGGACATTCCAAAGGAAGTGTCCATCTTCCCCGAGAGCTGCTTGAGGAGATTCATAAGGGAGCCCTGTAAACACCAGGAGCATCTTGCTGGCTGCACAGGTGGCCTTGCATGGTCAAACACATTCAAAGACCCCACAAGGAAGTGAGGCGAATGGGAAAAGCCTTTCACATTTTTTAATCTTCTGTGTTGATTTATCTTCCCCTGTGCTGAGAGTGGAAGTAAGGCATTCTCCTTGCCTCCTGCCAATTTCACTTCCTCCCCAACTTGTACATGTGTGCATGCATGCACACACACACACACACACACACACAATCAATTTAAATTTATAATTCACTCCTCTTCACTCAGGTTTCAGTGACTCAATTTTAGGGAATGCAAATCCATGTTCTCACACCACCTGCCCTGGCTCAGTGATCACTTGTCAGTAAACTGACTTTAAATGAATATACATGAAATTAAAGGACATTTGAAAAGGCCTGCAGTTCTAAGAATAGACATTAGAGAGTATTAAAAAGTAATGAATCCATATTTGGACACCTAGTAAACTTCTCTTCCTGTTATTTCTTTGGCTCATGTATATCTGATAATGCACTTGTGCCTCTAAAGTTAGCTATATTAGGTCAGGGATTCAATTTCGATTTTCTTTTCACATACCTAACATGATCTATTGCTACAGTTCCATAAAAATATTAAATCGATGCTAATCACATATATATGTCAAATATATATGAATAAGCACACACACAGTCCTCACCCAGAGATAAACTGCATCTGTTCACCCTCTCCTTCCATTGGTATCTAAGTTTTTACTGTTACCGAGGAAAGAAGATATTAATTTTTTGCTCTAGTAGTCAGAAGATTGGAAGCAGTAAAACAGATGCACCACAGTCATGTTTATTTAAGTTTTTTTATCTAAAGACCAAAAGGAAGCAAATCTAATTGGTGGATACATGAATCAGGGCTGCATTTTCAAAAAGATTATTTTCTTGTCTCTGACTTTCCTCTCTTGCTCTATCCAACACCTCATCTCTGCAAATACAGGGCCTGTTTTATAATGAATCTCAGGAAATCCTGTCTGTCACTCAGCCATCCAGGAAGCAGTCCTCCATGGCATGGCACGTCCCATCACAGGTGGCTATGCCTGCTGAGAAGACATCAGAGAGTCCCCAGCGAGAAGAAAAACCACAAAACAGAAGCCTTTAAAATCAAATCAAGTTTTCAATGAGAAAGGTTGTTTCAGTTAGGGGAGGAAGAGAGCTCAGAGGAGGTGGGGACCAGAGCCAAATGCCAAGTGTCCTCTTCAAGATAAAGGGAAATGCAGATAAGTGGTGCCACAAAGCAAACCAAACCTGCCTGGTCCTTACAAACTTGAGCTTCAAAATAATACAGGTTCCTGGGTGCTACCCAAAAGCTGTTGAATCGAAACCTCTGGGCATGGAGCCTAAAAATTTGTACGTTTTCAAAGTGCACCAGATGATGGGAGCTCATTCAAGTTTGGAACCATGGCCTTTAAGACACACAGACACACTCTCTCTTGTCTGATTAGAAGCTGACAAATATCCTGAAGGGGGGACAGGTTACTGGAATCTCTGAGACCCTGTGTAAGGTGGGGAACTAAACTGTCCCTAAACTGTTTAGGGACAGAGGAACAGCAGGTCTCAGTGAACAAACCATAACAGGAGATGGATATAGTATAATTTAGACATTCATTCATAGCTCTGGAATTCAGTGGCAAGGAATCAAAGGAAAATATAGATGCAGAAGGCATTAGATAGGAAAATGTAATGCAACAGGGGACTGGTTGAATATGAGGTGCATTCAGACACAGTGATTCTGAGGTTTGGATATGTGTCCCAGGGCCAGCATTTTCTGTCTACTCCACAACCACCATCCTGTTATTCTCCCCACTGCAACAGCCTCCAAACCAGAAGCCCCATTCCCTGACAACTCATTATCTTCCTCACAGATCACGGTCACCCAAAAATATAAATTAGGTCATTTTACCCCTTACTTAACCTGGCCTCAAGGCCCTTCATGATCTGACTGAGCCTCATCCCTTTCCACTCTCCCTTCCACATCACTTTCCCACCCATATCCTTTTCTTTGACTTACACAGTTTCCTCCCACTACCTGAGATGTCTGTCCTTCTCAAGGCTGATTCATTACTCAGATCTCAGGTAAATATCACTTCTGTAGGGAAGACACCCCTCACTCCCCAGTGTAAGTCAGATCCCTTGTTATACACTCTCATGGCTCCTTGTTGCTCTTTTCATCAGTAGTAAAGTATATTTTTGTGATTATATGATTAATATCTAACTCTCCTATGGAAATGCAAACTCTACTAAAGCAGAAACTTTATCTTTCAGTCCATAATCTGCCCAACATCTAGAATAGTGTCTCAACTAATATTTGTTTTACTAGGAAAAAAATAGAAACCCAATGTACTTGGATGACTGGGAGAATCAGAGCACCACTGAAGAGACAGAAAAGCCAGGAAAGGAAAAAAAAAAAAAAATGAATCATTTGATTTCAAGTACTGAGAATATTTGACAGCAGCAAACGCAAGGTGGTCTTTAAGGAAAAGATAGTAAGTGTTATTACAATGACATTTGACTTTAACAGATAATTGATATGTATGTTGTACTCTAAGGCTGAAAATAAAAACTTGGAATATATAATTTAAGTGGTAGTTAAATCCTGAGAAATCCAAACAAAAGGTGCACATAGACAATAACAGAGGACCAAATACGGAATCTAAAGGACACCCATGGTTAGGGAGTGGGAGGACCAAGTGAGAGAAGGATGAGCCAGATGGACACATCCAGCCAGGGCATGAATAGAGAGCTCAGTGAAGTCAAATGTGGCCGAGAAGACAAGACAGTGAGGACTGAACAGGCTGTAGCTTCTGGCACAAATCTGCTCTTTGAAATGCTGAGCCCTTGAAACTGTCTTGGTGCTTGAGTAAAGAAGTGGGCAGATAGATTTTAAAAAGCCTATTTTCAAACACTTCCCTATATACATCTGCAGATGCAATCCCAGCCTCTTGAATCGTGCCCCACAGCAGGCATATTAAAAGCTCTTGCATGAGTCCCTTCCTCACTTTTCCACTCTCATTCAGACTTGAGCTCTATTTCCACCTTGTTCAACAGCATCTGTTTGGAAGGTTTTCCAGTCTAGCACACACTGTGTGGTTAGGCATGGTTGTTTACCACACCTTCCCATTCCCTTCTGGATACTGGCATCTCATTGTTATTGAGAAGATAATGAAGAGGGCACCCATAGTGAAGGAGCCTGCCCAAATCTTCCCCTGATTAGAACTCAGAATTGGTTCTAATTGGAACCAACTATATGACACATTCTTAATGAAAGTTTACTGAGCCAATGGTTGATGTTTTAGCCATTGACCTGTCTTCAATGTACTCACTTTTTATCTCAGCAGAGCAGAATCCGTTGTGTTATAAATATCTGTGAAACATTTTATTAAATGTGAATGCAAAATTCCCAAATATATAGCAGCATACCTTCTTGAGACACTAACTAGCAAACATAAAGGGAGAGACTGGTTTGGGAAAAATACTAAAAATGTCAGTTGATGGGAGTTTCTACTGATCTATCATAACCCTGACACCCTAAAGTGTGTAAAAGGTGAATCAGATAAAAGTCAAAGAAGTTACTAATTTAAGATTTCCCATAAAACCATAAAGTAATACTGGAAATCAACATATGTACTCCATCATCTAGCTTAGAGCATAGGGAAAAAAAGAGCCAAAAAAAAAAATAGATTGATCAATATGCATCTAGAAGTGACCACTAAGAAAGCCTCTTTCTTTTGATATTGATTAGCAGAGAGAGGAAAATCTAAAAAAGAGTTTTACCAAATTGTTGCTCCCCACCCAACATCTCTCTCTAGGTCCAGTTCACTTGGCAAATGTGCCCACATGCAGACAAACCCATCTAGGCACTTCTAGGACCAGTGACATAACCATTTATCACAGTGTTCACATGCGAACTCAAGAGACTGATGATTAAGATAGACAAAAAAGGGAAGTTAAACTCCTCCAACCAAAACCCACTTTTGACATCATCAGCCTTGTGTTCCCAACCCTCCTGTTCACCCAAAGAATTGATGTGCTCATTATAAATAGCCCCAGATATATGAAGAGTGGATTTAATTGTCCACAATTTCATGACGAGTCATCAGCATATCCTCTAGAAGTGTGAGGAGACAGACCATAGTCCCTCTCTCTTGTCAGTATGTTCAGACCACACCTGACATCTATAATCCACCCTCGGAGCCATACATTATTAGGGATGTAGACAACCTGACGGAGAAGGCAATGGCACCCCACTCCAGCACTCTTGCTTGGAAAATCCCATGGATGGAGGAGCCTGGTAGGCTGCAGTCCATGGGGTCGCTGAGAGTTGGACATGACTGAGCGAACTCACTTTCACTTTTCACTTTCATGCATTGGAGAAGGAAATGGCAGCCCACTCCAGTGTTCTTGCCTGGAGTATCCCAGGGACAGGGGAGCCTGGTGGGCTGCCGCCTATGGGGTCGCACAGAGTCGGACACGACTGAAGCGACTTAGCAGCAGCAGCAGCAGACAACCTGAAGTAAGTCCAAACCTCAGTAGACAGACAACCTCAAATAATGTCCTATGAAAACAAACTGAAGTTGAGGCTATTTTTCTCAGAGACGGGTATGACAGGGTGAGATGCAAGATGGGGAGATAAGAGGGTAACAGTGCATTGTTGAGCTGTCCACCAAAATCACTGATTTTTCAATCTTCCCCACTATGCTGCGAGACCATAAGTGCAGCGACCATTTTTCAGTGTACTAGAGCTCCAAGGCAGGTCTGGGACTAAACAAAATATTCAATAAATATTTGGCTTTTTAAAAAAGTAAACAAACGATAACTTCCTTCTAATTTTCAAAGAACTGTGATGCAGAAAGGTGAAATTTGTTCTTTGTGGTCCCAAATGATAGAATCAAAAACAATGAGTAGAGAAGGTATAAGGAGAAAGCTTTCATATTAACACAGTAAGTCCCCCACATATGAACAAGCTCCGTTCCAAGAGTGCATTTGTAAGTCCAACAAATTTAACCTTGGTACCCAACTAACACAATTGACTCTATAATGCTGTACTATAATAGGTTTCTAATACTTTTCACACAAATAATACATGAAAAACAAACAAGGGCCTTCCCTGAGGGTCTAGTGATTAAAACTTCACCTTACAGTGCCTGGGGTACAGGTTCAACACTTGGTCGGAGAGCTAAGATCTCATATGCCTCATGGCCAAAAAAAAACAAAACAAAACACAGAAGCAGTACTGTAACAAGTTCAGTAAAGAATTCTAAAATGGCCCACATCAAAAAAAATCTTTAAAAACAAAGAAGAAAAGTAAAACATTTTTAATCTTACAGTACAATACCTTGAAAAGTATCATAGTACAACATAACAGCTGGCATCCAAGGGCTGGCAGTGAGCAAACAGGCAAGAAGAGTTACTGACTGGAGGAAAGGCGGAGGTGGCAGATGGTAGAGCTGAAGGGCCATCAGCAACAGGAGATGGAGGGGAAGCTGCAATTTCACTCACATCTGACAGTGATGGCACAGGTTCTGGTTCCTTGCTGGATTCAATTCTACTACCCTCTTGAAAAAACAACCCAGTGATGTCTGGATAGCGGTTCTTTTTTTCTCATCGTGGATGACGCGGTCACCCTGGACTCCATTCTGAACAGCTGCTGCAGCCTTCGTGTACCTTGCCATGTTTGGGCCCTGTGTCTCAAAAAGTAACAGTGCCTCCTCAAATAGAACTAACTTACGTGCTTGGACATGCAGACAATATTCGCGTCTTTGAAGGTTCACAACCTGAAGGTTCTTATGTAGGGGACTTACTGTATAAAAAGACCTTCCTACAGAGCTCTTATTTAGGGATTGAGCACTTTCTTCCTTGGAAGTATCTTAACAGAGATCAGCCATGTCTGAGGCAGTGACAACAGTGCAAAGGAGATTTAAGCATCAAGTGAGTTGACTTTGGTCATGGCTCTCAAACTTGGCTGCAAAGTAGAAACAGTTAGGGGTTTGTTTAATATGGACACCTAGGCACAATCCCAAGAAACTTGATTTCCGTTGGTCTAGGGCATGAGGATTTTAAAATACTCCCAGATGATTCTACTGTGCAACTGCAGTTGAGAATCATTAGTCTAGATGAAAATTTAAGAGTCCTTCCAAACTTAGATTCTGTGATTCTCCATCACAGGAAATGGGAGCTTCCACTCAAAATAGTCCAATTTTGACTGACTGCCTAACTCATTAGATGCTCTCTAACACTGATTAAACTAATGAGGCATCTAAAGCAATATTCCAAACAGAAGGATAGAAAATTGGCCAGAGAAAGACAGAGAGGGAAAGAAAGGGAGAGCAGGGAAGAGAAGACAGAGAGAGGGAGTGGGGAAAGCAAGCTGTATTAAAGTATATATCTTAATTGGTAGTTTGTGACTTCTAAATAATTGAATTTGCATTTTATCAAAATTTCAGAAAGTGCTGGCTGTCCAAACATGAGAAGTTCTTCTCCTGATGTTTCCTGATATGGAAGCATCACCAGTTGGATCACCAGTAGGTGTGGATTTAATCAGAGGCCTCAAAATTCTCAAATCTCAAAATGCTATTTGACCTTTCAGCCTGAAGACTGAAAATACCCGAAGTGAATGGAAGAGTACATATGGTTGTTAGAATGCAAGTAGGTGACAATCAGATAATTTCATATGCTGCTTTTCATCCTGAACTATTTTAGTAAAAGTCTGCTCTTTGGTAAATGAATAATTCACTTATATTTCAAATGTATTTTAAATGCATCCCATTTGAAAGCAGGCTAAGATATATTTAAATAGTGTTATCACTTCTTAATAGGTTGAGAAGTGGTTTGGGGTGCTGCTCTAGACAGAAGCAGCCAGTCAGCTGTGTAGCTAGTAAAATGGAGATAGGAAGGGCACTGGACCCTTTTCTTCAGTCCAATAACAGGAGGCAAATTTCACTGGATAGGGTTCACAGTTTCAGGGTTCCTTTAACTTAGCTTCCAGATCCTGATTTTGCCACCCAAGTCTGTTCAGTACTTAGTTGCCACTATCTGTGGTTCCCTATGATTGAGGATCCAATTCATCTAGACTTATATTCATACACAGGACCATAATTCGAGAATAAATTTATGTCATTAAGATATAAACATCTTAAAGACATCCTTAGACAAAATATAATTAATTTCCAACAAAGAAACTTAGGGGTAAAAAGACACACTGTCATGTCACTAATAAGTGTTCAAACATACTTAATATAAGGCAAAGATTGAAGGTCAGTTCTTCAAGCAGAGACAGGTATGTGATGGCTACCATTCAAGCAACATAGATACTCCTTTTTAAACCACTACTGTTTAAACAGAGTGGTTAGGGATGATTACTATATTTGTGGCAAGAAGCCTCAGAAACTGAAAACATTATTACCTTCAAGAATAAAAATCCCATCTGGTACTAAAATTCATGGAAGAATAAATTTATGTCATTAAGATATAAACATCTTAAAGACATCCTTAGACAAAATATAATTAATTTCCAACAAAGAAACTTAGGGGTAAAAAGACACACTGTCATGTCACTAATAAGTGTTCAAACATACTTAATATAAGGCAAAGATTGAAGGTCAGTTCTTCAAGCAGAGACAGGTATGTGATGGCTACCATTCAAGCAACATAGATACTCCTTTTTAAACCACTACTGTTTAAACAGAGTGGTTAGGGATGATTACTATATTTGTGGCAAGAAGCCTCAGAAACTGAAAACATTATTACCTTCAAGAATAAAAATCCCATCTGGTACTAAAATTCATGGACAAATAATTTTATATATACCACTACTCTCTTTTTATATTCTGCTCCATGTAAAGTAAGTTCTATAAAATAAGAGGAACTGAGGTAGGAAGTTCTGGGTGAGTGAGGTTTTCAATCTCAAATAGGATGAGCAGGGAAGGTCTTACCAAAAATGTAACATTGGAGCAAAGACCCTAAGAAAGTGAGACAACTATGCACATATGTGGAATGAGAAAGTTCCAGGCAGAGGGAACAGGTGAAAACCTCATGAGGCAGGAATGACGGGAGGATTGGAAGCCAGAGTGCTCACTGACACGTAGTAAGAAAGGAGGCAACTATTACGACACTGGCTCAGAAATAGGTGTGAAGAGTCTTGTAGTAAGAGCTTTCTTAAGGACTCTGGCTGTTACTCTGAGTGAAACGTGGATCCATTCAAGGTTTTGAGCAGAGGAGTAACATAATTTGACTTTGGTTTTTACAGAATCATTCTAGCTGCCATGTTGAAAAGTCACCATAGCGGGCAGACAAGGCAGAAGCATGGAGACCATTCAGGGATGACACTGCCAGAAACCAGGTGAAAGGGTGGCATCTGGGGCCAGGGTGATAGTAGGAGAGGTGATAAGTGGTGGTCAGATGATGGGTATTTGAGCATCTTGAAAATAAAGCCAATATACTGTGCTGATCCACTGAAAGTAGAATGTAGATAAAAAGATAAATTAAGGATGACTTCCAGCACTTGAGCCCAAGCAACTGAAAGGGAGGAGTTGCCCTTTATTGATAAATAAAAATTAGGAAAATCATTAAGGGGAGAGCAGAGGTTCAGTGTGAGACATTAATTTTTAAAATGTCTATTAAAATTTAAGTAGAGAGTTGGGTAAGCATATGATTATATGCATTTCAAGCCCATGGGAGAGTTTCAGGCCACAGATAAAAACTTGGGAATCATCAGACATATAATATTTAATACCTGAGTCTGGATAGGTGTGGGTGTAGGCAGAACAAGGCATCCAAGGACTGTACTCTAGAGAATCCAATAATTAGAGGTCAAGAAGTTCAGGTTGCACCAACCAAAGGCAATAAGATGTGGAGTGGCCATTGAGGTGTGAGGAAACCAGAAGCGTGTGATGTTCTGGAACCCAAAGGAAGAAACTGTTTCAAGAATATAAGATTATAACCAAATATGTTAAATGCTGTGATAGAGCAATTAGAATTAGAGTTGAGAACTGTTTTTAGCAATGGGAAAGGCACTGATGGTCACTGTAAGAGCAAACAGGTTGGAGTGGAAGAGGGGAGAAGCCTGAGTGGAGTGGATATATGACAGGAGGAAAGAGAAGGGGCTCAAGATGGTAGATAAGAGGACATGAGGCTCACCTCCATCAACAAACAGAACAAAAGTACATCTACATTTGGAACAATCCTCATGGAAAACTAACTGGAAACTAGCACAAAAACTCCTACAAAACCAAGCGTGCAAGAAAGATTCTTATGGAATTGGGTAGGATAGGGGAAAAGCACTCAGTCAGAACCCATGTCCCTAATAGAGAACTCAGAGGAAAAGGAAGGCCACACAGATGTACTCTTNCATGACTGAGTGACTGAACTTCTAAAGCACAAGACATTTCTCTCCCCAAATGCCTTCACTGGTTCCCAAATGCAACCAGAATAAAGTATAAACTTCCTGCCATGAAATTCAATGTCTCCCACAATGTGATTCTGGCATAACTTTGCAGGCCAAAGTGATAATGACCCCTTCATAAACTGTATTCTCCCACCAAATCAAGCCTTTTTTTGTTCCCAGCTTTACTTTGCTTTCTATGTCTTTACAGGTAAGCATAGCTCTAGGCAAATAGGAGACATTAAATCAGTATCAGTTGAATGACAATAGAATCTAAGTGGGAGTATACAATACACTGTAAAATTCTCTCAACCTTTCTGAATGTTTGAGAACTTCATAATCAGACGTTGGGAAAAATATTAGTCCATGTAAGATGAAGGAATGACTCTCTTGGGAGCTGGGTTCTCCTCTCCAGATAAACATACAGGAACAGGAAGATATGCCATAGGGCCTTTCTGACAGATGAGCAACAAAATATGGATCCAAGGGGGAAAGGAGGAAGAGCTAGCCCCGGGAGGCCTAAATAATTATTTTGGCCTGTAAACAACCCTAGCAGTTTAAAGAGTGCCACTAACTAGAATCAGAACACAGAGAAAAAGGTAGAAGATAAGACCTAAGGATACTGGAAAGATGTGATGCTACGAATTTGCTTTTTCAGGTTAATGCGTCTAAGGACATAGTAAGTTATTCCTCCCACCCCCATCTTGCTCTCAGATTCTAGGTTAAAGCGGTAAAAGTAAAGCATGTGGCTTCATTCAAGGCAGTACCTGCAATATTTCCAAGAGAGAGGAATCTCAGTACTCTGGTTTTGGCTCGGTTATACTCAGCAGCATGGGTTTTATGAAGAAAGCACCTGACCACTCTCCTGTGAACTCAGTCTATTGCTTAAATCTTTGAACTTGCAACTGCATAGCATGAAAATTCAAACTCTATTACTGATTTTGACCAACAAAGTATAGTTCTTAGCCCTCTTACAGCTTACCCTTCTCCCAAATCAATATAGATATTAATGATTTGTTCTTCTAGAGGCACCTTTCTAATTATGCATAACTTTATTCTTGCTTGGAGAATTCTATGGACAGAGGAGCCTGGGGAACCACAGTCCATAGCGGCGCAAAGAGTCAAACAAAAAACTTTCACACACTTCCCTACTTAAGTTCTTTTAAAATGTTCTTAGTTCAGTCCCTGAAAATCCCACATCATCAAACCTCTGGGAATGTTAAATAAACATGTTTGCTCTTTAAAATGAACTATACTTCCTATTAAGAATGGGTCGGTACCTAGTCAACTTGGGTATTTGGAGAAAGATATAGGGGAGTCTGATGTTATCTGGGGCAGTAACTAAGTTCTTCCTCTCTGCTGTCTTAATTCCATGGTAATATTCCAGGGTAATATTCAACACAATTTCCCCCTCCAACAAATCAAACATTTTCCACAACAAAAAGTCATTAACAAAATATTATCATGGTGTTTGCATCTTGTTTCCCCCACCAAGGGGAGTGAACTGATAAACCCAGGGGACTTCCCTCAACACTCTTCTAAGTCATTTGAACTGCCTGTCAGTTAAAGCTCACTTATTTCTCAGGTTATAAATTAAGCCTAGTAGAACTCCACTGTAAATTAGTTTATAAATGGAAATCACATATATTGTGGAGCCACTTATGCCCATCCCAAAGAACCAACTCCTGTAAAAGAAGAATAAGACTGCTTCTGGCTAAGAACACTTGCATTACATTATAAAGGGTTTCCACTGGACTTAGATTAGCCTGGAGTACACATATAGAAAGCCTAATCAGCTAAAGGGTTTTGACAACTTTCAGACTTATTCATATGCCAACAAAGCCAGTGCAGTTACTTTCCCAAATACCTATTTTGAACAACTTTCTTAAAAGTATTTTTTCAAGTTAATCGAAGTCCCATTGGATTGTTTTCCTCCTTAAATCTGTTCTTACTCATCCCACAGCAACAACAAAAAAGAAAAAGTAAAAAGTTTTCATTGCACATTTAAGAGGATGTGGAAAGGACAAGTATCTTTTAAATGGAGAGACAGAAGCTTAGTAAGCATAAATAATTTGCTCAAGGTCACCACTTAGCCAAAGGCAATGCTAGGATTCAAATCCATACATATGCCAAAGTACTTTTCCCCCAGGACATCAAGGGGACCTAAAAGGCACTGGATGCTTCCATTTCACACACATCTCTACATGTCCCCCTGGCTCCTATGAATTCCCCTGCAAGGACCATATCCACTTGGCAGGGAGCTCTTTCCACCTTCCCCATGTCCTTGGTTTCCTCCTAGTTAGAGACAGAAGCTTAGTAAGCATAAATAATTTGCTCAAGGTCACCACTTAGCCAAAGGCAATGCTAGGATTCAAATCCATACATATGCCAAAGTACTTTTCCCCCAGGACATCAAGGGGACCTAAAAGGCACTGGATGCTTCCATTTCACACACATCTCTACATGTCCCGCTGGCTCCTATGAATTCCCCTGCAAGGACCATATCCACTTGGCAGGGAGCTCTTTCCACCTTCCCCATGTCCTTGGTTTCCTCCTAGTTCTGTATTCCAGGAAAAATAGCCTTTTCGTGTGCCTTCCTTCCTTCGCTCAAGCCAAGTCTCCTTTTGTGGGACACGCACTAATCGAAGGCATTTTCCACTTTCTTCCATAAGATCCATGAAACCAAAACATCCCAGAGACCTGCTGAAGGAGGAGGGTGTGTCCCTTCCACCCCTCTTACTGAGAATGACTGAGGACCTCACAACTTTGAGCTTCCTTGAAGCGCCCATGGCTTGGAAGAAGCCAGGGGCGATGTCCTCAGATTGCACTAAAATCAGGAGCCTTCGGGAGCGTGTTCCCGGCTGAGCGCACGCAAAGAATTATCCAACTTGGAAACTACCAGCCAGCCAAGATGCCCCGACCCCATCTTACCCCACCGAGCTTTCTTCCTTTTGCGTGCCAAAGGCTGATGAGACCGCCCTCCTAGCGCCTGTGAGTCCCGGGACTAGCGACCCTCGCGGAGCCGCGCACTCATGCAGGGCAGACCGCGCTCCTCCCGGCTTCCGAGTGCACGGAGAACCGATCTCTCAGTTCCCGAGTCCGGAAGAAGTAAGGCAGCTTTCTCCCTTGCCCCTCGCAGTCCCCAGTCTCCTGCAGACCGCGAGTTTCAGAGTATCCCTCTCAGGAGGAGGAGACCCACGTGACCTAGACCTACGGGGCCAGAGGTACGTCCCCGCCCATTTCTCCCCGCGATCTTGCCGCGCCCCATCAGCGTTTTTCCATCCTGAAAGAAACCAGCAATCTCAGCGTGAGATATTAACAATGAACCGAAGAAGACTGACCGTGCGGTGCAGCTCCATTTGATTTGTTTGTTCCTTTGTGCGTTTTGATTTTCTCTCCCACCTTTTTGAAGCTTGCTCTCTTAGAATTTCCACAGTATTTTGAAATAATTTCCCCAAGCTGGTGCTTGCAAATCTGTTGTTTGCATCTGGAAGCAGAGTGGTATTTTACTGCCCCTGTTTAAATGCCCAACATACATCCTAGTTATTCCACACGGTAGTAGCACTAACGCTGGGGGCGCACTGAGAACCAGCACTGTGCATTCTCAAGTGCTTTCTCTGCAGTACTGCATCGGAATATTAGAGCAACTGGATGTACTCTGTGTTACAACTGTCCCCGCTTTGCACTCAAGAAACTGAGACTTAGAGAGGTTAGGTAGCCCATTCAAGGCCATCTCTTTTAAGGGGCCTACCTGAGTAGGTAGTTTTAACCACCATTAGGTTCAGGCCACTGAGCCAGACACTGGGGGAAAGACAGAGACTTGTTAAGAAAAAGAAACAACAGACCCACCATGGTGTCACTTGTGCTAAGCTCATGTCACCAAACCAAGACTTAATACCTAACCTAGTTGCAAGTTCAACTTTCCCTCCCTTTTAACATAATCTCAACCAATCAGTCTGGAATACCCTGGTCAGCGCCAGTGAGATAATTCACTTGGTAGACTCTTTTGTCCCCCCAAAAGTAGGCAACCTTGCCTGAAATAATTCATTTATGACTTCTTGTCCCTCCCTTCCTGTGCCTTTAAGAACCTTTGCTTTTCTGCAGCTTTTTGAGACTCCTTTCTTTTTGTTAGATGGGATGCTGCCCAGTTCAGGAATCCTTTAATAAAACCAATTAGATCTTTAAATCTACTCAGTTGAATTTTATTTTCTTAAGACTAAAAACATAAGGAGATTGCAGGAGCACAGAGATAAAAAAAAATATATAGGAGTGTCATCATTCCCATGTCCCATGGTTCAGAAATGGCAATTATGAAAACATCTTAGCCAAGCCACCTGAGTTTGAATCCTGGCTCTGCTCTAGAGCTACTAACTCTGATCCATTGTTTTTAAAGACAGCCAAAACAAGGTCACCATGCTCCTTTGCAAGGTGACTTAGCCATTCCTCCCATCAAGAGGTGAAATATCTCTTCCCTCCCCTTGAATCGGAGATGGCAATGGCACCCTATTCCAGTACTCTTGCCTGGAAAATCCCATGGGCAGAGGAGCCTGGTAGGCTGCAGTCCATGGGGTCGCTAAGAGTCAGAGACGACTGAACGACTTCACTTTGACTTTTCGCTTTCATGCATTGGAGAAGGAGATGTCAGCCGACTCCAGTGTTCTTGCCTAGAAATCCCAGGGATGGGGGAGCCTGGTGGGCTGCCATCTATGGAGTCGCACAGAGTCAGAGACGACTGAAGCGACTTAGCAGCAGCAGCAGTCCCCTTGAATCAGAACTGGCTTTGGCATCTGTTTTGACCATTAGAATGTGGGCAAGTGCCAGTTCCTTCCTAGGATCAAAAGGCCTTCAGTTTCTACCCTGAGACAGCCTCCTTGGGACCACCATGACCACAAGCTGGTATGGCTCCTGTAGAGTGAGAGGTGCAGGAGAGCCGAGGCATTTCAGGGACAAGAGCACCAACTGGGAGCCTGGTGAGAGAAGCCATTGGGGCCTTCCAGCTCAGCCCACCCTCAGCAAGAATGCAGCTGCATGCTTCAGCAGTGAAACAGCCCAGCCAGCCCACCAATCAGGAAAAAAATTCACTGTTATTTTAAGTCACTTCAGTTTGGGGGAGTTTGTTATGCAGCTAAGGGTAACTGTAGCATTAACTTTCGGATCTGGAACAAATTGCTTGATGTCACTGAGTCTTGGTTTTCTCATAAGTACTTACTTTATTGGGTTGTGGTAGGCACCAAATGTAATATACCAGAGTATGTGCTGAGGCCATCACTATCTGCCATCTTATGCTTTTGAACTGTGGTGTTAGAGACGACTCTTGAGAGTCCCTTGAACTGCAAGGAAATCCAACCAGTCCATCCTAAAGGAGATCAGTCCTGAATATTAATTGGAAGGACTGATGTTGAAGCTGAAACTCCAATACTTTGGCGACCTGACGCGAATAACTGACTCATTGGAAAAGATCCTGATGATGGGAAAGATTGAGGATGGGAGGAGAAGGGGATGACAGAGGATGAGATGGTTGGATGGCATCAATGACTCGATGGACATGAGTTTGGGTGAACTCCGGGAGTTGGTGATGGACAGAGAGGCCTGGCGTGCTGCAGTCCATGGGGTCTTAAGTCAGACATGACTGAATGACTGGATTGAACTGACACTATGTAAGGAACTAAATTCTACACACTTATCTTTTTCTGGAGAAAAATGTCATTGATGGGAAAAAAATTCTTCCTTTAAGACCAAGATCAGACCACCCTTAACAAACTATTAAATAAAATAGATTCGACCTTCCTACCTTGACAAATATGACTTTGTCATGACCTGAAAGACCAGATTCACACTCCTTGATGATCTGTACCTCCATCTGGTGATCAGGGAGAGCTGTTTCCGTAGAGGTGCCTCTTGTTAAATACCTGATTGCTTGCACTGTAAGTCTGGGGAACCCACCTAAATCAGCATCTCCTGAAGTGGGTTTACCTGAAATGACCTATTGTCAGGACTAAGAAACCGGTTCAGCGAGATAGAACAGTCTACCAACTAAACTTCTGGACTGTGAAACTTCTTGAGGAAGTTTCAAAGGCAAAACTGTAAGGAAGCCAGATTTGCCCCCCTAAATTGTGTTTCTTTGGCATGAGGATTATTTTAGGTTGATTGTCTTTAAGAAGCAGAAGACTCGGGAAGTCTTTTTAAAAGAAAAAAACAAAACTCTTCCTTAACCTGCCTAAAAGAATTTAGATCAGGGGCCTGGTCCAGGAAGAGCACCATCACCAGAGATATCGACAAAGAATATAGGTTAGGGGTGGTATGAAAACTGAGTAGGGCCTTAAGACCAAACATTTGCATAGCAAACATTTGTTTACCAAACATTTGTTTACATCTCCTGTGAATTTCCTTTCCTTGTTTTGAGATCCCAAATTCCTACTCTCTTCTCCTCTCTGATGGCATGTAACTCTTAAATTACCTAACTTGTCTATTCACCCCATTTTTCTTATGAGATCTCTGTCTGTACATAATTAAATTTGATTTTCTCCTATTAATCTGTCTTATATCAGGTTAATTCTTACCAATCAGAAGAACCTAGAATGAATTTTTTTTTTCTTTTTCCAACAGTGACATTCACAGGTTCTGGAAGTTAGGATTCAAACACCTTTGGAAGGAGTGGCATTATTCAGCCTATTGTAGTCATAATGCAAATTATATTTTTTACTAGAAGATGTGGTCAAAATAAATTGAAAGCCACTGAACTGGAAGTCTTCCGAGTTTTTCAAGTAAGCTGTATCGCTTATTTTTTTATTATAAGTGTAATACATGATCCTTATACAACTATGAGGCTATATTAAAAGATCAGATAAAAATCCCACTGTGACTCCTTCAGTTCAGTTCAGTTCATTTCAATCGCTCAGTCGTGTCTGACTCTTTGCGACCCCATGAATCACAGCAACGCCAGGCCTCCCTGTCCATCACCAACTCCTGGAGTTCACTCAGATTCACGTCCATCAAGTCAGTGATGCCATCCAACCATCTCATCCTCTGTCGTCCCCTTCTCCTCCTGCCCCCAATCCCTCCCAGCATCAGAGTCTTTTCCAATGAGCCAACTCTTGGCATGAGGTGGCCAAAGTACTGGAGTTTCAGCTTCAGCATCATTCCTTCCAAAGAAATCCCAGGGCTGATCTCCTTCAGAATGGCCTGGTTGGATCTCCTTGCAGTCCAAGGGACTCTCAAGAGTCTTCTCCAACACCACAGTTCAAAAGCATCAATTCTTCGACACTCAGTTTTCTTTATAGTCCAACTCTCACATCCATACATGACTACTGGGAAAACCATAGCCTTGACTGGATGGACCTTTGTTGGCAAAGTAATATCTCTGCTTTTGAATATGCTATCTAGGTTGGTCATAACTGTTCTTCCAAGGAGTAAGCATCTTTTAATTTCATGGCTGCAGTCACCATCTGCAGTGATTTTGGAGCCCTCAAAAATAAAGTGACACTGTTTCCACTGTTTCCCCATCTATTTCCCACGAAGTGATGGGACTGAATGCCATGATCTTCATTTTCTGAATGTTGAGCTTTAAGCCAACTTTTTCACTCTCCTCTTTCACTTTCCTCAAGAGGCTTTTTAGTTCCTCTTCATTTTCTGCCATAAGGGTGGTGTCATCTGCATATCTGAGGTTATTGATATTTCTTCCGGCAATCTTGCTTCCAGCTTGTGTTTCTTCCAGTCCAGCGTTTCTCACGATGTACTCTGCATATAAGTTAAATAAGCAAGGTGACAATATATAGCCTTAGAGATAACCAAATGGTATATGTTTGTCTAATCTTTATCTGTACAAACATACGTTTAAAATAAAATTGGAATCATACAGAGATATGTATTCTTTAGCAGTTACATATTATATCCCAAATATTTTCACACACTTAATTCAAAAACATATTAATGGCTACATAATGTTCAATTATATGAGTATACTATGATTTAATCAAGCATTTTCCATTTGGTCATTTAGGTTGCCTCCAATTTTTCCTTGCTATTAATTCACTAAAAATAATCCCCTGCAAAAGATATGGGGAACTTCTGTAATAAATGACCACAAACTGCATGCTTTAAAACAACAGAAATTTATTCTCTCACATTTCTGGAGAGGTCTAAAATCAAGGTGTTGGCAGGTCAGCTGTCTCCTGAAGCTCAGAGGGAGGGTCCTTCCTTGCCTTCTCCAGCTCCCAGAAAGCCTTCAAATTTCTTCCCTGTAACTGCATCACTCCAGTCTCTGCTCCACATTTGCATGGCTTTTTCTCTGTGTGTCTCATGTCTTCTTTCTATGCAGACACAAATCACGGGATATAGGACCCATTGTAATCCAATATGACATCGTCTTAACTTGTTCCGTCTACTGTGCTCAATTGCTAAGTTGTGTCCAACTCTTTTGTGACCCCATGGACTGTAGCCCACCAGGCTCCTCTGCCCATGGGATTTTCCCAGCAAGAATACTGCAGTGGTTTGCCATTTCCTCCTCCAGGGATTTTCCCAGCCCAGGGATTGGACCCGAGTCTCCTGCATTGGCAGGTGGATTCTTTACTCAGCCACAAGGGAAGCCCATTCCATCTACAGAGACCCTATTTCCAAATAAGGTCACGTTCTGAGATTCTGGGTGGATATAAATTTTAAGGCAGGAGGCGTTAGTCAACCCACTACAGTCCCTATGGAAAGGAGGGTACAACTTGGAAAGATACTTGGGTACATTGAGAGGATTTGGGGATGGCTAACCATGGCATGGACAAAAAGTATGAATCTATACATTTTCATGAAATAATAATTTCCCTGTCTTTATTAACATCCATTCTCTAGTGACCTGCAGCTTTTGAAATAACCCATTTAGTGAATCAATGAGTAAATTCTGTTTGGAAACCACACTTCAATGGAGAAGATCATGTGTAGGCTGTGCTTGCATCCAGACTGTACAGGTATAATCAGCAATTAAATGGGAGAGAATTGGTGTATTTCTTTCTTTAAGGATAAATGTATTCCTAGTCTACACTATTCACTGGCTTATTTTGGCAGAGCTGGTCAAATATTTCTAGTACTTTAAAGAGTATTTCTTTACATTTCTTTCCAAATGACCATAAATCTAATCAACTTCACAGCTGAAAAATCAAAATATATGACATGCAGAGGAGGATCAAACTGCTAGAAATAATATTTTAAACCCATTCTTTGTATCAAGAGTTCTCAAAGCTGGGCAAAAGAATGGCTTTGTAGAAAGATTGATTAAGGCTTCTTCTCTGATTGACTTTTCTTCTTCTTTTTTGTAATATATATTTATTTGGCTCTGCCAGGCCTTAGTTGTGGCACTTGGGATGTTTGGTCTTAGCTGCAGCATGCAAACTCTTAGTTTCAGCATGTGGGATATAGTTCCCTGATCAGGAATTGAACCTGGGCCCCGTGCATTGGGAGCGTGGAGTCTTAGCTACTGCACCATTATGAGGGAAATGCTTTTCTATGCATCCAGATACAGTGAAAGACACTGGGGGAGAAGACACAATTCAGTATCTTTTAGCACAATCCAGGGGGAAGTCTCTGATTGGCTTTTCTGAGAGCAGCTTTAAATTGGCCAGTTAATCAGTCCAGACGACTTCAGGGTCCCCTGAGCCCTGTGTTCTCTGCACCTGCATATCCTAGGGGAAGTTCTGGTTTGTTAAGCCCTGTTGGTTCAGAACATGAGTTGGATCCTGGTTCAGATATAGAACCTGCCATCTGGTGACCTCAACCAAGTTATTTAATCTCAGCTTTTTCTTTCATTCATGGTAAATAATAATATTACCTTGATTGACTTTTCTTCTTCTTTTTTGTAATATATATTTATTTGGCTCTGCCAGGCCTTAGTTGTGGCACTTGGGATGTTTGGTCTTAGCTGCAGCATGCAAACTCTTAGTTTCAGCATGTGGGATATAGTTCCCTGATCAGGAATTGAACCTGGGCCCCGTGCATTGGGAGCGTGGAGTCTTAGCTACTGCACCATTATGAGGGAAATGCTTTTCTATGCATCCAGATACAGTGAAAGACACTGGGGGAGAAGACACAATTCAGTATCTTTTAGCACAATCCAGGGGGAAGTCTCTGATTGGCTTTTCTGAGAGCAGCTTTAAATTGGCCAGTTGATCAGTCCAGACGACTTCAGGGTCCCCGAGCCCTGTGTTCTCTGCACCTGCATATCCTAGGGGAAGTTCTGGTTTGTTAAGCCCTGTTGGTTCAGAGCATGAGTTGGATCCTGGTTCAGATCTAGAACCTGCCATCTGGTGACCTCAACCAAGTTATTTAATCTCAGCTTTTTCTTTCATTCATGGTAAATAACAATATTACCTATCTCACAGTGTTGTTAAAAGGGTGAAATGAGAGAGTGTCTATAAAGTACTTGTCGTATAGATGGGCCCAAGAAACCATAGCTATAGCAATAGTGATGATGACACTCTGTGAGATTCAGTCTGCGAGATTCCAGGCCTGTGACTATCATGCTTTGACTCACCCCAGACACTGAATTGTGCCTTCTAGCCCAGTGTCTCCCACTGTATCTGGACACATAGAAAAGCATGTCCCTCACTGATCTGTGACCAGAGCTTTGCAGTCTTTCTTTCCAACTAAAGACACAGAATAGCTCCTTTCCACAACTCAAGCAGATAAATACAATTACAGTCATCTTGGCTTTCACATTTGTAGCTGCTGCTACCAAGATAATGCAGACCTAGAGTGAAAATCAGAGGAATTAACCTTGTACAGAGCCATGTCCCTGTTGGAAGTGGCTGTGTCTTTCCCTTCACTTGTCATGGCTTCTGCCATTGCTCCTTTTAAGTATTGTTATGTGTCTTCTATGGCGCCTCATGGCTTGAGAACACAGCTTGGAGGCAGCATCAGAAACAGGAACATCACAGTCTACCCACTGCATTGCTGTTGCTGTTCAGTCTCTCAGTTGTGTCTGACTCTGTGACCCCATGAACTGCAGCACGTCAGGCTTCCCTGTCTGTCACTGTCTCCCAGAGTTTGCTCAAACTCATGTGCTTTGAGTCGATGATGCCATCCAACCATTTCATCCTCTGTTGCCCTCTTGTCCTCTTGCCCTGAATCTTTCCCAGCATCAGTGAGTTGACTCTTCACATCAGGTGGCCAAAGTATTGGAGCTTCAGCTTCAGCATCGGTCCTTCCCATGAATATTCAGGGTTGATTTCCTTTAGGATTGACTGGTTTGATATTAACTTGCTCTATAAACATGTTACTTCAGAAAAGAAGTCAGATGTGTCACATTCACATATTTGCAAATTAAAAAAAAAATGTCATTGTGCTATGAGGAGAGGAGAACAGAACGGATCCAGTGTTCTTGTCCTCTTGCCCTGAATCTTTCCCAGCATCAGTGAGTTGACTCTTCACATCAGGTGGCCAAAGTATTGGAGCTTCAGCTTCAGCATCGGTCCTTCCCATGAATATTCAGGGTTGATTTCCTTTAGGATTGACTGGTTTGATATTAACTTGCTCTATAAACATGTTACTTCAGAAAAGAAGTCAGATGTGTCACATTCACATATTTGCAAATTAAAAAAAAAAAATGTCATTGTGCTATGAGGAGAGGAGAGCAGAACGGATCCAGTGGAAGAGACCCCACAACTGTTCTGCCATCAGCTTTGAGAAGTAGGCCCAAGTGGTGATGACCCAGCTGTAAGGCACAGATGCGTGCCCTGATAAATTGATGGAAACAGTCTCCTTACAGTTAGTGAGGAAGGGCCACCTCCTAAAACCAGCAACATACTACCGACTCAGGGAACTTGAGGATAATTACATGGTAATTATTTATAATAAGTGCTTCCACTCTCAACACGATTATCCCTCCCTGGATTGCCTGCCTCCTTGTGCCTGGGTTATGTAGGGAAATAATGTCCAAATTAATCTATATCTTTTGTAAGTGAATCTACTCTCCTCTGATTATCCAGCTCCTTTTGGCAGCAGGTGTTAAATCTTTCTTACCAAAGGCATATTTTCAACATTCCTTTGGTTATAGAGAAAGCCAGCCTAACAAGACTTTGGTGGATTAAGGATGAATTATGGGATTAATATAGATTTGGCCACTAAGGACAGCAGAGCTGGCTCTGTGTAAAACTGTGAGAGATAATCACAGGGAAGCTTTGCAAGGACTTATGGTTTGCTGAACACTTTTCGTATATATCATCTCTTTAATTTGCACGCCAGCCCTGCAAGGTATATATATTGATATTATGATGAACCTGCCAGTATGATCACTAAAATATCTGATTAAGGGCACAGCCTGGCTTGTAGAGAAGATGGATGGGGATTTGAATCCCAGCTCAGCTGCTTATTAGCAGTGTGACCTTTGCTGTGTTAATTAACCTCCTAAGCCTTCACTTTCTCATATATGGAAAGAGGAGAGCCCTATAGGGGTGATTTGAGGATTTACTAACTTGCACATAGAGCTAGTATGTGCAATGCCTGACCCATAGCAAGCAAGTCATTCATTTGCTGAAGGCAAATTTTACAAATGATAATCAGAGATCAAAGAAATCAAATCAGTGAAATGGCACGTGGTGTCGCCTCTTTTTCTTTTTCTTTTTTGATTTTTTTCTTTAATTAATTTTTATTTTTTAGTTTGTTTTGCTTTACAATACTGTATTCGTTTTGCTACACATCGACATGAATCAGCCACGAGTGTACATGAACTCCCAATCCCGACCCCCACCTCCCCTCTCCCGCCCCACACCCTCTCTCTGGATTATCCCCGTGCATCAGTTCCAAGCATCCTGCATCCTGCATCAAACCTGGACTGGCGATTCGTTTCACTTATGATATCACACATGTTACACTGCCACTCTGCCAACCCATCCCACCCTCTCCCTCTCCCACAGAGTCCAAAAGGCCATTCTATACATCTGTGTCTTTTTTGCTGTCTTGCGTACAGGTTTATCATTACCATCATTCTAAATTCCATATATATGTGTAAGTATACTGTATTGGTGTTTTTCTTTCTGGCTTACTTCACTCTGTATAAT
>SJXQ01012910.1:65038-328925 GCA_006408695.1 Aepyceros melampus
TTCTATACATCTGTGTCTCTTTTGCTGTCTTGCGTACAGGTTTATCATTACCATCATTCTAAATTCCATATATATGTGTAAGTATACTGTATTGGTGTTTTTCTTTCTGGCTTACTTCACTCTGTATAATTGGCTCCAGCGTCATCCACCTCATTAGAACTGATTCAAATGTATTCTTTTTAATAGCTGAGTAATACTCCATTGTGTATATGTACCACAGCTTTCTTATCCATTCATCTGCTGATGGACATCTAGGTTGCTTCCATGTCCTGGCTATTATAAACAGTGCCGCAATGAACATTGGGGTACACGTGTCTCTTTCAATTCTGGTTTCCTCGGTGTGTATGCCCAGCAGTTGTTTCCCTTTATTGTCAGTAGTGATTTGTTCAGGCTCGCCTTACTAACACGATATTGTGCCTATGGTTAACTGCATGGTTCCATGCAGAGATGGCCTAGAAAAGTGACTCTCTGCCTTTCTGGTTCTATAACCTCTTGAAGACTTCCAGGAGTTTCAAGAATTAAGTGACACTATAGCCTTTCTCTCAACCCTGGTTTCCTCATCTGAAAGCGGCTGTTGTAACAGCTCATCGGCTCCTTCTGCCCTCACTACTGTGCTAACCCCAGAGGGTGGTAACAGATGACTAAGTGAACTAGGGAGTAAGAATGCGCTGGTCTATTTAACTGTGCAGTGCCTGTCATGGACAGCACAGTGATCACCAGTGTGATGTAAACTGCCTGAGCTTAATGGGTCCTCCTCCACCCGACACAGAGATCTGTCAGCAAAAATGAAAAGAAGTGATCCCTTCTCCTTCTGGGTAGAACTTAACACTAGATTATTAAAATTTGGGCTCCTCTGCACCAGGATGGTCAGAAGAGTTAATAACCCCACCTTGCCTCTTTCTGTGTACCCAGTTGTTCATTTCTCTCAGAAAATTCTGGACACACACAAACAAACAAAACAAAATATAGTCACTCGTCATTCTTTGTGGATTCCCTGTTTGCAAATTCACCTCAGTGGTTTAGAGAACAGGGCTCTCAAAATTCCTTGCCCAAAAGTCTACAAGTCTGATTCCAGAGACTGCATGCTAATCTTTTCTGGTTTTATGCTCCCTTTGGGAAATGTCATAGAGCGCTTACAGATCTTGCATGTATAAGATAAGGTGTCAAGGAGCTGGACAGGCTAAAATGCTATCATGTTGTTTACTATCAAGTTCTAACACAGAACTGTAAGAAAGCATCTCAGAACTGTAAATTAAAGTCTTGTTTTACAGGTTGTATATTTCTCAAGATAAGAAATATCTGAAATCAGAGGGAACAAAAAGTACCCATCACTGAACTAAGAAAGTATCTTGAGACTGAAAAACAAGGTAGGCAGTTGCACATAGTCAATGGATCAATTTATTATAGCATGAATTACATACAAAGTGGAACTAGACAGCAGTATCCCTGATTGCACTATGCAGCTGAGGGGCCTAATTCTCTGTGCAGCTGAGGGGCCTTCGGGACATTTCTATACTTAAACTAGGATATTTGGCCTTGGAGTACAGAATGAAGCAGGACAAAGGTTAATAGAGTTGTGCCAAGACAATGCACTGGTCATAGCAAACACCCTCTTCCAACAACACAAGAAAAGACTCTACACATGGACATCACCAGATAGTCAACACCAAGAACAGATTGATTATATTCTTTGCAGCCAAAGCTGAAGAAGCTCTATACAGTCAGCAAAAACAAAACCGGGAGCTAATTGTGGCTCAGATCATGAACTCCTTATTGCCAAATTCAGACTTACAGTGAAGAAAGTTGGGAAAACCACCAGACCATTCAAATATGACCTAACTCAAATCCCTTATGATTATACGGTGGAAGTGAGAAATAGATTTAAGGGATTAGATTTGATAGTCAGAGTGCCTGATGAACTAAGGTTGGAAGTTCGTAACACTGTACAGGAGACAGGGAGTAAGACTATTCCCAAGATTACAGGATTGGAAAAAGTCAGTTTTCCTTCAAACCCCAAAGAAAGGTAATGCCAAAGAATGCTCAAACTACCACACAATTGCACCCATCTCATATGCTAGTAAGTTCAGTTCATTTCAGTCTCTCAATCATGTCCAACTCTTTGCAACTCCATGAATCACAGCACGCAAGTCTCCCTGTCCATCACCAACTCCCAGAGTTCACTCAGACTCACATCCATCAAGTCAGAGATGCCATCCAGCCATGTCATCCTCTATCGTCCACTTCTCCTCCTGCCCCCAATCCCTCCCAGCATCAGAGTCTTTTCCAGTGAGTCAACTCTTCGCATGAGTTCGACGAAGTACTGGAGCTTCAACTTTAGCATCAGTCCTTCCAAAGAAATCCCAGGGCTGATCTCCTTCAAAATGAACTGGTTGGAAATGCTTGCAGCCCAAGGGACTCTCAAGAATCTTCTCCAACACCACAGCTCAAAAGCATCAATTCTTCGGCACTCAGATTTCTTCACAGTCCAACTGTCACATCCATACATGACCACTGGAAAAACCATAGCCTTAACTAGATGGATATTTGTTGGCAAAGTAATGTCTCTGCTTTTCAATATGCTATCTAGGTTGGTCATAACTTTTCTTCCAAAGAGTAAGCAGCTTTTAATTTCATGGCTACAGTCACCATCTGCAGTGATTTTGGAGCTCCCCCCCCAATAAAGTTTGACACTGTTTCCACTGTTTCCCCGTCTATTTCCCATGAAGTGATGGGACCAGATGCCATGATCTTCGTTTTCTGAATGTTGAGCTTTAAGCCAACTTTTTCACTTTCTATTTTCACTTTCATCAAGAAGCTTTTTAGTTCCTCTTCACTTTCTGCCATAAGGGTGGTGTCATCTGCATATCTGAGGTTATTGATATTTCTCCTGGCAATCTTGATTCCAACTTGTGCTTCTTCCAGCCCAATATTTCTCAGGCTAGTGAAGTAGTGCTGAAAATTCTCCAAGCCAGGCTTCAGCAATACATGAACCGAGAACTTCCTGATGTTCAAGCTGGCTTTAGCAAAGGCAGAGGAACAAGAGATCAAATTGCCAACATCCGCTGGATCATGGAAAAAGCAAGGGAATTCCAGAAAAACATCTATTTCTGATTTATTGACTATGCCAAAGCTTTTGACTGTGCGGGGCAACCCAAGATGGGTGGGTATGGTGGAGAGGTCTGACAGAATGTGGTCCACTGAAGAAGGAAATGGCAAGCCACTTCAGTATTCTTGCCTTGAGAACCCCATGAACAGTATGAAAAGGCAAAATGATAGGATAGCAAAAGAGAAACTCCCCAGGTCAATAGGTGCCCAATATGCTACTGGAGATCAGTGGCGAAATAACTCCAGACAGAATGAAGGGATAGAGCCAAAGCAAAAACAATCCCCAGTTATGGATGTGACTGGTGATAGAAGCAAGATCCGATGCTGTAAAGAGCAATATTGCATAGAAAACTGGAATGTCAGGTCCATGAATCAAGGCAAATTGGAAGTGGTCAAACAAGAGATGACAAGTGTGAACGTCGACATTCTAGGAATCAGCGAACTAAAATGGACTGGAATGGGTGAATTTAACTCGGATGACTATTATATCTACTACTGTGGGCAGGAATCCCTCAGAAGAAATGGAGTAGACATCATGGTCAACAAAAGAGTCCGAAATGCAGTACTTGGATGCAATCTCAAAAATGACAGAATGATCTCTCTTCGTCTCCAAGGCAAACCATTCAATATCACAATTATCCAAGTCTATGCCCCAACCAGTAACACTGAAGAAGCTGAATTTGAACGGTTTTATGAAGACCTACAAGACCTTTTAGAACTAATACCCAAAAAAGATGTCCTTTTCATTATAGGGGACTGGAATGCTAAAGTAGCAAGTCAAGAAACACCTGGAGTAACAGGCAAATTTGGTCTTGGAATGCAGAATGAAGCAGGCCAAAGACTAATAGAGTTTTGCCAAGAAAATGCACTGGTCATAGCAAACACCCTCTTCCAACAACACAAGAGAAGACTCTACACATGGACATCACCAGATGGTCAACACCGAAATCAGATTGATTATATTCTTTGCAGCCAAAGATGGAGAAGCTCTATACAGTCAACAAAACACTTAAGGAGAACATAGTCAATCTGAGTCTGACCCTCGGGGCATCTGTTCCACCAATGTGGGGGGCAGACCTCAATCCTGACAGGAAGTGATAGCCACTGAGCAGACAAGAAGTCCTGCCTCACACTCTGGGCTTGGGCTCTAGCTTCTCCAACACCAATCACACTCCTTATCAAGGTGATAGCAGCCAGCACACCCTAGGGAAAGATGTGGCTGGTATCCACAATAACTACAGCCATCACAACGAAAGAACCTGGGTACACCAAGTCTACAGACAGCCCTCACACATAAAAATAGCCCTTCAAGACCACAATAGATAACTGTCTCACCTAAATTCATAAAAACCGAGGAAATTAAACAAAAGGAAAGGGCAAAGGAACTACTCCCAAATGAAAGAGAAACTTCTTAAAAAATAATAAAACAGAGAAAATCAGTCTATCAGATACTTAGTTCCAAAGCTAGTAAAAAAAAAAAAAGCTAACTGAATTAATAAAGAGAAGCAATCTAAACACAAGATCATTTTAAAAAGAAACTATAAATTATAAAGCCATCTCTATCAAAAATAGGTAGTTCAATTCCTGAGATAAAAAGTACTCAAATCACAATGGGAAAAATAAAAAGAATGAAAAGTGAACAAAGAACTATAAAAACAATTGAAAAAAAAAGGAATCAAGTGGCAATAAGTACATACCTATCAATAATTATTTTACATGACAATGTACTAAATGCTCCAATCAATGGCTGACTGGGTTTTAAAAAAAAGGGCCATTCAATATACTGCTTACAAGGGACTCACTTCAGGGTGAAAGACACACACAGACAGAGAGTGAGAGGACTGGAAAAATATACTTTATGCAAATGGAAATGACAAGAAAGCAGGGGTAGCAATACTCATCAGAAAAAATACATTTGATATTTTTACATAATGCATTTTATAAAGCATTACATAATGATAAAGGGATCAATATTAGAAAAGGATATTACACTCATTAACATACACATACCCAATACAAGAGCACCTAATATACAAAGTAAATATTAACAAAAAAAGAAAAAAAAACTTGACAATAACACAGTACTAGTAGGAGACTTTAACACCCTACTGACATCAATGGGCAGAATCCAGACCAAAAATCAACAAGGCAACAGAGATCCTAAATAATAAAACAGACCAGTAGGACTTAATTGATATCTATAGGACACTAAAACCAAAAACAGCAGAATACACATTCTTTTAAAGTGCACAGGAAATTTTCTTCAGAATATATCACATACTAGATCTCAAAACAAGCCTTAACAAATTTATGAGGACAGAAATTACATCAAGCATCTTTTCTGATTACAACAGTATGAAATTAGAAATCAACTATAGGAAGAAAAACAGGAAAAGAACAAACATATGGAAACTAAACAACATGCTACTAAAAAGAATCAATGACTCAACAAGGAAATCAGGTAATGCCTCAAGACAAATGACAATGAAAACACAACCTTACAAAATCTAGGGGAGGCAGCAAAAGCAGCTTTAAGAGTGAAGTTCATAGCAACACAGGCCTTCCTCAAGAAACAAGACATATCTCAAATACATAACCTACCCACTACTTAAAAGAATAAGAAGATAAACAAAACCCAAAATCAGCAGAAGGAAGGAAATAGTAAAGATTAGAGAATAAATTTATAAAACAGAGATAAAACAATAATAAAAAGGATCAATGAAACTAAGAACTGGCTTTTTGAAAAGATAAACAAAATTGATAAACCTTTAGCCAGACTCACCAAGAAGAAAAGAGAGGGGACCCAAATAAACAAACTAAGAAATGAAATAGGATAAATAACAATCAATATCACAGAAGTATTTTAAAAAATCATGAAAGAATACTGTGAACCATCTCATGCCAACAAATCAGACAACCTAGAAGAAATAAACAAATTTCTCAAAACACAGTATGCAAAGACTGAGTCAACAAGAAATAGACAATTTGAACAGATGGATCAGAAGTGAAATTAGATTTGTAATTTTTTAAAAGTATTTAAAAAAAAATCCAGCAAACAAAAGTCCAGGACCAGACAGCTTCATAGGGGAATTCTACCAAACATATAAAGAATTTGGGAGTATTGCTTTCACTTCAGTTTTTTGGAATAGTTTGAGAAAGACAATGGGGAAACAGGGGAAACAGTGTCAGATTTTATTTTTTTAGGCTCCAAAATCACTGCAGATGGTGACTGCAGCCATGAAATTAAAAGACGCTTACTCCTTGGAAGAAAAGTTATGACCAACCTAGATAGCATATTCAAAAGCAGAGATATTACTTTGCCGACTAAGGTCCGTCTAGTCAAGGCTATGGTTTTTCCAGTGGTCATGTATGGATGTGAGAGTTGGACTGTGAAGAAGGCTGAGCACAGAAGAATTGATGCTTTTAACTGTGGTGTTGGAGAAGACTCTTGAGAGTCCCTTGGACTGAAAGGAGATCCAGCCAGTCCATTCTAAAGGAGATCAGCCCTGGGATTTCTTTGGAAGGACTGATGCTAAAGCTGAAACTCCAGTACTTTGGCCACCTCATGCAAAGAGTTGACTCATTGGAAAAGACTCTGATGCTGGGAGGGATTGGGGGCAGGAGGAGAAGGGGACGACAGAGGATGAGATGGCTGGATGGCATCACTGACTCGATGGACGTGAGTTTGAGTGAACTCTGGGAGTTGGTGATGGACAGGGAGGCCTGGCGTGCTGTGATTCACAGGGTCACAAAGAGTCGGACACGACTGAGTGACTGAACTGAACTGATAAAGACAAAAGACACAAACTACTATTTATAAAATAGATAAGCAACAAAGATATACTGTATAGCACAGGGAATTACATGTATTATCTTACAATAACCTATAATAAAATATCTTCTGCAAAAATACTGAATCAATATGCAATATACCTGAAACCACAACAGTGTAAATCAACTATACTTAAATGTCAAAAACAAGGCAGAAGCTGAAGTAGAAACAGCAGATGCAGACACTCTAAGTAGACCTCAATGACTGACTGTAGGAGCCAATGAAGAACTCGATGTATCCCTGATTTCAGCAGTAGAAACTGGCACATATAAAGTGGGCCCATAGTTTTCTCTAAGAGGAAGGAAAGAGCTGCTTATCTCTTTGTAATAAGATAAGACATTTTTAACTGCTCATTTTCTCAGCCCACCTGGCTTCTGAATCCAAAGTCACAGTGTTCCTGTTCAATTTGACAGACTCGGGTGGCAGGCTTAGATTTCAGCTCCAATCATTTTCAAGGCCCTCATACAAATCCACGCCCCAAATGTCTCCAACCTCCACCCAATCAATAAATTGCAGTTAATGCCTGTAGGGAAAATGGCCTTTGATGAGACTCAGTGTTAGCAGCCAATCCAAGCCCATTAACTTCCACATCTGGAAATAGGTGAGTAAGGAAAACGAGGCTGATGGCTTCAATTTAGTTCTCATCCATCTATCAGCATCACAATAACCCAACTCAAGGACTTACAATTCAGGGTGATTGGACGACTCTGCTGAGGTCCAAGACTGAAATAATAAGGAGGCTGAAAGTCAGGATTCAGGATTACTGGAAGAGCTATTTCCAAGAACCAGGTTTAGAGCTAGGAAGCAAGAATAAAAGGCACCAAATAAGATGCTCAGAGGCTCAAACACAGAAAAGCCATCAAGCTGATGTGGTATAATATCATTCACAGCTTCCCTATGACTTTTGACTCATTATATATATAATAAATATCATAATAAGTCTTACATTTATAAGGTTATAATAAACCTTATATTTCTACAGCTTAATCTTCTGCAAAACACTTAACTGTCCTGTATATCTCACCTTCTCAAGCTCAGTTTTTCCTTCAATGAAATGGAGAATATTGGTGTCTGCTAAGGGACTCATGTTAAAAAACAAAACAGTAAACAGTGATGGCTAATAAAAAGCACACTTTGTTTCAGTGAATAACACTTCCCTGAGGAGAGAAAGAACTGGCTGTTTTGAGCTTAACAAAATTTGGACAGTATACATAATGGGGTGAAAAAAGTTTTATCTGTTAACACCAGGATTCTTAAGGAGAAAGAACCTGTAGTTAGGAAGATACTTTGATAAATAGCAGATTGTGGTTTGCCCAGAACAACCCCAGTTTCCTGCCTTTTGTCCTAGAGAAAAGGCACCTGTACTTTCAAGGGTATTCCAGGTCCTAGGATGCGGTCACCCTACTGACTATCTGGGCAGGGAAGGAGCTGAGAACCCCCAGAGAGGGAGGGTCAGCAGGAAACAGGGTAACAAAGGGAAGGCTAAGCCGCTCTGTTATCCCCTAACATAAACAGGAAAGAAGAGAAAAGCCAGAAGAGAGAAGAAAGCAGTTAGAAGGAACTAGGAAAATTACGTGGGCCTAGTACACTGTCGGAGAAGGCGATGGCACCCCACTCCAGTACTCTTGCCTGGAAAATCCCATGGACAGAGGAGCCTGGTGGACTGCAGTCCATGAGGTCGCTAAGAGTCGAACATGACTTGAGCAACTTCACTTTCACTTTTCACTTTTATGCATTGGAGAGGGAAGTGGCAACCCACTCCAGTGTTCTTGCCTGGAGAATCCCAGGGACGGCGGAGCCTGGTGGGCTGCCCTCTATGGGGTCGCACAGAGTCGGACACGACTAAAGTGACTTAGCAGCAGTAACAGCAGCAGCAGCAGCACTCTGTAGGGTGTTAGCGTCCTCAGCAGTAGGGTGACCTTAAGATACCTCATTTCCAATTTGAAATTCTTTTCATTCTAAGTTATAAAGCCTTGCCCTGTCCTCCCTTTTCCCCACTTCAGTCACTATACATATAAATGCTTTATGTAAGTTTATATTATAGAAATTAAAGAAATCCAAGTTATATAGGCAGAGCTAAGAGGCACCAAACAAACAGCACATAAGGGACAGCTGATGATGCAAACCCAAAATCCCAAAAAGCAGAAGTTCAAAGCCTGAGGTGACCATGAACATGTGAGCCCTCCCAGAACTCAAAATCCACAAGACCCAGTATGGAGCTCTGGGACAATTTCCTGTGATTCTCATAGAGCAGGAACATCCAGGTCACACGTGGGTTGCATGGCAGTAAACACAGTGGGAACTGACAGTTGGCCTAATCAGGAAAGGCAGTTAAAATTCCTTAAACATATTATTCAAAGCTAAACCTATAGATGCACATGTATTCATCAACGTATTCACGCAGAGCCAAAGCTGCTGCTTCTACTTTGAGCCTGTTGATTGGAGTTCTTTATTGTCTTTCTTGCATAAACCACATCCATAATGCAGCATCTAATTTCTTTAGATGAGACAAAACAATCTAAATGCAGAATTCTCCCAGACTTTTATAATATTTTCTAATCTTTTGCAGATGTTTTGCCCATCCCTAATTTGATAACAATTCTTCTTAGCTACTTGTTTTATCACATCTTTTCCAAAGAAGCTTAGCTTTCATAGAAACACTTTCCTCTTGCATTAATGTCCCATCTACTTATGTAATATTTAATAAAGTTATATAATTATGATAACAAAGACAATGGGCATAAACAAGTTAGCACAAAGGCAGCTGACTCTTGAGAAGTGAAGTCATCCGTGGGAGCAGAAGTGGTTGGTACATTAGAGCAGTAGGTACTTAACACAACTCTTAAAACACAATGCACCATATTTTGCAGAGGAAACAGAGACCTCTACTATTCCAAGGAGCTTAGTAAATGGAGCTGATGTTTTTTAAGTTTCTATAGGATTTACACCTGATTTTCCTGAAGACTTGATAGCTTGCCAATACAAAGCACAGGGAACAATGGTCATGCCCTGCTCCCTCCAGTGGCTGCATCCTGGTCAGCCTGCAGACATTCCATGGGCTGCTCCTACTGATCTCCATTTAGTGGGATGCACCTGGCTCAGAAGAAAAACAACCATCCCTGTTATGGGAAAAAAATCATTCCCATTTCTAACTGAATAATCTTATTGTGTGATGGGCTTCGACATACACTCAACCCTCAGTGAAGTCCCTTAAAAGAAGCTATGCTGTACCAAAAGCCAAACAGATCAGTTCCAGGAGACTCTCAATAAGAAGCGTAACATTTAGTCGTAATGACTAAACGCATTATTCAGTGTAAATTAGGACTCTCTTCCCCTGGAAAGGGCAGAGAGCTAAATCTCAGAAGTGGTCAGAGAAAAGCAAATTTTCTCCTAATCAGAAAAGCACAATCACAGTGAAGTGGAGCAGGTAAATGGGCTGGTGTATATAATTAGGATCTTTTCTCTTTTCCTCTAAACCATGAAAAAGGAAAGGTGGGCATGTGAGGAGAAGGAAGTTTAAAATGTCTGGAAGATGACTTTAGTTAATTGTAGAGATAGGTTAAGCTTTGATAACTGTCTTTATTAAAGAAGAACTGAAAATACCTAAAGCTCAAGGAAGTGCATGAATTTACAGGGACTTCAGATATCAGAAATTCTAAAGTGACAGCATCCTTTTTTTAAGTTATAGGTTTTTTTTTAAAGGATTGACCTTAAGTACTATATAAGCATTTAATAAGCAAGATTACTAAAATACCTAGGTTTTATGTCTCTTTTACATTTTAACCTATATATATATATTCTTCATTAATATATGTTTAATAAATACACATGGGTAGTTTAGTACAAAGGGTGGTTGTTTTTATAAGAAAGGTAAAATTGAGTAAAAGAAATGTACATACTATTGAGGGCTTACCAGGTGGCACAGAGGTAAAGAATCTGCCTACCAGTGCAGGAGATGTGGGTTCAATTCCTGGGTCGGGAAGATCCCCTAGAGTAGGAAATGGCAACTCACTCCAGTATTCCTGCCTGGAGAATCCCATGGATGGAGAAGCCTGGCAGGCTACAGTCCATGGGGTCGCAGAGTTCACAGAGTCGGACATAACTGAGCACGCACACACACACATGTACCATTGTCTCTGGAACTCAGCCTCACCTATGGGTCACCTAGAAATCCACAACCAAGGAAGTTTAATTAATCAGGTCTAGAACCACAGGGAAACCAGACAGCAAACTAAAAATAACTGTTTTCTTAAGAAAACAAGAATTGGCAACTGGCAGAGGCAGGATACATAAAAAGTGACAAAGTTAATCAGATGTTTTGTTTTTGATTTTGCATCACGGACTCAATGGACATGAGTCTGAGTGCACTCTGGGAGTTGGTGATGGACAGGGAGGCCTGGCGTGCTGAGATTCAGGGGTCGCCAAGAGTCGGACATGACTGAGTGACTGAACTGAACTGAATCTGATACAAAGAGCCAACTCATTGGAAAATATCCTGATGCCAGGAAAGATTGAGGGCAGGAGAAGGAGGAACAGAGGATGAGATGGTTGGGTGGCATCACCAACTCAATGGACATGAGTTTGAGCAAATTCCAGGAGATAGTGAAGGACAGGAAAGCCTGGCGTGCTGCAGTCCCTCGGGTCACAGAGTCAGACAAGACTTAGCAACTGAAAACAACCAAATTAAAAAAAAAGAAAGAAAAGAGATTAAATGAAAGTTACTGTTTGAGGGCCTCAGAAACAAACATGCAAATTGTGTTTTACCTGCAGCCAGCTCTGCTGAAGAAGATAGACTGGTTCCAGCCTAGCTTTTGCAGTGTGAAATTGGGAGGCAGGTATTAGTGGGTTCTCCACACCTCCCTCCTTCCTCTTGTCTGCTGCTACTGTAGCTAAGTTGCTTCAGTCATGTCCGACTCTGTGCGACCCCATAGACGGCAGCCCACCAGGCTCCCTCGTCCCTGGGATTTTCTCCTAGGCAAGAACACTGGAGTGGGTTGCCATTTCCTCCTCCAATGCATGAAAGTGAAAAGTGAAAGTGAAGTCGCTCACTCGTATCCAACTCTTAGCGACTCCATGGACTGCAGCCCACCAGGCTCCTCAGTCCATGAGATTTTCCAGGCAAGAGTACTGGAGTGGGGTACCATTGCCTTCTCCGTTCCTCTCATTCTACCCCAGCTCAAATTCAAGGCAAGGAGGTCCATGCTGAGGCCTCTGCGGGAAACCATCAACAGGAGCTGCTAATAGGAAACCTAATGACCTTTTAATGGGTCAAGGAAAGCTAAGAGAGTTGTGCAGATAATATTTATAATAGAAGAAAAAGTTGTGCAGATGCTATTTATAATAGAAGAAAAGAAACTACTTATTAAGCTGAAGCAAGAGCTGGCCAGACTAGGCACTGTTCAGCCCAGTAAAGAAAAAGCTGCAGCCTTGCTAGAGAAAGGACAGTTATCACAGCTCTGCAGGTTTCCACAACATCACAGCATCGCTGTAACCACCATACCCTGGGAGTAATGACATGGCAGTCACAGTGCACCATAAAGCCTCACAGGATGCCAGTGTTTCACAGCAGCAGTGGACGGACATTTTTCTTAACTTGCATTTAGGAAACAGTGTTAACCCATAGGAAATGGACTGTGGGTGGGTCTCAGAAACCTGGGCTAAATCCAACTGCAACAAACCAGGCTGTCAATCAAATTCAAGCATGCCCATCACAGCAGAAAAGCATGGCTGTACAAATATTTCCCAAGCCATGTTACAGGTTTACTAAACTAACCCAAATTCACTTTTAGATTTTGAAGATTTCCATCCCGTCCATTCTGGTAATATTAACCCACTTGAAACTCTAGAAGGATGGTTCTCACAGTTTGTTCCCCAGACCAGTAGCATCAGTATTACTGGAGAACTTTTTTGTTAGCAATGCAAACATTCAAGCTCCACTTGACACCAAGTTACTAGGAAAACTTAGGATTAGAACTAGAATCTGTTTAACAAGTCCTCCAAGTGATTCTGATATATACTCAAGTTCGAGAACCACTGACCTTAAGTTTGCACGCACTGAAATCTCCACCGGGGAAGCCCAGAGCTTCCTAAGAACCTTTAAAAAGCAAAATGCTGATGTCTCTTCCTCCACCTCCTCCTTGCTCCTCCCTCCACCGCCACTTTCAGTTAACTGGCATCAGGTGAAACCTAGGCATCTGGATTGTTTTAAAATTCCTCAGGTGATTCAATATGCAAGAGTGATTGTAAACCTCTAGAACACATTCAGGAAATGAACATCAACAGACAACTTTTCTTACCTGGGCAAAAAAGCATACAGGTAGTCAACAGGTATTCAGAGCTACTGACTACAAAGTATAGTAAGTAATCTGTACGATAGACTCAACAATGTTTTTCTTTTATCCTATTTCAACAAAAGAAAATAATGGTGAATTTTCCAACAAAAGGCTTAGGCTTGATTTATTAAAATGTATGTTTGAGATTTCCTGTTTTGTCCTTGCTGCTCAGGAACTGAGACTACTTTTTGTCCTTTGGAATTTTCTGTCTCCCTTTTAAAGTACCTGACTCCTGATCATTTATACCTATGAGAAAGTCCTGTTACCAGGCACGTGTATCACCAAGCTAGTGAGTGATCTGTCAGGGTATCCAGGAAGCCAGGGATAAAGGTGACTCATGTGTCAGGAGACCTCAAGTTAATCAAAGCCAGGTCATTTAATATATCCTTTAATATCTTAAGGATACAGGACTTCCCTGGTGGCTCAGAAGGTGAAGAATCCACCTGCAATGCAGGAGACCTGGGTTCAATCCCTGAGTCAGGAAGATCCCCTGAAGGAGGGGATGGCAACCCACTCCGGTATTCTTACCTGGAGAATCCCCTACAGTTTATGGGGTTGCAAAGAGTTGGACACAACTGAGCAACAAAGCACAGCAATGTTGACAGAGGTATTTGCCCTCTGGTTATCTTTAAGGGCTCCCCTGGTAGCTCAGATGGTGAATAATCTGCCTGCAATGGAGGATACCTGGGTTCCATCCCTAGGTCGGGAAGATCCCCTGGAGGAGGGCATGGCAACCCGCTCCAGTATTGTTACTTGGAGAATCCCCTTGGACAGAGGAGCCTAGCAGGCTACAGTCCATAGGGTCACAAAGAGTCAGACATGACTGAGTGACTTATCGTGGACATCATGTGCCTGATGTTGACCTAGAGATCCTGCATACTAGGACAAATATTATGAATTGGAAAGCAAAATTGGATCATTCTGTGCTCTTCCCCCATGTCTCCCAAGAACAGGGCCCATTTACCCTCCTCTGCCTTTAGGACCACTTCCAGGAAGACTGGAAGGCACAGACATTGTATATATGGGCATTATTGAAAACTGCCTGAAATTATTTTGAAAGAAAGATATAAACAAATAAATGAAGGAAATGTCCCTTGAGTTCTCTTGTGTGTATTTATTTAAAACCATTATTCTATCTCTCCTCCTTCAAACACTCTTTATCCTTTGGATTCCACTGGATACTAATGTTAAATAAAGAGAAAAAATTCTTTTCCCCACTGGACATGATTGATACATAAGCTCTCACAGTGGGAGCCATGCAGAAGACCTTTGAAATGATAATAAAGCTAACCCCTTAACTTTTCTTAATGAGAATGGAGGCTGGGGCTGGCATTCCAGGTGAAGAATGTCTGTCTCCTGGAAGCCTGTGACAGGAGCAAGTGAGACTGTGTGGCAGAGAAACAAAGGAACAGGGCAGGAAGCAAAAAGGAGGTGAGTTTCCAACATTGACTTTCATGGCAGAAACTTGTAGAAACTCATAAGGCAAAAGCTTGAGAAAACAAGGCGCCCTCACCCTCTCCCAGAAGAATGAGAGAGGAGAGGGGAGAAGGAATGACAAAAACCCAAATCAAGAATGCACCCTCCAGGAGAAACGTCAGCATTTCGTACAGAATTCTGGTGTCATATTTACACATTTATAAGACCCAAAGGGCTTATTGTTCAGTCTTTTCACAGTCCTCGAGGTGAAAAATAGAACACTGCTCCTCAGAGCTTTTACCATAAAAGGGAAATAAAATTCTCCATCGAGCTGGCCCTGTCTCCCAGCCTCTCCTTCTTCTAACCAAGTTTGAGCTTAGGGAATTGGCGCTTTGGGGTGTATCTCCAGTAGCTCTGGCTTCAGGCACCAGCACACGGCACCACGTGTGGGGGCTTCTCGCTTCTGCTGTGCCCATCCAGTGCAGACGGCATTCCGGATAAACGTGGCTCCCTTTGGGTTTGTCAATATTTTAGAGAAGTAACGTTTCTATCTTTTTGTCAAGAAAGATTAAAACATAAATAACTAGTCTTAGTACTAAGCACTCTCAGCAATAAAATAAGCAAATCCCTTTCGCAGAAAGTTACAGGGCTAAGCTGCTCACTTTCCACAAAGATGGACTTGGAGCCACAGCATTTTAGAACCCACCCGCAGTCCATCCTCCGTCGTAACAATGAGGGGGAGGAAAGATGGCCTCTCAGGCCCATGGCCAAGGTGACCAGTGCCCCAGTCTCCCAGTTCAGCTCCATTTTCCTCCCAGTTCACCTCCCCACTCCCCTGAAAGCCCCAGAGCACAGCAGGGCTGAGAACTGCTACTGCCACCAGCAACATAATAAAGGAAACAGAATGAAATCTAGTGGGATGGGAATGAAGACTTGACACCTGATGAGGATATACACACAGAGGCAGCGAGCAGACTTGGAGCAGGTCTTTGACTCGTAGGGAAGCAACAGAAGCAGATAATACCACTGCCACCCGTGAGGGCCGGGCGATGCAAGCAGAGAGTGCCAAAGGATACCCACAGAGCCCGGGCTAGGGCACAGACCCTCCTGTGTGTCTTCTGCATCGATGTTCTGGACAGCTACAAGATATAAGGTCCGACACATGTATTCTTACAACCAGGGAGGTAATCCAGAAAACTGATTTTAGCTTCCATGTCCTTATCTATAAAATGAGATTATCCCCACCCTTTAAAAAAAAAAAGGAAGTGAGATATGTGAACTTTTGTGTAAATTACTCAATTCAGTTCAGTTCGGTCGCTCAGTCATGTCCGACTCTTTGCAACCCCATGAATCACAGCATGCCAGGCCTCCCTGTCCATCACTAGCTCCCAGAGTTCACTCAAACTCATGTCCATTGAGTCGGTGATGCCATCCAACCATCTCTCATCCTCTGTTGTCCCCTGCTCCTCCTGCCCCCAACCCCTCCTAGAATCAGGGTCTTTTTCAACGAGTCAACCCTTCACATGAGGTGGCCAAAGTATTGGAGTTTCAGCTTCAACATCAGTCCTTCCAATGAACACCCAGGGCTGATCTCCTTTAGGGTGGACTGGTTGGATCTCCTTGCAGTCCAAGGGACTCTCAAGTCTTCTCCAACACCACAGTTCAAAAGCATCAATTCTTTGGCACTCAGCTTTCTTCACAGTCCAACTCTCACATCCATACTTGACCACTGGAAAAACCATAGCCTTGACTAGATGGACCTTTATTAGCAAAGTAATATCTCTGCTTTTCAATATACTATCTAGGTTGGTCATAACTTTCCTTCCAAGGAGTAAATGCCTTTTAATTTCATGGCTGCAGTCACCATCTGCAGTGATTTTGGAGCCCCCCAAAATAAAGTCTGCCACTGTTGCCACTGTTTCCCCATCTATTTTCCATGAAGTGATGGCACCAATGTCATGATCTTAGTTGTCTGAATGTTGAGTTTTCAGCCAACTTTTTCACTCTCCTCTTTCACTTTCATCAAGAGGCTTTTTAGTTCCTTTTCACTTTCTGCCATAAGGGTGGTGTCATCTGCATATCTGAGGTTATTGATATTTCTCTCGGCAATCTTGATTCCAGCTTGTGTTTCTTCCAGTCCAGCATTTCTCATGATGTACTCTGCATAGAAGTTAAATAAGCAGGGTGACAATATACAGCCTTGACGTACTCCTTTTCCTATTTGGAACCACTCTGTTGTTCCTTGTCCAGTTCTAACTGTTGCTTCCTGACCTGCATATAGCTTTCTCAAGAGGCAGGTCAAGTGGGCTGGTATTTCCATTTCTTTCAGAATTTTCCTTGTATGTGAATTACCTAGGGCTTCCCTGGTGGCTCAGAGAGTAAAGAAACTATTTGCAATGCAAGAGACCAGGGTTCAATCCCTGGGTTGGGAAGATACCCTGGAGAAAGGAATGGGAACCCACTCCAGTATTCTTGCCTGGAGAATTCCAGGGACAGAAGAGCCTGGTGGGCTACAGTCCATGGGGTTGCAAAGAGTTGGACACGACTGAAGCAACTTAGCACACAACACACGTGTAAATTATAAAAGAGGGTTAGATAGCACTTTTACTTATCATCACAATCCCTACTATCTCAGGGGCAAAAACTACTAGGCTTTTAGGAATTTCTAATAGAGTCCCTAGATTTAGAGATGGAGAAAGTAAATATGTAGTGAAACGAGAACAAACTTTGGAAAACAAACAGGGCTGGGTTTACACAGCAGCTGAATTAAGCAAATTCCTTAACTTCTCCAAACCTATTTCCTAGTGCATACTAGGAAATTAGTATATCATACCAGAGAAGAAGAGGAGGAGAAAGGGAAGAAGAGAAAGAGAGAGAGGGAGAGATAATAATAAAAAGATGTTAATAAACCTCTCCCTGAGGAAGAATCAATCTCAGGGCCAACACAAAATCTTTCTTCTAAATATTCATGCAGTTACTAACTGCAAACCTAATTCCAGTTGAGCTTGTCTAGACATACCTTTGTCTGGAAAAAGTTTCCCTCTGTCCTGATAGCCCAGGGGTTTGGAAAGCCAGACCTTAGTTACGGGTGAATCTTCAACTCAGGGCTAGAAACACACCAACTAGCACAAAATAGAGGAGAAGGCAGTGGCAACCCACTCCAGTATTCTTGCCTGGAGAATCCTAGGGACAGTCTATGGGATCGCACAGAGCCGGACACAACTGACTCGACTTAGCAGCAGCAGCAGCACAAAATAGTAAAGAAAGAGAAAACATATTCTGTTTCTCATCAGTTTTTAAATTAACTAACCAGAGCATCAAATATTCATTAAATAATTTTGGAAAATTCTCAAGAAACACTGGAAATAATTACTTATATTTGACTTTCTTATACACACAAGAAATTGGAAATCCTCCTCTAGTAAGTGAAAGAAACAAACTCAGAAACAGCAAAAGAGATAGCGGGTAGAAATGACAGAAACCACAGTTATCCGATCTGGATCAAAAATATTAAACAAAGGAAAACACTCATTATTCTGTCAGCTTTAAGACACTTTCAGCTTGCTCAAACTGGAACACGTTCCCCTGTGGTCCTGTAAAACTCACTGAACTGGAGTAAAGTGGTGTAGGCAGCAGCTTCGTCTTTAAAGATGCCATGTAAAATACACATATTAACAAGCAGGGATTTCTCGTTATTCCTTCTCTCTGTTTTTCCACTCTGTTCCAAGCACCGGCCATGTTTTAGGAGCATAATATTAAGAACCGTTTACATGCGCTTGCACCCGCCATGGCCTTCTAACCCTGCAGCCTCAGCCCCTGCCTGGGGAGCCCTTCTGGGTTCCTCCAGTAGCACCTGGACTTCTTGAGCCAGTAAAGCTGACATGAGTACTTACATCTCTCTCCTCTAAGATAGTACATGGTAAATAGCACCCAGGTTAAACTGCCTGTATTTGAAAAGGCAAATAAACCCAAAAGCCATGTTTGTGGGTATGTGTCTCAGCACTTTGCTCTGTAAATTCCTCTTGAATAACTGATTAGACCAGGGACAAACAAAGTCTTAGACCTGAAAAAAGATGAGATATGCGAATTCAGATTTACAGTTCCAAACACATCTTCAGATCTGGGGAGATCTGATACACCTTGCCATTTCCATTTTGCAGCACACTAGTGAATTGCTATAGATAAGATTAGGGAGTCGTCTCTTCTTGACCCATTGCCATCCTTTGCAACGAACAGGTAGATACAGCCACGGAGCAGGATGACCACGAACTAAGAGACAGAAAACCCTGTGATAACGCCATTGCCTCTTCAGTTCTTTGTATCTGAGCTGCCCTTTTCCTTCCCATCTATGGTCACTGAGGCATGTCTCTCTGAAGGTACAATAGCCATCCAGGAAAGTGTCACTCTGGTTTTAAAATCATACAGAGTATAACTGAGCAGCCATTTTTGGAGACTCTCCTAGAGACCTAAAATTATGCAATACCCTGTATCTCCAGGACCAAGCACAAGGCCTCATGCAAAGCAGACACTAATTAATGTTTAATTTATTAACTAATTTGTACTTGTCCTAGATTTCAAAAAAGAAGTTAATGCTTGAATTTGTACCAACAGATTTCAAAATTTAAAGATAAATTTGATCTTATTGCCAAAAACTAATATAGAATTCATGAGAGTAAATTACAAAAGAAAAAAAAAATTTTTAAGTCTAATGTGGCCTTCAAATCAATGCCTGATGAGAAATAAAAGGGAGACATGATGAAAGGAAGAGGAGTGGGACAACAAAGGCATTAGAACTTGGGAAATGCACAAACCCACCAGAGTGGGACAAGAGGTCCCTCAAGCTCCTAGCATTTCACAACAGAAGTACAGGCAGGTGGTTTGAGAACCATAAGTAAAAGTTTGGCATGGGCCACCAGCAGGCAGACAGGGCTTAGCCCTGGGAAAGTCTAGTGGCAACTAGAGCCTGACTTGTGGAGTCTAGGGGTCACAGATAGGACTCCAGAAACTAGGTAAGTACCCTACTGTTTAGGCAGGATTAACAGAAAAACTCTCATAGCACAGCTGCAGAAAGCAAGCCTAATGTTCCTTAAATCTCCCTTGGTCTTGGTGTTTGAGACCAGAGTGGGCGTGTGCCTATAACGGTATCAACATCAAACACCAAAATGTCCACTGTGCTGGGCACTATTAAACTGAGTCACTAATCTAATCTTCTTCCCAACCTTTTGAAGTAGGCAGGACTATTATCATCTCCATTTTAGAGAGGAGGAAAGGCCCAGAGCACTTAAATATTTGTCTAAGGTCTTACAGCTGATAAGTGGCAAAGAAGGATCTGAATCTGGGCAGCCTGGCACCAGAGACCATACTCTAAACACTAGCTGCTGCTAAGTTGCTTCAGTCGTGTTCAACTCTGTGCAACCCCATAGACAGCCGCCCATCAGGCTACCCCATCCCTGGGATTCTCCAGGCAAGAACACTGGAGTGAGCTGCCATTTCCTTCTCCAATGCAAGAAAGAGAAAAGGGAAAGTGAAGTCGCTCAGTCGTGTCTGACTCTTAGCGACCCCATGGACTGCAACCTACCAGACTCCTAGGTCCATGGGATTTTCCAGGCAAGAGTACGGGAGTGTCTAAACACTAGACCTGCTGCTTATTAGGGCCCCTGACTGCAGGACTCCAAGGGAAGTGGTCAGGGAGCTCTATGTTCTTTCTAAGCAGAACTAATAGAATCAATTACCTAAGCAGAGATCCAAACTTTGAAATGTGAAAGAACTGAAAAGTGGAGCACATAACCAAAGAATTATATGCAGGATGGCACAACCCTGTAAGATTAATTCAGCAGGGCAAAAGCCCCCAAGGGCCTGAGGCTTGCTCATGCAGTGAATTAAAATTTATACACTATGACTCAGATGTGCAGAAATGGAGCTTAACTCCCTATGCACTTGAGCCTTCAAGTCCATGTGGCTGACCCTGCAAAGCTTCCAAGCGACCACTGGGGCTCCAAATTGTCTCCTTGGAGTGAATGCTCAGTGCATCCAGGAGTTGCCCCTTTAAGAGAGTAGACTTACTGACTCTCTTAGCTCTGGGAAAGGGTTTCAGGATGATAGATGCTGCCCGCTTACTCCTGGGCATGGGCCTCTGTAGGATGTGGACACTTCGATTAATATTAAATAACATTTAAAACTCATTTCCCTATTCACACTGGCCACGTTTCAAGTGTTCCATGGCCACGTATGCTGAGTGGCTACCATAACTGGGTAAACACAGATAGAACACTGCCATCATCTTGGAATATTCTATTGGACTGCTGCTGCTGCTGCTGCTAAGTCGCTTCAGTCGTGTCCGACTCTGTGTGCCCCATAGACGGCAGCCCACCAGGCTCCCCCATCCCTGGGATTCTCCAGGCAAGAACCCTGGAGTGGGTTGCCATTTCCTTCTCCAATGCATGAAAGTAAAAAGTGAAAGTGAAGTCGCTCAGTCGTGTCCAACTCTTTGCGACCCCATGGACTGCAGCCTACCAGGCTCCTCAGTCCATGGGATTTTCCAGGCAAGAGTACTGGAGTGGGGTGCCATTGCCTTCTCCGATCCTATTGGACAGCACTATATATACATATGTGTGTGTATTCTTGCCTATATGTAGCTTCTGAAAGTCTGAAAGTGAAAGCTGTTCAGTTGTGTCCAGCTCTTTGCAACCCCATGGACTCAGCCCATGGAATTCTCCAGGCCAGAATACTGGAGAGGCTAGCCTTTCCCTTCTCCAGGGGATCTTACCAACCCAGGGATTGAACCCAGATCTCCCGCATTGCAGGTGAATTCTTTACCAGTTGAGCCATGAGGGAAGCCCAGTTGTAGCTTACCTTCTTCTAAAAATAATACACATATAATAATATACATATGTAACAAGACATTCAAAATCCGAGTCAGACGTTCCATGCTTTGTAGAGCACAACTCTGCCAACAAGTGCGGTGGGATAGTGAATGAATTACTTAACCTCCTGTGTGTCAGTTTTCTGGTCTTTAAAATGGATATACTAGAACCACTAGTCCAACAAACCTCTCAAGTGGTTGTAACAATCACATGAGATAAAGCACGTGAAAGTACTTGCAAATCTCTAAGACAACATCTAAATTGAGTCACTGTTTTCCCTACAGAGTCAGTTCTGAGAGCATGTTCATTTAGTCAAAGTTAGCCTAGGTACTTAACCGACACAATCAGTTATATAGTACTGTATTGAACTGGACATGGAACAACAGACTAGTTCAAAATAGGAAAAGGAGTATGTCAAGCCTGTATATTGTCACTCTGCTTATTTAATTTATATGCAGAGTACATCATGAGAAATGCTGGGCTGGAGGAAGCACAAGCTGGAATCAAGATGCTGGGAGAAATATCAATAACCCCAGATATGCAGATGACACCACCCTTATGGCAGAAAGTGAAGAAGAACTAAAGAGCCTCTTGATGAAAGTAAAAGAGGAGAGTGAAAAAGTTGGCTCAAGGCTCAACATTCAGAAAACTGAGACCATGGCATCCAGTCCCAACACTTCATGCGAAATAAATGGGGAAATAGTGGAAACAGTGTCAGACTTTATTTTTCTGGGCTCCAAAATCACTGCAGATGGTGACTTCAGCCATGAAATTAAAAGACGCTTACTCCTTGGAAGGAAAGTTATGACCAACCTAGACAGCATATTAAAAAGCAGAGACATTACTTTGCCAACAAAGGTCCGTCTAGTCAAGGCTATGGTTTTTCCAGTGGCCATGTATGGATGTGAGGGTTGGACTGTGAAGAAAGCTGAGCACCAAAGAATTGATGCTTTTGAACTGTGATGTTGGACAAAACTCTTGAGAGTCCCTTGGACTGCAAGGAGATCCAACCAGCCTATCCTAAAGGAGATCAGTCCTGGGAGTTCATTGGAAGGACTGATGTTGAAGTTTAAATTCCAGTACTTTGGTCATCTGATGTGAAGAGCTGACCTGATGCTGGGAAGGATTGAGGGCAGGAGGAGAAGGGGATGACAGAGGATGAGAGATGGCTGGATGGCATCACTGACTCAGTGGACATGAGTTTGAGTGAACTCCGGGAGTTGGTGATAGACAGGGAAGCCTGGCATGCTGCAGTTCATGGGGTCGCAAACAGTTGGACACGAATGAGTGACTGAACTGAACTAAACTGAACTGTAATGGGTTTATAATATTTTCCACACAAATAATACATTAAAAACAAACACAAAAAATATATATTTTTTCAATCTTACAGCATGGTACCTTGAAAATACAGTAGTACGGTACAACAGCTGGCACACAGAGGCTGGCATCAAGTGGACAGGCACGAAGAATTGCTGACTGGCCTGGGACGAGGAGGGGGAGATGGTGGAGCTGAGGCTTGTCAGCAACAGAGATGGAGTGTATGCTGCAACTTCTCTCATGCCCGACGATGATGGCACAGGTTCTGGTTCCTTGCTGGACTCAATTCTATCTACCTTCTTGAAAAAACAATGCAGTGATATCTGGGTAGTAGCTCTGTTTTTCTCATCATAGATGACATGGAAGCACTGGACGGCATTCTGAACGGCTGCTGCAACCTTCGTATACTTTTCTACATTCATGTCCTGCACCTCAAAACTAACAGTGCCTTCTCAAGCAAAGAAAATCCCCTTGCCATTTCCTGCATGGTGAATCACTTCAGTTCTTCAGTTATATCTTCCTCCTCTTGTCTCTCTTCATTCTTTCCCTGGACCTCCCAATCCATCAGGTCTTCATTGGTAAGCTCCCTGTGTTGCCCAACAACAGTACTGTACAGTAAGGTATGCAAAACGTGAGCAAACATACATCTGCATCTTTGAAAAGTTCACAACTTGAAGGTTCATACGTAGGGGACTTACTGGACCATAAAAGAATCGTGATACTATATTTTAAATGGATAACCAACAGGGACCTACTATATAGCATAGGGAATTCTGCGCAATGTTATGGGGCAACCTGGATGGGCAGGGAGTTTAGGGGAGAATGAATTCATGTATATGCCTGGCTGAGTCCCTTTTCTGTCTACCTGAAAGAAACTATCACAGCACTGTCAATTGGCTAAATCCCAACACAAAATAAAAAGTTTAATTAAAAAAAAGAACCATCTGACAAAATGAACACTTGTATCACCCCAAAATTCAGATATGGAAATCCTAAACCCCTAGTGTAACAGTACTAGTAGGTGGGGGCTTTCGGAAGAGATTAGGTCATGAGGGTGGAGCCCTCATGAATGAGATTAGGGATTTTATACATGAGACTCCACAGAATTCCCTTGCCCGTTTCACCATGTGAAGACCCATAAGAAGATTCCCATCTCTGGACCAGGAAGTAGGTTCTCACCAGACACCAAATCAGCCAGTGTCTTGAACTTGAATCCCCCAGCCTCCAGAACTGGTGAAGTAAATTTCAGTTATTAAGCCACTCAGTCTATCATATTCTGTGATAAGATCCCAAACTGGCAGACAAAGCATTATTTTTAAAAGGAAAAAGAAAAAAACACATGTACCAGAATTCAGACTAATTAATCCCAGGTGCTGAAGGAATTTGCACCTGTATCTCAGAGGTAATCTATGTTCAGTTCAGTAGCTAAGTCGTGTCTGACTTTTTGCGACCCCATGAATCGCAGCACCCCAGGCCTCCCTGTCCATCACCAATTCCCAGAGTCCACCCAAACCCATGTTCGTCGAGTCGGTGATACCATCCAGCCATATTCTCTGTCGTCCCCTTCTCTTCCAGCCCTCAATCTTTCCCAGCATCAGGATCTTTTCAAATGAGTCAGCTCTCGGCATCAGGTAGCCAAAGTATAGGAGTTTCAGCTTCAACATCAGTCCTTCCAATGAACACTCAGGACTGATCTCCTTTAGGATGGACTGGTTGGATCTCCATGCAGTCCAAGGGACTCTCAAGAGTCTTGTCCAACATCACAGTTCAAAAGCATCAATTCTTTGGCTCTCAGCTTTCTTTAAACTCCAACTCTCACATCCATACATGACCACTGGAAAAAACATAGCCTTGACTAGACGGACCTTTGTTGGCAAAGCAATATCTCTGTTTTTTAATATGCTATCTAGGTTGGTCATAACTTTCCTTCCAAGGAGTAAGCATCTTTTAATTTCATGGCTGAAATCACCATCTGCAGTGATTTTGGAGCCCACAAAATAAAGTCAGCCACTATTTCCACTGTTACCCCATCTATTTGCCATAAAGTGATGGGGCCAGATGCCATGATTTTCTTTTTCTGAATGTTGAGCTTTAAGCCAATTTTTTCACTCTCATCTTTCACTTTCATCAAGAGGCTTTTTAGTTCTTCTTCACTTTCTGCCATAAGGGTGGTGTCATCTGCATATCTGAGGTTATTGACATTTCTCTTGGCAATCTTGGTTCTAGATTGTGCTTCCTCCAGCCCAGTGTTTCTCTGATATACTCTGCATATAAGTTAAATAAGCAGGGTGACAATATACAGCCTTGACGTACTCCTTTTCCTATTTGGAACCAGTCTGTTGCTCCATGTCCAGTTCTAACTGTTGCTTCCTGACCTGCATATAGCTTTCTCAAGAGGCAGGTCAGGTGGTCTGGTATTCCCATCTCTTTCAGAATTTTCCACAGTTTATTGTGATCCACATAGTCAAAAGCTTTGGCATAGTCAATAAAGCAAAGGAGATGTTTTTCTGGAACGCTTTCACTTTTTTGATGATCCAGTGGACATTTGCAATTTGATCTCTGGTTCCTCTGCCTTTTCTAAAACCAGCTTGAACATCTGGAAGTTCACGGTTCACGTGTTGCTGAAGCCTGGCTTGAAGAATTTTAAGCATTACTTTACTAGCGTGTGAGATGAGTGCAATTGTACGGTAGTTTGAGCATTCTTTGGCATTGCCTGTCTTTGGAATTGGAATGAAAACTGACCTTTTCCAGTCCTGTGGCCACTGCTGAGTTTTCCAAATTTGCTGACATATTGAGTGCAACACTTTCACAGTGTCATCTTTCAGGATTTGAAATAGCTCAACTGGAATTCCATCACCTCCACCAGCTTTGTTCAGTGATGCTTCCTAAGCTCCACTTGAATTCACATTCCAGGATGTCTGGCTCTAGGTGAGTGATCACACTATCATGATTATCTGGGTCGTGAAGATCTTTTTTGTACAGTTCTTCTATGTATTCTTGCTACCTCTTCTTAATATCTTCTGCTTCTCTTAGGTCCCTACCATTTCTGACCTTTATCGAGCCCATCTTTGCATGAAATGTTCCCTTGGTATCTCTAATTTTCTTGAAGAGATCTCCAGTCTTTCCCATTCTGTTGTTTTCCTCTATTTCTTTGCACTGATTGCTGAGCAAGGCTTTCTTATCTCTCCTTGCTATTCCTTGGAACTCTGCGTTCAAATGGGTATATCTTTCCTTTTCTCTTTTGCTTTTCACTTCTCTTCTTTTCACAGCTATTTGTAGCCTTCCTCAGACAGCCATTTTGCTTTTTTGTATTTCTTTTTTCTTGGGGATGGTCTTGATCCCTGTCTCCAGTACAATGTCATGAACCCCATTCCATAGTTCATCAGGCACTCTGTCTATCAGATCTAGTCCCCTTAAATCTATTTCTCACTTCCACTGTATAGTCATAAGGGACTTTCCTCAATTTCAGTCTGTATTTGGCAATAAGGAGTTCATGATCTGAGCCACAGTCAGCTCCCGGTCTTGTTTTTGCTGACTGTACAAAGCTTCTCCATCTTTGGCTGCAAAGAATATAATCAATCTGATTTTGGTGTCGACCATCCAGTGATATCCATGTGTAGAGTCTTCTCTTGTGTTGCTGGCATGATGAAATCAAGAAGAGTAAATAAGGTGTCAATATCTGATGGCTGAAGACAGAATAATTCTTAAGTTTTTAAAAGCAAGGGGGAAATAGTTCCTGTACCAACTACAGTCCAACACATTAGTTTGCAATTGTGAGGACATTTAGAACACACTTTAACAAAACCTTCCGAAATATTCACAACAAGACATAGTTGTTAGAATTGTTTACCAAGGAATAACTTGAGGGATGTGGCAAATACACTAAACCTTGATTTCAGCAAAATATTTACCATTCCCCCAATATACCTCTGTGATTAGAATGGTGAAATGAAGATTATCAGGCAGTGTGATTAGGTATAATAGTGTGTGTTTGAAAAACTACCCCCAAGTAATGTTGCTTATATGTTCAGAGTTGGGCTGGGAAGAGAGGTCTGAGAATATCATCCTTGGAGGCATTCTGTTGCACATTTTTGACAATGATGGATGCTCTCAAGGGGAGTCTTTGCATAGGGAACAACACAGCACAATTTGCCTGGGTTTCAACAGGGAAGGCTATAAAGGGATGTTCTTTAGAAGGGTGTGGCAGGCAGGCAGCTGCAACTCTGGGCAAGACACACACACATACGCAATGGATATTTTGTGCTGCCGAACTAACTACAACCATGCAAAGATAGGTATAGCGACCCCACTTCAGAACTAAGGAAACTGAGAATCCGAGGAATTAATATAACCCCTTAGGGTCAGAAATCTATGCAGGTCAGGAAGCGACAGAATTGGACAGGGAACAACAGACTGGTTCCAAATAGGAAAAGGAGTACATCAAGCCTGTATATTGTCACCCGGCTTATTTAAATTATATGCAGAGCACATCATGAGAAATGCTAGGCTGGAGGAAGCATAGCTGGAATCAAGATTGCCGGGAGAAATATCAATAATGTCAGATATGCAGATGACACCATCCTTATGGCAGAAAGTGAAGAAGAACTAAAGAGCCCCTTGATGAAATTTAAAGATAAGAGTGAAAAAATTGGCTTAAAACTCAACATTCAGACAACTAAGATCATGGCATCTGATCCCATCACTTTATGGCAAATAGATGGGGAAACAGTAGAAATAATGGCTGACTTTATTTTGGGGGGCTCCAAAATCACTGCAGATGGTGACTGCAGCCATGAAATTAAAAAACACTTACTCCTTGGAAGGAAAGTTATGACCAACCTAGATAGCATATTAAAAAGCAGAGACATTACTTTGCCGATGAAGATCCGTCTAGTCAAGGCTATGGTTTTTCCAGTGGTCATGTATGGATGTGAGAGTTGGAGTATAAAGAAAGCTGAGCACCAAAGAATTGATGCTTTTGAACTGTGATGTTGGACAAGACTCTTGAGAGTCCCTTGGACTGCAAGGAGATCCAACTAGTCCATCCTAAAGAAGATCAGTCCTGAGTGTTCATTGGAAGGGCTGATGTTGAAGCTGCAACTCCAATACTTTGGCCACTTGATCCGAAGAGCTGACTCATTTGAAAACACCCTGATGCTGGGAGAAGAAGGGGATGACAGAGGATGAGATGGTTGCATGGCATCACCGACTCTATAGACATGAGTTTGGGTAAACCCTAGGAGTTGGTGATGGACAGGAAAGTCTGGTGTGCTGCAGTCCATAGGGTCACAAAGAGTTGGACATGACTGAGCGACTGAACTGAACTGCACTGAACTTAGGGTCACAGGGTCAGCCAGCAGTACCACTGGGATTCCGCCGTGACTTTCCTAACACACGAACTTCCAGTCCTTCCCCTTTTCCTCAACCCCACATCCGAAGTGCCCTCACTCCCAGAAATGCAGGACCCCTTTATCCTTCTGAGTCTTCCTCTCCCCTTTCTCTTCCCCGCTCCCACTCCTTCTCTGCGATCTACTCCTTGCCTTCTTCCCTGTTGATGCCCCATGCCTACTCATGTAGAGGCAGCCCTTGTCCACTAGGGTTCTTAAGGAGATGTGAGGCTGATCCCTGCCCTAGAAAATAATGTTCATATTCCCCCCAAAGGCAAAATTACTAGATATCCCAAACAGACTTGGGAGTGACCCATATTTTACTGTTTGTTCCATTTTCAACTCCAATGGGACAAATAACTGTCCTATATTTTAAACTGGAACTGGAGTATGGAGTGTGTACGTGTGTGTGAGGGGGGTGGGAAGAGAAAATATGTAATACTCTCACTTCCTGATTTTATAATTGAAAACTGCTAGGTCAGTCACATGTTGTCCACTCAGCTTTCCAAAGGTATGACCTCTTTTAACCCCCACACACATGCATCATCAGATACCTGATAGCCTCTATTTGTAGCGGTGATGTCTAGAACCCCAATATTAACATTCACGTCTTACATGTTCCTTTTATCTTCACAATAATCCTGTCTGATAGGAAAAAAATTTTTACCATTCCCATTTTAAAGAATCATCAAATCAGAGAATGGCTATCATTAAATTCACAAGGAATTCTATTTCCAAGCCTATAGACCTGGACTCCCCTAGCTTCCGGTCTGCTGTCTCTAATCTCACAGGACTCCTTGACAGCACTGCTGGAAGAAAACTAGGACTCCTATCTTCTTACTTAGGTCTCTTTTACAGAAACACAAATTCATATTCCAAAGGAACTGGGGGTGGGCGGTTTAAATGGAAATAATTTATTCTCCCCTTAAGTAAAAAAGGGGTGAAAGGAATCGGAAAAGAAAAGACAAAACCTCCTACCGCTTCAGGCAGTTATGACCACATGGCCAGGGAACAGCGATGCACAGTCACACGGAGCCAAAGGATCTAAGAGCAGGCCGTCAGCCCGACCCCCAGCCCCTCGCACAGACTCGACGGCATCCTCGATGGTCATGGCAGTAATCACAAACGTTCACGGAGCACTCTGTAAGTCCCAAGCCCTGTGCTAGGAGTTTCACATGTTTTCTCCAGTTTACTTAGTCCACAACCCTAAGAGATAACTAGGATTATCATTTCATTTTATAGATGAGATGAAACTACATTATAATCTGTCTTTAGTCTCCATAACACTCCAGAGAAACGGCTCTCACCTTTATTACCATTTTAGAGAGGATAAAATGGTCAGGTAAGGTCAGACAGGTCAGGTAACTTGCCCACAGGTTACACAGAACCCCCAAAATGGGGTGCAAAGCTCCTTCTACAGAGCACTATCTCAACAATACAGAAAAGGCCCTCACGTCCTCCTCCTACTAGACTACCCGTCAGAAAACACTGAAACGTCATACCCTAACAGTGACATTCTGCAAATAAGCTCAAGCCTGGATCTTGTAGTACCCCACTGAAGACAGGGCAGAACTAGCCCCTGTGGAAATCATGAGTCAATAACTCAAAAAGTAGACATAGATTTGTCCCCAAAGCAAACTTAACCCTCCAAAAAAAGAGTAGTCATTTCATAGGAAGAGAATTTTTAAAAGAGGAACAGAAAATTGATGGCTTAGGTAAGGTAAAGTTATGGCACCGGGTTGTAAATTCTGATCATAAATTAGGGCTGAAATAGAGGAGTTTTGATCCGGTGGCGGGGCAAAATGTTTTATTGGATACACGAGCACCACCTTGTGGTGGAGAAAAGGAACTTACAAGGTTCTACCTGCTCTGTACGAAATACAACACTCCTTTGCTCCTAGGGGTAAAACGATGTTGGATATAAATAAGAAGGTTCCATAATTTCATTCAATAAATGATGACAGCTATTTTGACCAAGGAGAAGGCAATGGCAACCCACTCCAGTACTCTTGCCTGGAGAATCCCATGGGCGGAGGAGCCTGCTAGGCTGCAGTCCATGGGGTTGCGAAGAGTCCAGCACGACTGAGCGAAACATCCTGCTTTGGAGAAACCCTGTTTTGCCCCAGAGAAGGCAAAATGCAAAATGAGACTCGTTCCTGTATCTTCAGGGCATACCATGGCTTTATTGATGAATGCTAAAACATGTGGAGGTACGATTATACCTCATATTTGCATGACACTTTCATGCACAATTTTTATTTTGCTATCAAAACACAGAGCTAGGTGTACAATGCATTGGTCCCATTTTACAGTGGAGTAAATTGAGGTTCATTTGTGTTAAGTGTGGAGTCACGTGTGGAGCTTCCAGAGATGAGTCAGAGGTGAAGAAGCTTGCAGAAACTGAGAGTTCTGTTAAGATGAGCAGGCTGAAAAGGCCAGAGGATGAAAAACAAGTCAGTTGAGTAAATGTTTCATTCACTTTGAAATGACTTCTAAAAAGCTGATTTCTCAGCAAAGATGTGCCTTTCTTAAGTTTGAAAATAAACAGAACCTAAGCAACAGATGCACCCACTCCAGTACTCTTGCCTGGAAAATCCCATGGATGGAGGAGCCTGGTAGGCTTCAGTCCATGGGGTCGCTGGGTCTGACCTGACTGAGCGACTTCACTTTCACCTTTCGCTTTCATGCATTGGAGAAGGAAATGGCAACCCACTCCAGTGTTCTTGCCTGGAGAACCCTAGGGACGGGGGAGCCTGGTGGGCTGCCGTCTATGGGGTCGCACAGAGTCGGACACGACTGAAGTGACTTAGCAAGCAACAGATGCCCTCTGAGAGAGGCAGCCCTGTGCCATGCCCACGGGCTGCCTGTCACTGAAGTCCCTAGGACCAACGTACTAACACAGGACATTCCTGCCAACCTGGCCTCACCACGCTGCTGTCGAAATGATTCAATTAAGCATCATCCTAACCAGACCATTCACCCCATCCCCAGTTTGTCCAAAATCTGCTTGTTCTTTCTTGTCTACAGAACTTCAGAGAAATTACTTCTATCCCTCTGCTTGGACTGAGCCAAGGAACTCATTTAACAGAGAATAGTCCTACAGGTAATCTTCCTACTATAGTCGTGTTCATAGTAGGATAGCATATGTTTGGCAATATTTTTAGATGCCAGTTTTACTGGGTCTGTGTCAGGATGGGATGTCACGTATCCCGTGTGAGAGTGGGACTCCCACAATTCCAATTTTTACGTGGTGTTTTGAGACATTCAAGGGTCATATGTTCGTTCACCATTCATCTTATTGATCTCAAATGTCAATTCATCAAATCTACTAATAAACATACTGTGAAAATATATATGTACATTAATCTTTGTCTGCATTTCTAACTGTTTCTAATGGGGTATTTTTTGAAGGGAGGGGTGTAGAGCTTGACAAAGGTATTCTAAAACAGACAAGGATATCTTTTTTGAAATACCCTAAAAGAAGAATGAGGAACTCTCCAAGATATTATTAATATATAGTCATTTTAAATAGCTTTCTTTGTTTGTTGTTTGCCTTCTAAGTTACTGATGAGGTTATTTGACACAGATTACACAAACTGGAGGATTCAGAAGAATTTTTGGCCAGAGTTCAGTATTATCTTCTCCCTGGTTGGTCACAAATTAATTAATCAGTTCTTTTTTAAGGCAGTGAGTGAAAGGCCAAGATAACAATCAAACACTTTTTTCAACAAAGTCCCTTTATTTTCTATTCAAGATAACATTAAGAAATCATCAGATATCACTTCTCCTTGAACTGCTTCAAAGGCCTGAGCCAAACTAGACACACACATACACACCACATTCACTGGCTTAGATGCCAGTCAAGTTCCTAGAGCATGACCTGATTCTTCTATCTCTCCTTTCAGAAGTCACAGCCTCCTCTAGTATAATCTAAACATGATTGACAGTAACAACACCCAATCACAACTTTTCATTTTCATTAGGGCTCCAAGAGGTGGCATCCCATTCTCTGAAAAGATATTATAAAGTAGCAATAAGAAAACATTTTGGTACATAATACAACATAAAGCTAATGAATAATGTACTCATTCCTTTCCATTGTTTAATTCCCGTATGTGTGTACATGTATGTATATATACCCACACATACATACAGATACATGTGAATTTAAGTGTGTACAATATAAAATCTCATGGGAACAACCTAGACCTCACTGCTCACAGATGAAAGCTGTATTTTCACTGCATAGGCTGCATGGCAGTAGATTTGCCCCTATAATCCACAAGAATGCCAAGTCAAATGACATGAAACACATCAAGAAATGGAAGAAATCTCAAATGACACTTTTGATAGATTTCACTATATTTTACCTATTGATAAAATTAATAATAAAATATTAAAACCTTAGAAAAACAGGCAAAGGTTTAGACAATTCTAAGGGAAAAAAAATGCAAATAGCTGCTGAAACCATAGAACCTATCACTGCTGCTGCTGCTGCTAAGTCGCTTCAGTCGTGTCCGACTCTGTGTGACCCCATAGACGGCAGCCCACCAGGCTCCGCCGTCCCTGGGATTCTCCAGGCAAGAACACTGGAGTGGGTTGCCATTTCCTTCTCCAATGCATGAAAGTGAAAAGTGAAAGGGAAGTCGCTCAGTCATGTCCAACTCTTCGTGACGCCATGGACTGCAGCCTACCAGGCTCCTCTGTCCATGGGATTTTCCAGGCATGAGTACTGGAGTGGGGTGCCATTGCCTTCTCCAAGAACCTATCACTAGCAACTGATTAAAATAAATGTTAAATAAAAATAACAGTAAGGAAATGTAAATTACCTCAACAACAAGATACTATTTTCTCTCTATCAAGCTGACAATGGTTAAGAACATTAAAAAAGAAAAAAAAAAATCCCTACTGTCCAGTAAGATGTATACTTTTTATATTGCTAATCTTCTTCCACTTTGAAATCACTGAGACAATATGTACCAAAAGTCTTAAAATTGTTATAGCTTTTGACCTAGTAATTTAATTCTAGATAACTACCCTAAGGAAATAATCAGAAGTTCAGGCAAATTTATGTGCAAATATGTTTATTATAGCATTATTTATTATAGTAATAAATGGAATCAATAAAAATGCCCAAAAGAGAGAACTACTTAAATAAATTATAGGCCATACAAACATGCATATTGTAGAGTGTTACACAGCCATTAAAAATTACATTTACAAGGAATTTTGAATGACATGGGAAAATGCTTATAGTGCACTAAGTGAAAGAAACAGGATATAAAGCTGGCTGTTTCTATAGCACAATATCATCCTTATTTGTTTTAAGTGAGCTTGTTTGCAAAGATAAAGAAAAAGAAAGTACCAAAGCACAAACAACATATAAGATTACAAGCAATTTTTATTTTACTCTTTATAATACTTCTTTGTGTTTTCTAAATTTTCTGTAATGAGCATGTATTACTTTAACAATCAGAGAAAATATTCACTTCGAGTACATTCCATAGCATGGCATTTCAGGCCCAGGAAAGCCTCCATCCCAGCTACTCTCCCTTCTCTCAGTGACTGTCTTCTCAACACATTTCCACACCTTCCTGCTTCTCTTCTTAAAGTTCCTACTGTCTGGAGGTCCTTCCAAGAACTTGAAAGTCAGTTCTTCCGGGTGACAGTCTCTGAAGCCCTTAGTAAGAATTCCCTCATCTTTGTTTTAAAACAACTTGATACTTGGTTGTAGGATGCCATTCACCAAATCAGTTCTAATTATCCATTTTATGTGTCTCTCTCCCCTCTTGGACTCTGAACTTTTCAAAGGCCCTGGGTCTTAGAAACCTTTAAACGTCTAACACCTAGTACCATCATCCCTGGCATGCCATAAATATTAAACATATGGATGAATGAATGATAAATGGAAGGATGGATGGATGAATGGCTAAATGAAAAACCTCTAGGTTTCCAAAGGGTGAAAGGGTCTAGAAACTAAATCATCTCCAAGTCCCTCCACGTAGTCTGATGTGTGCATGCCGCAGACGACACACACGAGAGCCTGGAAGGAGCACCACCTTGAGCACTGCTAAGACAAGTGGAGCTATAATGAGCTTATAATAGAACTGAAATTTTTCTAGTTGAAACAACAAATCTGTTATCCTGCTTTACAGCAAACGGCCTTCTACAAAGGATACCCACATGCTACTTTATTATTAAAAACCATTCCAATAAAAGATATGCTGAAAAATTATTGCAATTTCTACTAATTAAAAACTAATTAAGTCATTTGCTGAATAATACATGTTCTCTACTTGCATTATCTACGAGCATGCTCTTCACTTACAAATATTTGTCTCCATTTCATTAAAGTAATTAAACGGCTTCAAGTACGGTTATTTTTACAAGCATTTTATAGCCAACTCTCAATTTTCCATACCAATGGAGAAGTATAATTGAAATATTTAAAACTGAATAACAGATAACACAGAACCTCCCTGCCGTTCTTCTCCTCCTCCGGTTTAACGAACAACAAAAACAAGCGACTTGAGTGTTAGCTCAGCTCCCTTCTCCCACTCCCACTCCGGGAGCCAGAGCAGAAGAAATTTGCACGTCAACAGTAGAATCTATTCATGTGCATGGCTGCCTCCTCCCCACCCCCACCTCGCCCCTCCCCACTCTATCTCAATGTACAAGGTACGTGAGCACAAAATGGAGAGATGAGTGAGCCTGCCTTACCACGGAAGACAGACCATCCCCAAATCAATGACAAAATCAATTGCACTCTGTCTCTCTGACCGCATCACCCAGGCTTTGTCCCAGGCAATTATGACAATTCCTTAAGTTCCTAGAGAAAAAATGCTGCACAAAGCAAAAAAATCTTTACGCAAAGAATGATAATGGAGATTCTGAGTGGAGGTGTCAGCGTGTGTATGACAGTGTGTCTGGCAGCAGCTTTGTCTGATGTTTTAAAGTAAGAGGAATTATGTAGAAGAAACATTTTCCTTTGCAGGATGGGAGGGAGCACAATTACGAAGGGGCAGAGAGTAACTATACACTGGCTGCATCTAATTACATATATAGAAACGTGACAAGGAAGCATATATTGGAAACGAGTTGACAGTCCATTTTCCGTAACAGGCACTTTGTCAGGGATAAACAGAGCAAAGTTGTTCTGACTCCCTGGTGTCAGTTTTTGCCCTGAATAGAAGAGCTGCCTGTGGGAGGAGAGGGATGGTGCCGGGCAGGGAAAGTACCGCCCAAGGAGGTCAAGAGTCTTGTAGAGGGCCAGCCGTGAGCAAGACAGTGGACAAGAAAGGGAGTCAGATGCAGGCAGTGTGCGGCCTGGGAAAACTGGCTCTTAGAGCCTGGAAGCTGCAGTTCTGATACAAAACAGATTAGACAGATAGGCGGATAGACAGGTAGGTAGGCAGATAGCTAGATAGATGACAGATAATGGTACAGGTTGCTGCTGCTGCTGCTAAGTCGCTTCAGTCGTGTCCGACTCTGTGCGACCCCATAGACGGCAGCCCACCAGGCTCCTCTATCCCTGGGATTCTCCAGGCAAGAACACTGGAGTGGGTTGCCATTTCCTTCTCCAATGCATGAAAGTGAAAAGTGAAAGGGAAGCCACTCAGTCATGTCCGACCCTCAGCAACCCCATGGACTGCAGCCTACCAGGCTCCTCCGTCCATGGGATTTTCCAGGCAAGAGTACTGGAGTGGGGTGCCATCGCCTTCTCCTAATGTACAGGTAGACAGACCCAAATAATGATAATATCTTTTACCCACATGTAGCATACAATAAAAACCTAATAAATTACCCCACTCTGGAGGTCCTCAGACACAGTATTTTGTTTCTCAGGTTAGACACAAAACAGGTTGTGTGGCAGGAATCGGGAGGGAGATTTTTTTATTGTCATTTTGTTTCGTTTTAAGGCCCCTGGAGCTTGGTTCCTTAAATGTGTTTGGATGGCCTGAAACAGAATTTCATTCAGACCTCATGTGTTGTATGGCATCTCCTTTATTCTGGACTTTCTCTTGCTTTACATTTTATTGGATTTTAATCGGAGACCATCTGATGAAATGTTCAGCACTTAGACTGGAATACTCTGGAGGTCCTCAGACACAGTATTTTGTTTCTCAGGTTAGACACAAAACAGGTTGTGTGGCAGGAATCGGGAGGGAGATTTTTTTATTGTCATTTTGTTTCGTTTTAAGGCCCCTGGAGCTTGGTTCCTTAAATGTGTTTGGATGGCCTGAAACAGAATTTCATTCAGACCTCATGTGTTGTATGGCATCTCCTTTATTCTGGACTTTCTCTTGCTTTACATTTTATTGGATTTTAATCGGAGACCATCTGATGAAATGTTCAGCACTTAGACTGGAATGGAACATGCACTCCAGCTGAATGAGAGGGAGGACAGTGAAATCGCATAATGGAATATAAAACAAATTTTAAAAGCAATAAAACTGCAGCCAGCAGAGTGGTCTCCTCAGGGGCACAGAGAAGCAGGGACATGTAGGAACACACCCTGAGGAGAAAGAGGCCCCGGGACACAGAGGGGCCCAGCCCCCAGCCGCTCACCTTGGACCAGGATGTACCCAGTCCTGCCCGGGACACAGCAGAAATGAGAGGCAGATTCTGAGCTATTTGTGCAAATAACACCGAACAAAGTTGTAAAACAGGAACAGCCAGAGCCCTAAAACCCGAGGCAAGTTCTTGACTTCTCCAAAGGTCATTATTGGAGACCACGGAGGTCAGTTTGGCTGCACCATCTGGAGCATAGCTTACTGACCTTGACTGTGCAACTGAACCACAAGAGGTCTTATTAAAATACAGATTATGATTCACAAGGTCTGGAAGGAGATGGACTCTGCATTTCCAGCAGCCTCGGAAGTGACGCTGATGCTGTGGTTCCCAGGACCGCACTGTGCAGAGCAGCATGTAAACCAGTGGTTTTTCTCCTCTACATCAGCATCATGCAAACCAGCCACAGCTCAGATGGCTGAGCCCCACCCTGCACCTCCAGGAATGTCATCTGATCATGTGCAGGCTTATCAAGCTCCCCATTGATGTGCCTGCCTTGTCTTCCACATGCCAGACAAATCCCTGGTGATGTGTAACATGGATTTCTCTACAGAAATGATTAGGAGACAGGAGGGTGAGCAACCAGTCAACTGGGAGAATGGAGACTGGTGTGAGGAGGTGGGGAGGGGCTCCCCTTGAGGATTTAGCAGTGAGTGTGTGGACAACAAGCCATGCCAGGAACCCTCTCTCTGGGCACCAGGTACATACATGAGGGCAGACACTCGTATGCAATGGCTACATCTTCCTGAGCAGATTTTTAAAACACTAATCCCATCAGAGGGCCCAATTCACTTTGGCAGCCATCTTTAACTCTGCACTCTCCCCACGTCCTTCCACCCACACCCAGCTACCAAGTCCTGACAGCTCAGCCTCTAAAATCCATCCTCTCACCCATCTCCTCATCTCCTCCTCTCCAGGTTCCCTACTGCATCCTACTCTCAGCTACTGTCTTCTCTCCCCTGGACCACAGCACCCAATCTTGAGGCTGGTATCCCAACCACCACCCTGCTCCCTGACATTTACTCTCTACTCCACAGCTGGCCTGAAACTCCTTCAGAAGCATCCCACTGCATCCAGGATAAGATTTTCACTGAAACCTGAAATGCCCCCATATTAGCCCTCCATCTCCCTTGAGCCTCACCTTTCTCTCTGTGCTCCAGCCTCACTGGCCTTCTGTGTGTTTCCTAAACACGGCAAGCTCTTTCCCACCACACAGTCTTTGGACAGGCTCATTTTTGTTGAATATTCTCTTCCAGACATAGCAAAACCACCCCCCTTCCTTTAGGTCTAGGCCTGAGTATTGCCTTCTCAGAGGGAACTTCTGCCCCTCTCACCTTAAATAAGTCCCTCTCTAGACCCTGGGTATTCCTTTATGGCAGGAGTTACAAGTGGCAATTATTTCACTTACTTACTCATGTACTTTTCTCTCCCTTTTGTTACATCATTGGTGCTCAAAGGGTGGTCCCTGGAAAAGTCACACCAGCACCACCTGGGAGACTCTGACGGTTGGACCCAGGCTTGGTTTAGCAAGCCCTCCTTGTGGATGGACACATGCTGACATTTGAGGTCCAATGCACTGGACTGTAATCACTGCAGGGGTAAACTTGTCTGTCATTATGTGCCCAGTACCAAGAATAGCACTTATAGAAGATATTCGGAAATGTTTTTTAATGAATGGACAAATAAGTCTCACTAGGCCAATCTTCCTTCCCTAGTGGCTTATCAGTAGAGAATCTGCCTGCAATGCAGGAGACCTGGGTTCAATCCCTGGGTCGGGAAGATCCTCTGGAGAAGGAAAAGGCAACCCACTCCAGTATTCTTGCCTAGAGAATCCCATAGACAGAGGAGCCTGGTGGCTATACTCCATAGGGTCACAAAGAGTCAAACATAACTATGCGACTAAATAGCAACAAAAGGCCAATTTTCACATTCCAGCCACTATTCCATCCTAGAGCCATTAGCATACTTGGAAAAGGGCCACCTGAAAGAGAAATCTCACATAAATTTTTTTTTTCCAGTGAGAAAGTTTCAAGCTGGCATCACAGAGAATGGATTTTAGGGAGCAAGACATAAACTGAGACACCAGCTAGGAGCCCGTTGCAGGGGTGCAGCTCAGAGATGCTGATGGCAGGGGATGTGGACACAGGGAGGTGAACTGCATGATGGATCTTAGAGGCCCAGCCATCAGGACTTGATGACTGCTCATAGTTAGAGGGAAAGGGAGAGGTTAGTAAAGCCATGTGGTGAGGGACAGGGAAGCCTGGTGTGCTGCAGTCCATGGGGTTGCAGAGTTGGATACCATTGAGCAACTTAACAACAACAAGTAAGTCCATGACAGGGGTGCAGGGAGTGAAATGGGGGTTCACAACCATACTGGGTTCCAAGTAAAGGAAATAGGACAATAAAAGACAAAGAGACTGCTCTACCCAGGAATGATCACACTGGGCCCTTTCCTTGCTCCCCTTAAACTTCTTCCCCCTCTCCACCTCCCAGAAAACATGTGAGATGTGTGCCATCCCAAGCATGGAACGGCAGATATGGAAGATGTCATTAAGGGGCCCCACATCTTTATTATGAGGCTGAGAGGGCTGCAGCCACACAGTGGAAGTGGCTTATTCAGTCACATGGCTGCTGGTGGCCAGCTGGACCAACTCCCAGGATCACCTCCAAGTCCACTGAAATACTTGCTTCAGTGGGCACCCTGTGGGAAAAAAGGGAAAACCCCAGGGTCCAAAAGGTTTGGAAATGTTGCAAGCAACGTTCTCTGGAGAGTGTGAGTTCATACTATGTTAGGACTGTGAGAAGACTTCCAGTGAAGAAACCAGTTTAGTCCAGCATGTCTCCAGCACAGCGGACCATGGTGTCCCATCGTCCTGCGCAGCTTCATAACATCCAGGAGCACCCCGGACCATACACGCTAAGACTGAGGGATAGGAAAGAGAAATGTTAATCCCAATCTAAAGGTTACATCTGAATTTTTCATATACTCAGAGAAGCCTTGGAGTCTCTGTCATGTTTATCCACACTTTGAGACCTTTAAATAGCAGCTGGCTAGGCTCACTCTGAAGGCACTGAGCTATCCCCAGGGGACATAACATCAGGCGCCCATCTGGGCTGACCCTCGCTCTCGGTGTCCCTGGGCACTCTGCACGGGGGCTTCCCAGGCCTGACCCTAGCACTCTGAAATCCTGCGTGACCCAGCTTCCCTCTCCAACTGCGAGGCCACAGCATGTATGCAAGGGCACTCTCATGTTCTGGAAGGAAGAACCCTGTCATGGCTGAGAGGAGGTGGTGAACAGTGATGAGCAACTGGGATGGTCAGGGCAGGGATGAGGAGGGAGGGGAAGGGGGCTCAGGGCTCAGGGATCCCTGACCCAGAGGGGATGGGAGCCTGGGCAGGCTTGAGGTTGACTCAAGAACCCGGGGAAGAAGAGCTCTCAGAAACGTGAGATTCTGAATTAGGAGGGTGAACACGGTTAGTGCCCCCTCCAATGGGGATGTGCCTGGACAAGACCCTGGGAGCTTGACTGCCCTGGGTCGGTCATCCCTATGAGGCGGGGACAGTGAGGAGGAGAGCCGACACTCTGGAACTCACACAGACCAAAGTCCCAAGGAGCATTGTCTCAGGTTTTAGTCACGTGGCTTTGAACAAATTAGTCAATTCCCCTCAGCCTCGGTTTCTGCATATGGAAAACAGACAACAGTAACTTCTGTCTTCCAGAATTACTGGGTGGTTTAAATCAGATAATGAATATGGAAATACTGACAGATAACAGAATGCCACCAAATATAGGTGTGATTATAATAAACATTAAGGGTGTTTACTGACAATGCACAGAGCACTGGGTTAAGTTCTTCACAAACAATAGGTTGTCTGAGCCTCCGAGGAGGCCTTTGAGGCAAATAAAAATGTAGTCTCAGTTTTACAGCTGAAGAACCTGAAGCCCAGGAAAATGAATTTACTTGGCCAGAGGCACATGGAAGGCAGAGGAGTTAGCATGTGAATGCTGACAATCTGAGTACAGAAAACACTTCTAGTCTGCAAACACTGGTGTGGTAATGAGGCAGAGAGACAGACAGGTGAATTCCTAGAAGCCAGCTCAGCTCATCCGAAGGGGCTGCAATGTGGTGACAGTCAACGGCCCCTCCCGGGGTCAGTTTAACAAGCATAATCCTTTGATATCAATGTGTACCCTCTGCCTGAGACAGAGAAAGAACTAGAAATCCTGTCAAGGGATCCATTCGGTCCTTCCTGGGGAGGGCAGGAGAGCCCAAGTGGGTGGGTGGCAGTGGCCAGGGAGATGTGTGCCAGCACCAGGGGTGGCCGTGGTGTGCACGGCACTTATATCTGGGACACAGACTCCCCCCTGGGAGAGCCCCATGTTTAGAGACAGAGGGTACACTGTGCAGAGCCAGCAGTAGAGGCCCTGGCCTCAGCCTCATCAGGAGGTGAGCAGCCACAGGACTCACGGCAACCCGCCCAGCCTGGCTGATGCAACAGCCCTTGGCCATCCAGAGACAAAAGCTCCAAGGTGGAGATTAAATCACGGGAGAGAGATTCTCCTACTGGGAATCTGATGGACACACACGGTCACTCCTGAGAGATCTCTGAAGGAAGCCAGTGGGGGTTTCAAGGAAGGAAAGCTTTCAAGGGACAGGGTGGAAGTGACCTTGACATCACCAGCCAGCACCTGACCAGCAGGCAGTCCTCAGAGTTTTATTGAACAGAACTGCTCCAATAAAGTAGGGCCTGTCCTTAATATTCCAGGATTCCCTGCCGAGGTAGATGGAGAGGAGCCCTAGAAGGATATCACGCAAACCCAGAGATGAATCACAACCCTGGGCAAAGTCACAAGGGGTGGAGTGGGGGCCTTAAGTGGACTTGAGGCTGGGGTGCAGGGTGCAGAGATCTCTGAAGGAAGCCAGTGGGGGTTTCAAGGAAGGAAAGCTTTCAAGGGACAGGGTGGAAGTGACCTTGACATCACCAGCCAGCACCTGACCAGCAGGCAGTCCTCAGAGTTTTGTTGAACAGAACTGCTCCAATAAAGAAGGGCCTGTCCTTAATATTCCAGGATTCCCTGCCGAGGTAGATGGAGAGGAGCCCTAGAAGGATATCACGCAAACCCAGAGATGAATCACAACCCTGGGCAAAGTCACAAGGGGTGGAGTGGGGGCCTTAAGTGGACTTGAGGCTGGGGTGCAGGGTGCAGGGTGCAGGGAACACGAGGGAATATTATGCCCCTGCCCCAAGTCCCATCTGGGTCATAAAATTTAGGATAGAAAAGTTTATCTCATGAGTGAAATTACACATTAGTTCAGTAACTTATGGAGCAGGTGCTTAAGCCAAGGAATGTTGACAGAGAAGGACAAAGCTCTCAGTCTTACGGCTCTTGAGTGAAGGAGGCAAAGGAGGGAGAAGGAAGAGAGGGGAGGAAAAGAAAAAAAAGCAGGGAGGAAAGTGAGAGAGAAGAAGGCAGAAGACAGGAGCTCCTAAATTCAGGTCAAATGCTAGATGAAGAAATTTTATATCCAAGGCCAGCCCATATGTGATGGGACCATTTTATCCTCAGGATTTGAATAAAATCTATTGTTTTAAAACAATACTCTCAAACTTTGGGGGAAATGGCTCTTCATATAGCTTTAACTCTTATAATAAAGGTAAAAATTGAATTTAAAATTAAACATAAATGATAAAAACCTCAAAATTTTCAAGGCAAATTTCATTAACTGATAAAGGTCTACTCTGAGCCTCAGGCAAGGGCAGTGGAAGGGATTTGGTTAATTTGTAAGATTAAAGGCATATTGAATAATTGAGGCCACATTAGAGGGAGACTCTAGTTTGAATGACATTCCAAGGTCAAAAGACTGAAGAGCTAAGAGTCCTTATCCAAAAACTGCAAGTTAAACTTTCAGACAGGAAAAATTCAAGCCACTGTGGCCTTGAACTTCAATGACTGATAAACAAGAAGGAGACAATATAAATTGGTAATCTACCTGTTTATACATAGATTTATCTTTCCTTTGGTTAAGGAATCTGACCAGTGGAGTCTTGAATATTTTAAGGTGTTCTGTATAAGGTAATGTGTTATCTTGACAGTTTATTAGCAACAAAGTCAAGAAGGTCAAAACTGAAGACTCCTTCTATAATTTTATTTCCGCTCTGCTTACATCTTAATAAAAGGTGTCTCTTGCAACAGTAAACAGAAACCAATCTGCATTTGCAGGTGCAGAAAAGGTGCTTTCAAATATATTACAAGCAGAAAATGACATAAGCTTATTGGCATCAGCATTACTCAACACTCTTTGGGCCTTGGCAAGATACAAAATGATCTGGTTCCTCTCTCGGCAAAACAGAAAGTGAATAGCAAAGTCTATAGGATACAAACTAAACCAATTAAGATAATAGTAGTTTTGTTACATTAATAATAATAATACCATATAGAGGGCCTGATAGGTATCTAATATTTTTCCGGAGTTCACCAGTCAGAGCTGCCTTTGTTGAAGGTGNAGGTACCATCTGAGAAGAGATGTTCCTGTTCTACTGTGGTAGAGACTGTTGTCCTATTTCATCATACTTTTCACCATGAGTATGCTTATGTTAGGTTTTCTAATATAATTCTCAACATAACTCTCCTGGAAGCTTTAACAGAGTTATTAAAACAGAGGAGCCTATAGACACCTCCAGCCCGCAAGACAGAGGTAGAGATCTATGGGAAATTGGTGTTATGGTTATATTATTATGTGTAAATATGTTATGTTAATTACTTTTATTTTCTTATTTATTTACTATCTCTACCACCAATACATAAATTACATAAGGGCAGAAAACAAGCCTCTGTTGTTCAGCTTTCTATACCTCAGGACCTAGCATCTGTCTGATACAAAATAAAAAAGTAATTATATATATATATATGTACTGAATCATATATTTCAAAGTCACTAAGAGAGTAGATTTTAAAAGCTCTCATCACAGAAAAAAAATTTACATGTAGTGATGCATGTTAACTATCTTTACTGTGATCATTTCACAATACAAACATAGATCAAGTTATTATGTTATACATCTGAAACTAGTAATACATTACATGTCAATTATATCTCTACGAAAAATAATAATAATTTTCAGGACTATACGTTTTACCTGAGACTAACTTGGAGGAACTGATAATACGGTTACCCTGGTGTAAGATCACATTTCCAGTCATCTTGTATCTTAGGCTGCTATGAAAAAAACTACCATGGACTGGTTGATTTATAAACAACAGAAATTTATTTCTGACAGTCCAGAGTCTGGCAAGTCTAAGATTGGCATCTGGTGAAGGTCCACTTCCCGGTTCACAAACCATCTTCTCACTGTAACTTCACCTGGCAGAAGAGGCAAGGAGCTCTGAATAGATCAAGTTATTATGTTATACATCTGAAACTAGTAATACATTACATGTCAATTATATCTCTACGAAAAATAATAATAATTTTCAGGACTATACGTTTTACCTGAGACTAACTTGGAGGAACTGATAATACGGTTACCCTGGTGTAAGATCACATTTCCAGTCATCTTGTATCTTAGGCTGCTATGAAAAAAACTACCATGGACTGGTTGATTTATAAACAACAGAAATTTATTTCTGACAGTCCAGAGTCTGGCAAGTCTAAGATTGGCATCTGGTGAAGGTCCACTTCCCGGTTCACAAAACATCTTCTCACTGTAACTTCACCTGGCAGAAGAGGCAAGGAGCTCTGTGGCATCTCTTCTTTAAAGGCCCTAATGCCATTCCTGAGGGCTCTGCCCTCATGACCCAACTGCCTCCTGAAGACCCCATCACCTCATGGGGTTAGATTTCAAAATATGAATTTTATAGGAACACACATACTCAGTCTCTAATATCTGGTAAATAATAAATGCCCCAAACAACATATCTTGCCATCACCACTGGTCTTCCTACATCACGCTGAGGATGAACTGCTTGTAAAGGATTCCAATAGTGCCCAGAGAAACACGATCAATTGTTGGCCTCGAAAACAGGCAAGTTTTTCATAGTAACAGCAGGATCACAGCTAAATGAATCATTTAAAATAGAACTGATGGGAGGAGAGGGGCTAGGAAGGCACTCCATCCAGTTACAGGGGACAGGCCCTGGGGAAACGGACTCAGCTACAAATGACACAGAGGTTCCTGATTTCTATCATTCTCTAATCTCGGGCCATGTAAATACTCACTGATGCTGGGGAAAGAGGAAGAGGAGGAGGAACAAAGGTAAAATTGGAGGCTATCTCAGTTGGCAGAGACTAAAAGAAAGGGTGAAACTTAGCAAGTTAGGGCAGGAATGCCAATACCTAGATGGTCCACAAGGTTGTAAAGCCCAGCCGAAACCTGGAGTTCATTCAGGTTCTGCCTGGAGAGACCTAACCACATATCTAATCAGTGGTCCTCCCAAATCAAATGGTTCAGCAGGTAAAGAATCTACCTGCAAGGCAGGAGACTCAGGAGATGTGGGTTGCATTCCTGAGTTGGGAAGATCCCCTGGAGAAGGAAATGGCAACCCACTCCAGTATTCTTGCCTGGGAAATCCATCCTATGGACAGAGGAGCCTGGCAGGCTACAGTCCTTGGGGTCGCACATGACTTAGCTACTGAACACACACACACGTGTGTGTATATATATATATAATCTTCTGCTAATACAACTTAGTGTATACAATCTGTGGTCCAGAGGCACTGGAGGGATAAAATAGCATTAAATACATCATTGGTTTGATATACATTTAAAGTATATATTTATAAGAAATCCTTTCAAATAAAAGTGATAGTAGCTAACACACAGAATAATGTTTCAGTCACTGTTTGAAGGGCTTCACATTTGTCAGCTCACTGTATTTGCACAATAACCTTAAATGTAGACACGACTATGATCGTCATTTTGCACTTGAGAACCAGGTACTGAGATCTGAGTTGTGAAGTCTTGGAGGAAGCAGTGCATCCACCATTTCTGCAGTTCTGCCTCTGTAAACACAGATTTGAATAGCTCTTTAAAGGAAACACTGCCTATTTAAGAAACATATGAGGTAGAACTTGAGATTACCCTACTAGAGAGTTCATAAAATAAAGAAAATTCCTCCAGAAATGGTGAGAATGTTAAAGGTCTGTTCATTTACATGATGCTGAGCTTGGCGCACTTAATTAAGACAATAATACAATGTAGTTCACCTAGAATTAATGGATGATGGAGGAGGCAAACCAGCTCCTATTTCTCAAAGAGGAATGGTAGAAGTCAGAGGAAACTTTCCAGTAGAAAATCAGCTCCGTGAAGAAAGCTTCAGAGAGAACTGGCTCACTGACAACCAAGGGCAAATTCAGAGTGGGTCGCTAGGGCCTGGGACTCGAAAAAGATATCCTGCCATCCAGCAACTCAGACTGTAATTTGAGAACCTGCTTCGGAGGAATATCAGATTATTGTGAAAGCACATTCCAATAAACTAGAGCTCTTATTTGCCTCGGGATGAATGTTTTTAATTTTGAATGCTGCTCTGAATTGTTTATCATGAAAATGTTTAATAATGCAATGTGCCTGCGATATGGGAATGCACCATCGGGAGGGGCAGGGGCTGAATAATTGACCAGGAAAAGCCTCTCAGCTAAAGACCAGCAGGACCACAATGGCCAGTAAAGGAAAGACTGAAGTAGGAGACGGGGCAGGAACAGCCGGAGGAAAACCAGAAGAATCAAAGAGAGTGTCACACAGAGAAAAGGAACTGCAGCGCCTTTCTCTTTTAAGTCCCTTATAGAAGGTCATGTGAGGGATAGGGTAGGTTTCTGTCTCACCAAGGATCCAAACAAGGAAAGATACACTCTCAGCAGTAGGGTTGGCGGGAAAGAGTGGGTTCAAAAGATGACGCCCCTCCCTGAGATCCAGGAAATGGCCCCAAGACTATAGCCACACAGATGAAGGGAGGAATATCACAGTCAGCAACACAAGATATGTTGGCTTCTATATGAAATTAATGTTTATTGCATGTTGTTTCCAAATTAAATTTCTCACTCATTCTTTGATTTTTTTTTTTTTTTTAAATCTCCTTAATTCATGAAGCAGAGGAAATAAAGCAATACAATCCATGGTCAATGAAATAAGCTGCCTGAGAGTATTTTGGAGAAGGGCTCTGAATCAAATTATGACACATTTATGTTAAATGATGTATAAGATATTCCTCAGAAAGTGTCCTAAATGGGGTCTCAGTTTCCTGGCAATGGCAACCCACTCCAGTACTCTTGCCTGGAAAATCCCATGGATGGAGGTGCCTGGTGGGCAGCTGTCTGTGGGATCGCGAACAGTTGGACACAACTGAGCAACTCGCTTGCACTTTTCACTTTCATGCATTGGAAAAAGAAATGGAACCCACTCCAATATTCTTGCCTGAAGAACCCCTGGGACGGAGGAGCCTGTGGGCAGCCGACTATGGGGTCGCACACAGTCGAACACAATTGACGTAACTTAGCAGCAGCAGCAGCAGCAGCAATTTCCCGGCACCACCACAGAAGGAGGTTTTTTCTCTTCACAGAACTAAGCAAATAGCCTATAATTGTTATTTGTTGAAAAGGTGTGGCCTTTCCAAAGAGAGATTGCACATCTGCAGTGAGGGAGAGATGCATGTAACATCTGCAGATTCTTGCTGAGACACATCATAGAAAACCTTCCTTTGATATATGGGTTTCTATAAATAAATGTGGAGAAGTTAAGATTCTTGTAAGCCAAAGAAGACAAAATAAAATGTGCCCGGATGTCATACGAGTGCAGTTGCAGCCCAGGATGAATTAATAAAAGAAATCAGCATCCTTATGCCCTTTGCTAGAAGAGTTGCACATCTTCACCAGACTACCTGGTAGAAGGGATGAAGAGGCTGGGAGTGGGGATGCTTTGGAAAGAGCATCTCAGCATGACAGTGAAAACCATGTTAGTTCTCTATGGGAATTAAGCAGCTGTGCTATATGAATCTATGATTCCAGGGACATATCAGCCTCATTGCCATAAACGATAGAAGCTTCAGAGGCAAAATCAGTACTAATCCCTATGAGGTTTGCAGCAAAGGGTGTGCTGTCAGCAACAACAAACCCCAGGGGTTCCTGGCTTGAGTTCGCAGGCCACGCTCACATGAACTGGGGTGTCTTTGTGCTTACAGTGGCTCTAGAGACTGGTGATGCATGCTTCGCTTATCTTATTTTATAAAGACCTGAATTCTCCCTCAGCTGAAAGGATACCCAAACACAAGGACTAGGCAAGGACACAGCTGTGGCATGAGATTTAAAGTTCCTGAGGACACAGAGGGAGTTCAGGCCAGGAAAGAGTCCCTCAAGAGTTGAGGGTCAACATGCTGACAACCTCAGAAGCAAATGTGACAAACTCCAAAGAGTCAAAACTCCAAAGGCAGAATGTGATTACTAGATTGATTTAGAGAGCTGCTCTAGAGATAAGGACATATTTCTAGTCCATGGATAAAGATTTCAGGATCTGTAGGAAAACAGAAGTGGGACATTTCTTGCTTATTTAATCTACAAAGTTTCCTCCTGAACATCACATAACAACAACAAGAAAAAAAAAGTGTAGATCATATCTCTGCTTCTGACCATGACAGAAACTGATATTAAACTAATATTCCCACAGTCATTAGCCATAAAAAGGCAGTGGAACCAGAGATCAAATTGCCAACATTCATTATATCATTGAAAAAGCAAGAGAGTTCCAGAAAATCATATACTTCGGCTTTATTGACTATGCCAAAGTCTTGGACTGTGTGGATCACAACAAACTGGAAAACTTTCCAACAGATAGGAATACCAGACCACCTGACCTGCCTCTTGAGAAACCTATATGCAAGTCAGGAAGCAACAGTTAGAATTGGACATGGAAAAACAGACTGGCTCCAAATCAGGAAACGAGTAGATCAATACTGTATAATGTCACCCTGCTTTTTAACTTCTATGCAGAATACATCATGAGACATGCTGGGCTGGAAGAAGCACAAGCTGGAATCAAGATTTCCGGGAGAAACATCAATAATCTCAGACATGCAGATGACACCACACTTATGGCAGAAAGCGAAGAAAAACTAAAGAGCCTCTTGATGAAAGTGAAAGAGGAGAGTGGAAAAGTTGGCTTAAACTCAACATTCAGAAAAATAAGATCATGGCATCCAGTTCCATCACTTCATGGCAAATAGATGGGGAAACAATGGCTGACTTTATTTTTTTGGGCTCCAAAATCATTGCAGATGGTGACTGCAGCCATGAAATTAAAAGATGCTTGCTCCTTGAAAGAAAAGCTATGACTAATCTAGACAGCATATTGAAAAGCAGAGATATTACTTTGCCAACAAAGGTCCATCTAAAGCTATGGTTTTTCCAGTAGTCATGTATGGATGTGAGAGTTCTACTATAAAGAAAGCTGAGCGCAGAAGAACTTATGTTTTGAACTGTAGTGTTGGAGAAGACTCTCGAGAGTCCCTTGGAGAGAAAGGAGATCTAACCAGTCCATTTTAAAGGAGAACAGTCCTGAATATTCATTGGAAGGACTGATGCTAAAGCTGAAACTCCAATGCTTTGGTCACCTGATGCAAAGAACTGACTCATTTGAAAAGACCCTGATACTGGGAAAGATTGAAGGCAGGAGGAGAAGGGGACAACAGAGGATGAGATGGTTGGATGGCATCACCGACTCAATGGACATGAATTTGAGTAAATTCCTGGAGTTGGTGATGGACAGGGAGGTCTGGCATGCTACAGTCCAAGGAGTCACAGAGTTGGACACACCTGAGCAACTGAATTGAACTGAACTGAATTATCCATCAAATTGGACAAATCTATGAAGTAAATCACTGCAGATGGTGACTGCAGCCATGAAATTAAAAGAGGCTTACTCCTTGGAAGAAAAGTTATGACCAACCTAGATAGCATATTCAAAAGCAGAGACATTACTTGGCCAGCAAAGGTCTGTTAGTCAAGGCTATGGTCTTTCCAGTGGTCATGTATGGACGTGAGAGTTGGACTGTGAAGAAAGCTGAGTGGCAAAGAATTGATGCTTTTGAACTGTGGTGTTGGAGAAGACTTCTGAGAGTTCCTTGGACTGCAAGGCGGTCCAACCAGTCCATCCCAAAGGGATCAGTCCTGGGTGTTCAACGGAAGGACTGATGCTAAAGCTGAAACTCCAATAATCTGGCCACCTCATGCAAAGGGCTGACTCATTGGAAAAGACCCTGATGCTGAGAGGAATTGGTGGCAGAGAAGAAGGGCATGACAGAGGATGAGATGGCTGGATGGCATCCACTGACTTGATGGACATGAGTTTGAGTAGACTCTGGGAGTTGGTGATGGACAGGGAGGCCTGGTGTGCTGGGATTCATGGGGTTGTAAAGGGTCAGACACGACTGAATGACTGAACTGAACTGAACTGATGAAGTAAATGTTTTCAGATGCTGGACCACAAGAATCATATAAAAGAATCAATGAGGTAAACCGTATGCTCTCCTTGACTTTCTGTATGACAGCAATTTCTGGGCCATAGTTCAGGGAGGTAAGTTTATGCAGAGAAAATTGTGTTTATTACCTGGAGAAACAGAGCTTGAAGATCAGGGCCTCAAGGGAATGGAGTTTGTGGAAGCTCGCACTAGAAAGAAAAATGCTTGACAGAGGAGAATAACAAGAACTCTGAAAACAGATCTTAGCATTTTCAACAAAGATTATGATGCACAAGATGAGACTAAATGAGGCATAATAGATAACAGTTACTGGGGATGAAGCCTGGGTATTGACTGAGTGGTTGAGTAGAGGTTGCAGAGGTCATAGAATGTGTTGAGACATGGGTATTCCAATATTCAGTGCAAAGAAACCTCACCACACACTACAAAAATTCAACTGAGAGTTCAGAAAAGCCAAAAGTGAATCACCTTATTCCAACCATACTATAAAGTCTACTATAAATCTATCATAATACAGCTTACAAATATGCTCTGAAATCATAAATGATCCTCCATTAAATTAACTGACTGAACAGAACCCAACACTGTATAAATGAAGACAACAAAAGTCAGGCTTTTTAAAAAGTACCTAAAATGTCTTGTACACAATCAAAAATTACCAGACATGAAAAGTAAGAAAATGTGATCCATTAAAAAAAAAAGAAAGAAACAGATACAGAGATGACAGATATGTTACAATTAGCAAATAACTACTTTAAATAGCTAATATAAATATGTTTGGGTAAAGAATCTGCCTGCCAATGCAGGAGACGAAAGAGATAAGGGTTCAGTCCCTGGGTAGAGAAGATCCCCTGGACTAGGAAGTGTCAACCTGTTCCAGTATTCTCACCTGGAAAATTCCAGGGACAGAGGAGCCCCATGGACAGGCTATATAGTCCATGAGTTTGCAAAGAGTCAGACACAACTGAACACACACACACACACACACACACACACACATATGTTTAAGGATTTATGAGAATAGATGAGATAAGTGGACCCTACACAAAAGAACCAAACAGAAATTACATAACTTAAAATTGATAAACAGAAATGAAAAATGCTCTAAATGGAAGAGAAAACCATCAGTGAATATAAAGACAAGACAATAAAAACTATCCAAACAGAAGCACAGGCATGGGGCTGGGGAGTGGGATGGGGGTGGGGGTAGCTGGAAAAGCGAATAGAACCTCAGTGGCTACTGGGTAATATCAAGGAGTCTGATGTAAATGTGACAGTTTCTAGTGGGAAAGGAGAGCAATGTTATAGTAAAATAATAATGATAATAAATAAAACACAACAACAAAAACATTTGAAGAAATAATGGTTGAAAATTTTCCAAACTTAATGAAAAATATCAACCTACAGGCTAGAGAAGTTCAATATACCACAATCCAAATAAAGCAAAGAAAATGACACATAAGCTCACTATAGTCAAATTTCTGAACATCAATGACAAAAAGAAATGCAGTCATATAAAAGAGACTCCAAAATTCTAAGAATTATCACTGACTTGTCATTAGAACAGTACAATCCAGAAACTAATGAGATGACATGTTTACAATGCTTAAAGGAAAAATATACATGGTAAATCTAGAAATCTATATACAGTGAAAATATTCTTCACAAGTGAAAGCAAAATAAAGACGTTTTCAGATAAAGTCTGAGATAACCCATCACCAGCAAACCTGTTCAAGCAGTTTTTCAGGAAGTTCTCTGAACTGAAAGAATATGATAAAAATTATAAATATTCACAAAAACACTAAAGTAGATGTGAATAAATAGAAACTTACCACATATTTCAATAAGAAGATGCAACCTCATAAAGATCTTAATTCTGAGTTAACCCACAAATGGAACTCTAGCAAAAATACCAATAGCATTGTTTTCTACAGGTAGACAGATAAATTATAAAGTTCACTCAGAAGAAGAAACAAGAAAAGCCAGCCAGCAACAACCTGATAGAAGAAAACCCAAGGAGGAGAGGCTAGCCTGTGAGATATTAGAGCATATTACAATCCTTTAAAATTAAAATTGTGTAATACTGATGTATGAGTAGACAGAATAGAATGTCTAGAAACAGACCCAAGCACATATGATAATTTGATATATGAAAAAATGGCATCTCAAATCATATGAAAGTGACTTTTTAATATTGAGTTAACAAGAGAGACGTTTGGAAAACAAAACTGAGTCTGCCTCACATCACCCGCCAAGAAAATCTCCAAATTGACTGGAGATTTAAATGCAAACAATGAAGTCATATATGAACTAAAAGGAAAACTGGTATAAGGAAAAGCTTCCTACATGACAAGTTTCAGAAGCAAGAAAGAGAAAGATGGCTCTATTTGACTACATAAAATATTTTTTCAAAGGAGAAAACATGTTTACATTAAAAAAACAAACAAGAAAAACTAAAACAAGTGAACACACTAAAGGAAATGAAACTTATATTAAAAAAATAATAATAACCACCAGTCTCCATCAGTATAAAAGGGCTCCTCAAAAAAACTGTAGCACAAAAGACGAATAACCTAATACAATAAGGGCAGCAGGTGGTAACAAACAAATTCACAGATAAAGAAACGTTTCATAAACATATGAAATGATCTTTACCTCACTCTTAATGGGAGAAACACAAATTAAAACAACCCTCATATGTTATTTCTTACTTATTTCCTGACAAAATCCAAGAGTCTAGTCATAAATCCTTTGCACGAGGCTACAGGAGAACATTTGTTCTTATTCTTAGCTGGCAGACAGGGAAAATGGCAACCTCCAGTAAAATTATGTTTGCACTTACAGCACCCAAGTTTTCTTAACTTTATCCTGAATTCTATTTTTAGATGGAAACAGTCTGTGAAAGTATGAAAGTTTTAGTCATTTAGTAGAGTCCAACTTTTTGCGATCCCATGGACTATGCCCGCCAGTCTCCTCTGTCCATGGAATTCTCCAGGCAAGAATACTGCAGTGGGTTGCCATCCTGACCCAGGGATAGAATCCAGATCTCCTGCATTGAAGGCAGATTCTCTACTGTCTAAGCCACCAGGAAAACACTTCAGAGACTCCTCTTATCACTGGGGTACAGCTGGAGTTGGGCTTCCCAGGTGGCACAGTGGTAAAGAATCTGCCTGCCAAGCCAGAAGACTAAAGAGGTGAGGTTCAATCAGTGGGTATGGAAGATCCTCTGGAGGAGACGGCCACACACTCCAGTATTCCAGCTAGGAAATCCCATGGGCAGAAGGAGCCCGGTGGGCTACAGTCCATGGGGTTCCAAAAGAGCTGGACACAACTTAGTGACTAAACAGCGACAATTGGAGTTGGACTGCTCCATCATCCCCGCACCTTCTAGGTGGAAGCAATAGAATCACATTGTGTGACTTGTCTATTGCTGCAGGACTATAGGGGAGACACTCGGAACTCTGCTCAGTTACTTGCGCCCGGATGGTTTTCAGATGCTAACTGACCAGAGGCAGATACCTGAGCTTATCAAAGGCCAAGACCCGAGAGAGAAGAGTCAAAACAAATACCCTGGATTTCCAAGTTCCTCCCGTCTTTCCTGATAACTTGGAATATAGGTTGTTATGGTGATGGCAGGAGTTTAAGAATGGAGAGGATTATAAAGGTGTGTTACATCAGGGATCAGTGAACTATGACTTGTGGGCTAAATACAAGCAATAGCTTGCCCCTCATTTTTGTAAAGAGAGTTTTACTGGAGCACAGCCATGCTCATTTGTTTACACACCGTTTATGGCTGCTTTTATGGCAGAATTAAGTGGCTGTAACAGAAACCAATCCACAAAGCCTAAAATGTTTACTACCTGGCCCTTCACAGAAAAAGTAGGCCAACCCCTCCTCTAAAGGAAGGATGTGAACTTTATGAAATCCTGGAACAGTTCAGTTCTGCAAGCAGGTCCTGCTGCACTGCTCCCCCTACTGTCATGATGTCAGCAAGCAAAGGTCAGGAGGGCCTCTAGGGTTAGAGAGGTCAAAGCAGAGCCACCAGCCAGCAGACTCTCAGGAGGCACCAGCCGCAGCTCAGACACCCGACACTGGCTCCCGCCCTCCTAACAAGATGTGATCCTGAGGACTGTCAACCTTGGATTCCTGAACACAGGGCCAGTTATATTGCCAACCATATAACTCACTGAAATAGACCTTGCAAAGGAATATACCCTCCTCTCCAAGAGACTGGGCTTCCGAGCGTACCCCAGAAGGAGTAAATACAGCAGCAAATACACAGGACTTTGGGAATGTGAGAGCCGGGAGGCAGGTGACCCGACACAGAAGCTTCTCCTCTGAGCTTTCTGATTGAGGCAGAAAGGTCTTATTTATTTTCCCCATGTCACACCCTGCACTCTGACTGAACAGCTCTACACACACACACAAAGCCCTCTCCCCTAGACAACAACTTCCTCTCACACCCATCTCTCAACTGTTGTCTCTTCCACCTGCTGGCCAAGCTTGTCACTGGCCTTCAGTCTCCTGGGCACAAAGTCCCCCAGAGGATCCCTCCTCCCTTGGTCACTATGCTGCCAGACCTGCTCTGTCTGCATGCGAGCTCACGGATCTGCACGCAAGGGAGGCAAGGAGAAGCCTGCAGAGCTGAGCCGCTTCCCCAGGTGCTGCGCCAGGGCTCTGGGGGTTCTCGGCCCTGGATGTGCCGCTCCCCCGGGGGCTGCCCTTGGCCTCTGCTAGCCTTGCCTCTGATAAGGTGGCTGTGTCCACCTACCACAGCCGGCCACTGCTCTGGGGATACTGAGCTCTGTGAAACTGGCCCAGGTGTGCCCCGCTTTCTAACAGACTTAGGCAAGATCTTCAAGGTACCTGAACTCACATGGCACTTTCATTTCATTAGTTCCCGGTCCCTTGGGTACATTTTCTCTAGCAACAGCAAGAAGGCCCAGCCTTCTGAGTGTGAGCTCCTAGTCACCCCAGCTTCTCCTCTTGTAACATCCCTAACGGACGTGTGAATATGCTGATTATGACTCAGCTCTACACTCTTCCCGGACTCGAGGAGAGGCTGGCTGCAGGATAAGCTAGGGACTAACCACGTCTCAAATGCAGCTGCTCCATTATGAGGACATGGTGCGGGGGGCGGGGGAAGTCCTGTGGCTGGCTTTCTGCCAGCGCCACTCTGCAGGAAGTGAATGCAAAGGGACCTCTGCTCCCCAAACCCAGCCTCTGGTTCAGTGCCGTCCATCTCAACAGCAAGGTCCAGGGGTCACATTTTCCTCCATGCCTGTAACTGGGAAAACACGCCCTTCAATTAAGGACTTTTGCTGTTGTTGTTCAGTTACTAAGCAGTGTCCAGCTCTTTGCCACCCTACAGACTGCAGCACACCAGGCTCCCCTGTCCTTGACCATCTCCCAGAGTCTGCTCAAACTCATGTTCATTGAGTCAGTGATGCCATCCAACCATCTCATCCTCTGTCGTCCCCTTCTCCTACCTTCAATCTTTCCCAGCATCAAAGTCCTTTCCAGTGAGTCAGCTCTTTGCATCAGGTGGCCAAAGTATTGGAGCTTCAGCTTCGGTCCTTTCAATGAATATTCAGGATTGATTTCCTTTAGTATTGACTGGTTTGATCTCCTTTTAGTCCAAGGGACTCTCAGAGTCTTCTCCAGCACCACAGCTCAAAAGCATCAGTTCTTCAGAGTTCAGCCTTCTTTATTGCCCAGCACTCACATCTGCATATGACTGCTGGTAAAACCAGAGCTTTGACTATACAGACCTTTGTCAGCAAAGTGAAATTTGCTTTTTAATACGCTGTCTGTGGAAGACCATAGATGTAGTAAACCAGAAGGCCAGATTATAGTGGTTCTCTGCTGCAGAAAGCACCTCTGGGTTTACTAGCACATGTGGGGCTCAGCAGTGTGTGGCTCAGTCTCTCTCTACTCGCCTCAGTCAGTCCTCATCTGTGCTCCAGCCCACACCCCTTGCTATCTCCCTTGGCCCCATTACCTGTGTGTCTCCTAGCAATCACAAGACTGAGAAAGCTGCGGGCAGTTTTAAATAACGAAACCAAGCCCCTGCCAGGGGAAACATTAGAACCCAGTCCTGCTCCCTTTTCCTGACATGGTTCTTGAGTGGGTCACTACACTTGAGGGTAATTACAAGTTCACCTTCATGATCAAAGAGCAAATTCTCCTCTGGTCCTCTTGGGGCTGAAGTTGCTGTTTCCTTCCTATCTCTGATACATGGCAGGTGATGTGAGGACACGACCATCACTGACGTAGAAGGCCTCATCCCCCTGGCCAAGCCTTCCGACCTCATCATCGCCACACTGCCCACCATCCCTCCACTCTGTATCACCTCCTTCACCTCTCCCCAGGCCAACCACACCGCCGAGACAGGAGAGGACTTTCTCGCTGTTAATGTTCCGACACTCTAACTTGTCCCCTCTAAAGTCCGTACCCTCAATATTTCTATATTTAAAGAAAAGATTTTTAGGAGGTGGAGGTTTAGTTGCTAAGTCATGTCTGACTCTTGCGACCCCAAGGGCTGTAGCAGGCTCTTCTATCCATGCGATTTCCCAGGCAAGAATACTGGAGTGGGTCGCCCTTTCCTTCTCCAGGGGAATCTTCCCAACCCAGGGATTGAACCTGGGTCTCTCGCTTTGCAGGTGGATTCTTTCCAACTGAGCTACCAGGGAAGCCCCATTTTAATTAAGGTTAAATGAGGTCATAGGGACCATAGGAGCAAGGTCCTAATTTGATAGGAAGAGCCAGCAGAACTCTCTCCCTCTCCCTCCACCAGGTGAGGGCACAATGAGAAGGCAGCTGCTTGCAGTCCTCAGAGAAAGGTCTCACCAGAAACCGGCCCTGCTGGCACCTTGATCTTGGACTTCTAGCCTCCAGAACTGTGAGAAAATTAATTTCTGTGGGTTAAGCCATCCGGACTGTGGCATTGTGTTACAGCGGCTTGAGCTAATACAGTCCCAAACAAGATGTACTTGCCTTGTCACTTGTTATGTTTGTGGCCCGCCGTCCTCATTTCCCTACAGTCCTTCCTACAGGACATTTAGAGATGCCCACTGGAACCAAAGCCTTTGACTGTGTGGATCACAATAAACTGTGGAAAATTCTGAAAGAGATGGGAATACCAGACCACCTGACCTGCCTCTTGAGAAACTTATATGCAGGTCAGGAAGCAAGTTAGAACTGGACATGGAACTACAGACTGGTTCCAAATAAGAAAAGGAGTACGTCAAGGCTGTATATTGTCACCCTGCTTATTTAACTTATATGCAGAGTACATCATGAGAAACGCTGAGCTGGAAGAAGCACAAGCTGGAATTAAGATTGCCGGGAGAAATATCAATAACCTCAGATATGCAGATGACACCACCCTTATGGCAGAAAGAGGAGCTAAAAAGCCTCTTGATAAAAGTGAAAGAGGAGAGTGAAAAAATTGGCTTAAAGCTCAACATTCAGAAAACGAAGATCATGGCATCTGGTTCCATCACTTATGGCAAATAGATGGGGAAACAGAGGAAACAGTGGCTGACTTTAATTTTGGGGGCTCAGAATCACTGCAGATGATGATTGCAGCCATGAAATTAAAAGACGCTTACTCCTTGGAAAGAAAGTTATGACCAACTTAGACAGCATATTAAAAAGCAGAGACATTACTTTATCAACAAAGGTCTGTCTAGTAAGGCTATGGTTTTTCCAGTGGTCATGTATGGATGTGACAGTTCGATTATAAAGAAAGCTGAGTGCATAGAATTGATGCTTTTGAACTGTGTTGTTGGAGAAGACTCTTGAGAGCCCCTTGGACTGCAAGGAAATCCAACCAGTCCATCCTAAAGGAGATCAGTCCTGGGTATTCATTGGAAGGACTGATGTTGCAGCTGAAACTCCAATACTCTGGCCACCTCATGCAAAGAGCTGACTCATTTGAAAAGACCCTGATGCTGGGTAAGACTGAGGGCAGGAGGAGAAGGGGACGACAGAGGATGAGATGGTTGGATGGCATCACCAGCTCAATGGACATGAGTTTGGGTAAACTCCAAGAATTGGTGATGGACAAGGAGGCCTGGCGTGCTGCAGTTCATGGGGTCGCAAAGGGTTGGGCATGACTGAGCAACCAAACTGAACTGAACTGGAAGCAAAGTTGGGGGCACTAAGGGAGAAACTTCAAAAGTTATATCTTCAGCTGTCCACCATACCCTACCTGCTCAGCTGGCAGCACCCTGATGCCTCTTGAAGATTTTCCTCAGAAGGCCCATTTAGTCATCATCCAGAAATGGCCCCAGTCCTTGTATTGAACCGCTAACAATCCTATGGAAGATACTATTGCACTCTACCGAAGCCTTATTTCCACAGGGATGTCTTTTCTCATTTAAAGTTCTCTTTCCCTGTATGTCTCTGTGTTTCTCATTCTATCTTCCAGTGTCTCTTTATTTTTTAAAAACATTTTCTTTATTCTCTCTCTACCTTATTCTTGAGGTCTGTCTTTTTCTCTTACTCCTTATCATTCCCCTTTCTGCTCTTTTTCTCTCTTTCATCCTTAATATTGAAGTTGCTTTTTAATTATTTTTAACTTAATGAATAAGATCTGTTCTCAAGTATTAATTTTATATGTAAATTAGCCCAATGATGTGTCTCTTCTTGAAACATATAAAAACAAGCAAGTAAATGAAAACCAAATTAATAGAACTTTTCTAATCCTTGACCTTCTTTTTTATGCTATGCTAAGTCGTTTCAGTCGTGTCCAACTCTGTGTGACCCCATAGACGGGAGCCCACCAGGCTCCGCCGTCCCTGGGATTCTCCAGGCAAGAACTCTGGAGTGGGCTGCCATTTCCTTCTCCAATGCATGAAAGTGAAAAGTGAAAGGGAAGTCACTGAGTCGTATCCAACTCTCAGCGACCCCATGGACTGCAGCCTACCAGGCTCCTCCATCCATGGGATTTTCCAGGCAAGAGTACTGGAGTGGGGTGCCATTGCCTTCTCCATTCTTTTTTATAGGCTTCTCCATTCTTTTTTATAGGCTGCATTATTAACCAACATTTGTTGTTACCACAAGGGGGCAGTGCAATCAAGCCGATCATTTAACCCAAGCAGTTACAATTCCAAAAGTCAGAGGAGGTGACCAGGGGCTTTCTCCTAAAGAAAGGGAGGTCCAGAATGCATCAATCGCTTGCTCTCATCACTTGGGAAGAATTATGACAGGCAAAGAGCATGAGAAGATCCAACAGGCTTCCTGACTAATCAATTTTCATATCGATGAATTGAACTATATACAGATACAAGACCTTAAAGCTCATCTGACTCAAAAGTCTGTCTTGCTGAAAATAAGAACTAAGGAATGGTGGTGTGATCAAGAACGACTTCAAACCTTTGAACATGGTTGACCAGAAACACCTGGTAATTTGGTTATAAAGGTGCTGGTTTTGTGGTAGGGACTGCCCAAAGGGAAGTGTCTGACTCTCATCTCTAGGTCTGTGCCCAGTGCTCAGAAATAAGGAAAACATGCAATTTGAGAGGGCAGAGGAGCCACACGCATGGAGAGCCTCGTGTTCCGTGGTCTCCATCCTGGTGCTGATGTAGGGTTCTGTGTGGCAGCCCTTCTGTTTCCCTCTCCTCCTAGGTTGGGATCCAATATGAGCCTGCCCTAACTCTCATTTGCAAACACAAAACTTCAATCCAAATTAGAATCAATAAATGTGATACCTGCCCCTGTAATGTGTCGGTGTCTCTGATAAATTTTATTACAAATACATACACACACGAAAAGGGAATCTATTGGCTACTATATGTAAAAAGTCTAGAGAAGTGCTAAGCAACAGAAGTAGATTGTAAGACATATGTTTTTAAAATTTTTAAAGAGACATATTTTAAAAATTAAAAGATCCAAGTGAAATTCATTTTAATAGTATACTTTAGGAATCCAATACACCCATAACTATTCTACTTTCTATGTAATGAGAAAATTAAAATTATTGAAACATTTTCTTTACTTTGTTATTACACTGAATGTTGGCTTCCTTTGTGGCTATTAACTGTTGCTCATACTTTTTTTTCACACGATGTCTTCAACATCTCCACCTTCGACATCTTGAAACATCCAGGGTGTTTCAAACTGAACTAACCATATTTCAAGTACTCACTAGCCACAGGTGCTAGAGGCTACCATGTTAGCACAGGCCTAGAGCTAGACCTTCAGGTATGGCCAGACTCAGGCATTCCGTAGTGTGCTCTGGGCTCTCTCTGTTTTGCTTTTCTCTCCATGTTGGGCTCATCCTCTCCAAAAAGAGATACCTTCCTTTGGCCAGGCAAGATGGCCCAAGAGAGTTTCAACTTGCACTGTGTATGTAGCTCATGGCATCAAAGGAAAGGACAGTACTGTTCTGATAGCATTGACTGGTCTTGCTGACAGCACATAATCCATGAACCAGTCACTGGGGCCAGCAGAACAGAACCAACTCCAACCCACCTTCTTAATCTCTGGCTGCTCAAGAGTAGTCATGCCCCTCTCTGGAGCTGCACGAGGAGTGAAGGGACTGATCAGACCCACATGAATCACAGAGAATCAAGGAAGATGGGTCCCCAAATGAAAGGATGTGGCACAAATCACATACATCCATTTAACCACCACTGTGGACTGTGAAGAAGGCTGAGCGCTGAAGAATTGATGCTTTTGAACTGTGGTGTTGGAGAAGATTCTTGAGAGTCCCTTGGACTGCAAGGAGATCCAACCAGTCCATTCTGAAGGAGACAGCCTTGGGATTTCTTTGGAAGGAATGATGCTAAAGCTGAAACTCCAGTACTTTGGCCACCTCATGCGAGGAATTGACTCATTGGAAAAGACTCTGATGCTGGGAGGGATTGGAGGCAGGAGGAGAAGGGGACGACAGAGGATGAGATGGCTGGATGGCATCACTGACTTGATGAACGTGAGTTTGAGTGAACTCCGGGAGTTGGTGATGGACAAGGAGGCCTGGCGTGCTACGATTCAAGGGGTTGCAAAGAGTCAGACACGACTGAGCGACTGAACTGAACTGTGGGCTTAAACTGCCCGAGACCTTGTACCCAACGACAAAGCAAGGGGAACCAGGGAAGTTGGTATTAATAGCTGACTCTTTTTCTACCTACACCACAATCATTGAGTCAGGAGGATGAATTCCCACTGGATTCCCACTCCTGATCTGCAGGTCTTTTCATGCAGCTTCTCAATACCTGCGGCTGGATCTCTCCCCTGCCGACCTGCCTGGGGTTCCTCTGAGAACCTAAGCAAATGTGTTCCTCCATGCAGCCCTTGAACCTCAGATTTAATTCTGACCATTTGCCTGTCCTGTCTCCCTGTGGACTGGTGCCCCAGTTTGGAGCTCACCTTTGCTTTGGTGCTTAGAACCGGCACTTTCAGGCTCAGCTTTTTCTGGCAACTCTTGTTGCCCCTAACAGACATCCTTAGTTCTCATGGCTCTCTCCTGATGCTGAGCAGTAGCAGCAATGAAAATAATACCAAGACAGACTGTAGAGGATAGAATAAGAGCAAAGGCTCTGAAGCTGGGGTTCAAATCCCAGCTCTGGCACTTAGTGAACCTATGACGTTGAGCAAGTTATGTAGCCTTTCTATGCCTCAGTTTTCTCATCTTCAAAACGTGGATCAAACCTGTTTATGGGCGTGGATTTCCCCTCAGAAGGAAGTCTGGGAGAGAGGGTCCCAGCTGAGCTCAATTTTCCCAGGGTAACACTACCACAAAGTGTTCGCTGGTGGTGTTATTCCCGCTGGTATATCATACAATAGGTCTTTTGTGTCGTTACCATTTGCTGCTTATATTACACTCCACTAGAGTATAAGTCCCTAAGGAGGTCTTAGGACAACCGCATTATGCATAATTTACACAAGTTGTCACATAGGCGTTATTTAAGCCACATAACAAACCAGTTGCATAGGCAAGGGAGGTCTTATGACCCACAGAAACGTTCCTAAGCTGTAGGTCGCCTGATTCCAAGGCCAGGGCACCGCATTACGCCCTACGCCTCTCTCGCCACACGGTGGCAGCACAGAGCACAGTGTGGACGCTGGACAATGTCTATTAACTCGCTTAGAATTCCGAGACGTACAAGAATTAAGCAAGAATGTGGTGTGCGGCGGCACAGTGAAACTGGTTTTCATGGGAGGTTGATGGGATGCGTGTTATTACTAACCCATTACACCTCAGACCCCGCAGAAACCCAAGTGTGGAATTTTAAAGAGATGCAGTTCCTACAGTTTGCAGCAAGTGTCATCCGAGAGCTGCTGAACAACCCAGGTCACCCATGCCTGAGACCTAACAGTTTAGAGAGAGAGAACCGGTGTCGTGGGTGTCATGTAATACACGACACCGGTATGTATCAACCGGACTGAGCAATACTAGAAAAGAAAGAACAAACATTGTACCATCGCAGACGACAGCTTGAAGGAGATTCAGTTCAGTTCAGTTCAGTCGCGCAGTCGTGTCCGACTCTGCGACCCCATGAATCGCAGCACGCCAGGCCTCCCTGTCCATCACCAACTCCCGGAGTTCACCCAGACCCACGTCCATTGAGTCCATGATGCCATCCAGCCATCTCACCCTCGGTCGTCCCCTTCTCCTCCTGCCCCCAATCCCTCTATAACCTGTCCTACTTTGCCCCCTTCCCAATCTGCAATCAGGAAGCGTCTCCCAGGTGGCGCTAGTTGTAAAGAACCTGCCTGCCAGTGCAGATGTAAGAGACACGGTTCGAGCCCTGGGTCAGGAAGATCCCCTATTTCTAGGACAAAGCAGTGTGCTAAGTGCTGGGGAGTGGCAGGAGTGTCTCTTAAAGCGGGATCCTCTTTTCTAACTCCATTTTCCTGACTCTAGTTCAATTTCCCAGCATCTCTTATCTGAATCGTTGAAATAACCCCTAACTCATTTCTAAAGCTTAGTTTCTCCATCATTTTGTCTTTCTATAATATAGGTCTTATCACTTCTTTTTCTGAATCTTTTTTTTTGAATCTTACAGTGTTCCAATTCATAAAGAATAAAGACCCAAAACTCTGCAAGGCATATAAACGCCTTGAACCCTGGCCCCAAGCTATTTGGCCGAATTCCTGGTCTTTTTCAACAACCACCCATACACAGCACTACCTACCATTTCTCAAAATTAATAAATACTTCTAGGACCTCTGGCCCAATTCATTTGATTATTCTGCTTTTGGTGCCTGGAATATGCTTTCCTCCCTCAGTGAAGGCCTGTGATGCTCATTACTCAGGTCCCAGTCCTAAAAAGTCACTTCATTGTGCCATATATTATTGCTAATGAAGTAACTTGCTGTAAACTTTTTGGATAATAACCTGGCCAAAAAAACAAAAAAAATCAAGAAGCTGAAAATGAATACATTTTACCCAATTATTTGCCATATCTGTGTGTTCTGAGGGAAACAAACTCAAAAAATTATTAAGAGGGAATTATCTGGCATTCCAGTAGTTAGGATTTCACACTCACACTGTTGAGGTTCCATGTTCGATCCCTGGTCAGGGAACTAAATCCGATGCAGAAGGAAAAGAAAATTATCCACAGAAAAATACATTACCATATTACTTACAAATATAAAAATATAAGTTACCGAAATGTCCTGCTTTTGGAGAATGTTAAAGACAATAGCTTTAAAAATTTTTTTGACTATTGTATATATATTCACACACCAAACATATATTTGTATGTGTATATACAGATATATATAATCTGAAACAAAAGCTTCATGAGACAATACATGTCTTTACTACATACAATATGTTCAATTTCATTTTAAAGTATTGATTGCAACTCACCTAACCTATTAGTGAGTTGTGAGCTACAATCTGAGAAACACTAGATTAAAAATGTGATAACACTATAATGGAATACTATTTAGCTACATAAATATTTCTTAAAAACCACTGAATAGATTTAATGGAAGTAAAAAAAAAACCCACTGAATAAGAATAGATTAATATAAGTGATTAAAAAACAAGTTACCAGTTATCCATACAGCCTGATTTTAATATTTTTTAAGCACGTGTGCTTTGGGATGGTCCTCTGGGGCCATAGATAAGAGATAGAGTACTTTATTGCATCCACATTTACCTAATATTTCTTTGCCATAGTTTCTTGGAGGAAGCAGAACAGAAGAGCCTATGATTTACAGTCCTGGAGTCCTATGTGGAGTCAAATTAACTGTAAACTAGATTCTTTTTTTCAGTAAACATTTATTAGCCATAAACATTATGGGCTGAGTACTCAAAAGCAAAGGTGCTGCAAATCTACCATAGGGGTGGCAGACATTGGGAGAAATCTACCATAGGGGTGGCAGACATTGGAAGAAATCTACCATAGGGGTGGCAGACATTGGAAGAAATGAATGTGCTGGTGCTGCAGATGGACATGAGATGTACAATGGAGGTCCAAAAGAGAGGGTCCTCATTTCTGCTGAGAGGTGATTCCTGAGCTGAGGTTAAGGATGAGTTTGCCCCCAAGGAGCAAGGAAGAAAAGAAGAGTGTTCAAGATAGAAGAATGGAGCAGTGGGGGGCAGAACAGGGAAGGGTGACTCTGCAGGGTGAATTGTGAGGTTTGAGGCATCTTGGTATGACAGGATCATAAGGTAAGGTAGGGGTTGCGGTGAGGAGTGAGGCTGAAGAGCTGAGCAAAGGCAAGGGCACAGAGGGCCTGTGTGCTGTGCCAAGGGCCCAGACACTCTGGGTCCCTGGATCTTAACAAGGATGCACAGTTTCATCACCTGTGTAGCTTTCAAAGCTGCAGATGTCTGACTCGCCCCCAGTAATACTAGGGAAGTATTACTGGGAACTTGGCCCTTCATGAGATCTATCATCTTTCACTTTTTGTTCAATCTCTTTCTGTAGGCAATGAGAGGCTCTTTAAGGAGTATAATAAGCAGAGGTGTTATATCACATTTCCAACCAGCAACAGTGTAGAGTGGATTGGAAATGGACAAATTGAAGGCTGGAAGCCCAGCTAAAGAGAACAGCATGATAGTCCAAGTACATAAGTGGGAAAACAGAGGCTACAGGAAAGGCAGCTGGGAGAAAGAGGAGGAGAAGGATCTTGAAATGCCAAGTTCCCAGCCTACACCTCTATGGAGGCCGTGGAGCTGGCAAAGGGCAGGCTGGGCTGGGAGGAATAGCCCCCTCACAGTCTTCTGAAGCCCTCCTAAATAAACAGGTGAGTGAAACCAGGTATTTACTATGCTATCAGAATTATAGGAAAAATCTTCCACTTTCCCTTCTCCCTCTTGCCTACTCTCCAATAGATTGCCACGCCCAAGCTTCTTCCTGAAGCCACTAGTGTCTGGGGGTAGAGAAGGGAGACAGGAGGCAGAGAGAAATCAGGATGACAGCCTTTTCTAACACCTTGGGGAAAATAATACTTACCTCATGGATTCAAAGTGAGAATAAATATGAAAATGTATGGACTGTGTCTGGCACATGGTAAACTCTTGATAAGTCATTTCCTTTTTCTGGACAGGAGTGACTACGGCTCCAGTCTTCCTCTTGTCTGATGAAAATTTCTACGTACCTCTGTTTTCCTCTCTTAAACACATTTATAAATTTTCTAGTGCAAGACTAAAATGACAAGTTTTCACTTTCTTTTTCAGGCAGAAACGGAGGAACTTTTTTCATCATATGGAATAATTAAAGTCAGAGCTAGGTGAAAGATTTTCCCCTCTTTGGGCTGTATTTCATCAACTGAGAAGAAATTCTCTTTCCTGATAATCCTCCCTGAAATGTAACATTCTTTTCACCTATATACTCAATGAAAAAAAAAAAAAAAAGTGCTAGCAACACATCGGAAGATCCTTGTACCTATCTAAAAGTTAATTCCTCTTCAGTGCTTTGCAAGTAAACCAACACACTGCACTTAAAAAAAAAAAAAAAAAGGCTGCAGAGGCCTCTATTAAAGCTGTTCTTTTTATAAAAGTGCAGTCACAAATCAATGCATTGTTAATGAAGAGTTTCCTCCATAGTCTTCTGGAGATGTGGAGACTCAAGACTTGCTCATGACTTCTCACTGGGGGCAAGGGTGCTAGGAGTTTACACAATGGGGGCTTTCAGTTCAACTTATTTCAGAAGAACGTAGCCCAAGAAGTCAGATACCCTCATCAGCCGTGTCTGCTTCCCAAGTGTGAAGCCCAGATTTTTTTAAGAACTGGGGAGAGGAGTGTGCTGATCTAAATCATTCAAATTTTTCTCTAAATTTAAAAATGATCACAAAGGTACATTTCTCCTTCTTCTGGAAGCATCCATATCACAAAGCACTATACATAAGAAAACCCAGCAATTAAGAGCCCAGTTGCCTACCATTTGAATCTTGGTCCCAGCGCTGCTACTAAGTACCCTGGGGCTACTTAATTCATGCAGCTACTAGAAATGGTTTGTTCTTGTGAGAGAGATCCTAACTATTGGACCACAGGCCAACTAACTTCCACAGACATGCATAGTTAACTTGAAGAAGGTTTAACTTTCTAAATACTTCACTGCCAACTTACATGATTTAGGAGAGAAACAAATCAGTACTTCCTGCTTCTCTTGAAGATTCCAGAGATTTGACCACCCTGGGCCTTGGGGTCTCCTGGCAAGTCTCGGTGGGGGTTGAGTAGCTGCTAAACTGTGGGCACAGAGCCGTCTCCAGGCGGGCTGAGGCCTTCAGCCACTATCACCCATCTGGTCCTATTCTCTCATTGCCTTAAACTCTCTGGGCATTTGCAGCTGTCAGACTTCCCTGGTAGCTCCGACAGTAAAGCATCTGCCTACAATGCGGGAGACCTGGGTTCAATCCCTGGGTCAGGAAGATCTCCTGGAGAAGGAAATGGCAACCCCTCCAGTATTCTTGCCTGGAGAATCCCACGGACGGAGGAGCCTGGTGGTCCAAGGGGTCACAAAGAGTCGGACACGACTGAGTGACTTCACTTCACTTGTCAACACTAAAGGGATTGCGGCTTGGAAAAGCACAGCCTCTACCAATATCATCATAAAGGAACAGCTCTGTGAAGTTGGAGGGGTGGACATGGCCTAGCCACCTGATGATGGGGAGAAGGGAAATAAAGAGGATGGAGCATGACGAGCTGGTTGTGCATGAGACTCAGATCTTCTGAAGTCTCTCTACTGGAACTTTTCTCTCCTTCCTTATAAAATTCAAATAAATTACTTACAAAGTTAAAACATCAACAGCTCCAATCTGTTGACTATGCCATTGTACATGCATTATCTAATCAAATCCTCAGAACCATGATGATCCTCATTTTAAAGATGAAGATAAAGCTAGAAAGACTAAATAACTTTACCTAAATTCAGTTAGAAAGTGATGAAACTCAGGGTCCAGCGTAATCAATACAAAAGTTCAGCAGTTTCTACCAAATTCACCCAGTGCCTTTGTTAGGTAGTTAGAATAGGAAAAAGGAGCCCATAATGGCAGCGGCTAAAGGACAAAGAAAGGAAAAATCCCGCAAAAATAGAACAAAGGAAGGTCCGAGGACCAGAGTGAGAACCTCAGGTAAAACAAACAGCCTCCTGGATAGCCCAGTTTACACAGGGCAGGCTCAGGGGGAGGAGAAAAACACATAAAGAAAGAGGAGCCAAAATTGAGCTGGGGGCTTCTATTCTCTCATCTTTTGGGTTGGCCTGCCCTCATGCCTTGAAGATGTATTTTCCTTTACTTGCCAAATAAAACTGAGCTGTAACATCAGTCCATCTATCACTTCGAATTTTTGCTGCAATGAGACAGAACCAGGGAAACTACACACTCCCCCAATACCTTTAAGGACATTTTGTCCCCCCTCAAAACTTCTCTAAGAGAATTTCCTCAAATCATCTTCCTTTCATAACAGCTCTGTGGAGAGCCAGGTGGTGAGGGGATCAATATATTATGTAAAATGCAAATACACTAGGAGACCAATGGGAAAAAAAGTAAAAGGCTGTGGAACTCCCTAATGAATACGAGTTAAAAAGGAAGACTCAAAAACTTGATGCTGTAGAGAAAAATAATTTCTAGGTCAGATATGGAAATCCCCAACCATTAAAACACTTGGACAGAGAATGATTAAAAGGAATTCAGAGTCCTGTCTATGCCATGTCAAATTTGAGGCAATGCCAAGACTTTTAACATTTATCAGCTATCTTGATGGAGGAACAGTCTATGAAAATACATGAGCAATACTGTGGGCTCTACAACTTACTGGCTTTGTGACCTGGAGCAAATTACTTAACCCAAAGCCTTGGTTTCCTCATCTGTATGATTAGAATAACACTGAATGTGTAAGTGTGTTGTGATGATTGAATAGGATAAACACAGAGCGAATAGCATGCTGTCTGGCATACAGTTGGTGCTCTATAAACGCTGATGTCTCCCCACCCTCCCTTTTAATTCTTCTGTGATTTAAAATTGATGGTAACCAGAATACAGATCTACTATTTTCTAATAAAACATGGGAAACTAGGAAACAAGCATTTATTTAGTCAGACTGCTGAGTCTTTTCCTTTCTCTGAAAACAAAAAGAATCACAAAAAGAATCTCAAAGGGCTAGCTTATAGGCATCAGCACTCAAATAGCACCTCTGGCAAGAAGAGCTGGAATATTGAGTAGGTATTCCAGGTAAAAGTAGGTAAAAGACCCAACTATCACCTGGAAACTTAAACTTCTAAACTACTACTGCTGCTGCTAAGTCACTTCAGTCGTGTCTGACTCTGTGTGACCCCATAGACGGCTACTACTAATAATGGCTAATATTGAGTGTTTGGGCTTGACTGGTGGCTCAAACAGTAAAGAATGTGCCTGCAATGCAGGAGACCTAGGTTTGATCCCTGGGTCAGGGAAAACACCTGGAGAAGGGAACAGCTACCCACTCCAGTATTCCTGCCTGGAAATCCCATGGACAGAGGAGCCTGGAGGGCTACAGTCCATGGAGTCACGAAGAGTCAGACACGACTGAAGTGATTCAGCAGGCACCTTTAAGACTGTGAAGACATGAAATAATGGATGTAAAGTGAATAGTATAGTGTCTGGCTGTAGTAAATATTCAGTGAGTGTGTGTGTGTCTTCAGTCAGTTCAGTTCAGTCGTTCAGTTGTGTCTGACTCTTTGCAACCCCATGAGTCGCAGCACGCCAGGCTGTCCATCACCAACTCCCGGAGTTCACTCAGACCCACGTCCATTGAGTCGGTGATGCCATCCAGCCATCTCATCCTCTGTCATCCCCTTCTCCTCCTGCCCCCAATCCCTCCCAGCAGCAGAGTCTTTTCCAATGAGTCAACTCTTCACATGAGGTGGCTAAAGTACTGGAGTTTCAGCTTTAGCATCATTCCTTCCAAAGAAATCCCAGGGCTGATCTCCTTCAGAATGGACTGGTTGGATCTCCTTGCAGTCCAAGGGATCATCCCCTTCTCCTCCTGCCCCCAATCCCTCCCAGCAGCAGAGTCTTTTCCAATGAGTCAACTCTTCACATGAGGTGGCTAAAGTACTGGAGTTTCAGCTTTAGCATCATTCCTTCCAAAGAAATCCCAGGGCTGATCTCCTTCAGAATGGACTGGTTGGATCTCCTTGCAGTCCAAGGGACTCTCAAGAGTCTTCTCCAGCACCACACTTCAAAAGCATCAATTCTTCGGCGCTCAGCTTTCTTCACAGTCCAACTCTCACATCCATACATGACCACTGGAGAAACCATAGCCTTGACTAGACAGACCTTTGTTAACAAAGTAATGTCTCTGCTTAGTTTGGGTTAGTTAGGGATCTTCCCAACCCAAGGATAGAACCCGTCTCTAAGGTCTCTGCATTGGCAGGTGGGTTCTTTACCACTAGCACTACCTGGAGTAGCTACTGTTATCTCTATTTTGTAGAAGAATTTGAGCCTTCAAGAATTTTTTAACTTATCCTATTAAATGGACAACTACAATGCATCCATGTACTTATGCAAAGATGTAAAATTTGTTCAAGCCCAAAATATAACTCTCTAAATCTGATGAACATAGGGAGCATTGATGGATGGTATAGAAATGTAGCTTCAATGGAATTTTTTTAGTCTAATTATCTAATTACCCAACCTGCCAAAATTAGATATCAACTGAACTCACAGTTAAATACACAGCAGGCACTCACACTTATTGCTTTAATACTTTGGTCTCTATCATTAATGTCTTATGATTAAGACAGAATTTTGTACCCTGCCTTTACTTAAAATAGGGAATGAATACCTTATTCACAAGGGAGCTGTGAGGAAAAGCTATAAATAACTATATACACATAAAATTTACAAGTCTGAATAGCATTCACCTCTCCATATTTTACTGTAAGATTGAGTATTATTTTACTAAACACAAGTTAGATGGCTATCTGAAAGAGGGCCCTTAGAAGGCAAAACAACTAGGACCCAAGATCTCTCCTCCAGACATGGGCTCCGGCAGATTACTGACGAATTTGGCCAAACTGCTTAACCTATCATAACCTCAGCTTCTGGAGTTGTAAAATATAAGTGATGGTTATCTTTTACATAGGACTGTGATAAGGTGAAATGAATTAATGCGTGCATGGATTTTAAAAAGTTGCCAGCCATGTAGAAAACACAAAACAAGTAATAGCTATTATTATTTTTATGTAAAACACCTCATAGCTAATTTACATGGGTTTATTCCTAATCAACATATTTATTACATTATCTCTACAGCTTTTGCAAAGAATACTGCATCCCTGTGTTACAGCAAATACCACCAAGGAAAGTGATACAATCATTTGCCCCCTGGGGGAATGACTCTGATGCACCATTACTTAAGGAATTTACTGATACTTGACTACTACTTTTAACACCTGAGATTAAGAGACCAATTCTTTATGTTTGGTTTCATCAAGTTAGCATATCCTTCAAGTACTTTCTCTGAGCAAAGCAATGTGCTAAGTGTTTTGACCACAACCAAGGTCTAGAAGAAATCCTCTTCTAGAGAAGACAGAAGAAATCCTCCTGTCTGCTTAAAATTGTGTGTGTGTGTATATATATACATATATATATCCATATAATTATGATACTAACTGTAATTATTTGCTTATAGGTCTGATTCTTCCTGTAATATGAGCTCCTCAAGGACAGCTGGGGTCACTGATTTTCTCTTTTACCTCCAACACCTAGAACAGTGTTTAGCACTCAATAAGGGATCAAAACTGATTCTGGTATAACTCAAGTTATAGTCTAGCAAAGGAGTTCAATCTTGTATGCAAATACATGAATATATACATACAAAAATAGGAATGTAATACAGACTATGATAATTCCCTCATGGGTAGTAAATGCTATATGGACAGTGAGAAGTAGTAGTCACTTCTCACTAGACTGAAAAAGGGTTTTTTATGGAATGCAGAGTATTTGTCCTTGTGGTTCAGAAAGATTTGGGTGGGGATAAGTAGAAGATGAGGGCTTCCCAGGTAACACTGTAGTAAAGAACCTGCCTGTCAATGCAGGAGACTAAGACATGGGTTCGATCCCTGGGTCAGCAAGATCCCCTGGAGGAGGGCATGGCTACCCACTCCAGTATTGTTGCCTGGAGAATCCCATGGACAGAGGAGTCTGGCAGGCAACAGTCCATGAGGTCACACAGAGTCAGACACTACTGAAGTGACTTAGCATGTAGGCAGGTGGACGATGTAGGGAAAAAGGGAGTAGGAAAAAGAAAAAAAAGGGGGGGGGGGGAGAACAAGCTAATTCAAGGAAAGATAAACAGACCTGGAGCAAAATTTGCATGTAGAAGACTAGCAGACATTGAGAGTGGAAAGATAGTGAACCACTAGCGGAAAGAATGTGATGAGTCACCGGAGGAGTAAGAATTTTATTTAGCACACAATTGAGAATCCCTAAAGCTATCAAGCAGTAGAGTACTGTAAGATGTATTTGAAAGTGAAAGTGAAGTTGCTCAGTCATACCCGACTCTTTGCGATCCCAGGGTCTGTAGGCCACCAGGCTCCTGTGTCCATAGGATTCTCCAGGCAAGAATACTGGAGGGGGTTGCCATTTCCTTCTCCAGGGGATCTTCCCTACCCAGGGATCAAACCCGGGTCTCCCACATTGCAGGCACACGCTTTAACCTCTGAGCCACCAGGGAAGCCCATAAGATGTCTTTAACTGCTAATTATTTTAAAAAGTAAAGTTCTAGGATTTCTGGTTCCAGCCAAGATGGAGTAGCCCCATTACAAGTCCTATTGTAAGATACATTTTCCCTCTTACAATGAAAAATATCTGGACATACCATAACATACAAGCACAGCAACACTGTAAAGTGGGAAGACGACTCACAGGACCTGAGTCGGGAAGCTGAGCCTACATTCACACCTAGCACCAACAAGGTGAAACGAGATGATACAAAATAGGTTACTTGACACTCCACTTCCTGCTCCCTGCCCCCTCCCCCCTCGCCAGTTTTCAGCAGGCCCAACAGGGAAGTGTAGTCTCCACCCCACCACCATCAGTGAGCAGCAGGCCCAGCAGGGAAGGGCAGTCCCCGCCCCACCTACCATCAGTGAGGCAGAGTGAGGAGCACTCCTAGTCCCTCCTGCACTGCTGGACACAGGGCAGAGCTGAGTTTCTGTTGCCACCCTGAGGCAACAAGTGGAGTGAGTCAGCACTCTGCCTCCTCCTTCCTGGGTGCCAGCTGGCCCAGCAGGAGCTGAGCTTACACTCCCGCTTGAGGTTCATGCCCTACTTTCAGCAAGAGGGTGAAAGTGGGCTGAGGGGGAGCATCCTTCTATCCCATCCATCTGCAGAGAGACCCTGTCAGCACTCCACTTTCGCTGATGTGGGGCCCAGCAGATAACACATACACTCATCCAGCTCTGGTGCCACACTTCAACAAAGAGCACGCCTGCTAAAACATAAAATACTAAAAAGAGGTTCTAGAATCTCATAATATCCAGAATTGTTCAAGAAAAAAATCACATACTACCCAAGAACCAGGAAAATCACAACTTGAATGAGAAAAGACGATCAATAAATGCCAACATCAAGATGAATCAGAGGCTGGAACTATCTGACAAGATTTTTTAACACGTTCATAATAAAAATATTTCAATAATTCTTCAATAAGAAATTATGAAGTCTCTTGAAGCTGAAAAACTAGAAAATCTTGTTAAAAAAAAGGAATGAAGTTATAATACATGCTACAATGTGGATGAACGTAAAACATATTAAAGTAAATTAAGTCAGTCACATGTATACACATACTGTATGACATTATTTATATGAAATCTCCAGAGTTGGCAAATCTGTTGAGACAGAAAGTAAGTCAGTGGTTGCCTGGGACTGAAGGTGGTGTGGAATAAGAAGTGACTCAGTCCATCAGCAGATGAATGGATAAGAAAGCTGTGGTACATACACACAATGGAGTATTACTCAGCCATTAAAAAGAATACATTTGAATCAGTTCTAATGAGATGGATGAAACTGGAGCCGATTATACAGAGTGAAGTAAGCCAGAAGAAAAACACAATACAGTATACTAACACATATAGATGGAATTTAGAAAGATGGTAATGATAACCTTGTATGCGAGACAGCAAAAGAGACACAGATGTATAGAACAGACTTTTGGACTCTGAGGGAGAAGGAGAGCATGGGATGATTTGGGAGAATGGCACTGAAACATGTATACTATCATGTAAGAAATGAATCGCCAGTCAATGTTCAATACAGGATACAGGATGCTTGGGACTGATGCACGGGGATGATCCTGAGAGTTGATATAGGGTGGGAGGTTGGGGGGGGTGGTTCAGGATTGGGAAGTCATGTACACCTGAGACAGATTCATGTCAATGTATGGCAAAACCAATACAGTAATGTAAAGTAAAATAAAGTAAAAATAAAAATTTGAAAAAATAATAAAATAAGAAAGACAAAAAAACAAAAGTGACTCAGTGGCTACAGATTCTTTTGGGAGTGATGAAAACCGTACTAAAATTAGATTTTGGTGATGTTTGTGCAACTCTGTAAACATATTAAAAACTACTGAATTGTATACTTTAGATAAGTGAACTTTGTTGCATAAATTATATTTCAATGTAATATAGATTGAAATTTAAATAAATAATTAAAATTTCTTTTATAAAGGAATCAAATGTAAGTTATTAAACTAAAAAATAAAATACAGTAACTAAAACACTTGCTGGCTGGGCTCGACAGAAGAATGGAAACAAAAGAGGACAGAAATCAGTAAACCTGAAGACAGCTCAGGAGGATTTACCCTGAACAACAGAGAGAAAATAGACTGAAAAAACAAAGAGGGCCTCCGGAACCTGCGAAACAAAAGATGCATCATCAGAGTCTCAGAAAGATCTGAAAGACAGTGGGGCTCAAAGAGTATTTTAGGAAATAATGGCTGAATACTTTCCAGATTTTTCACGGGTAGAAAGAAAAGAACTGTCAACCATGAATTCTATACCCAGTGAGGAATGGAAGGGAAATAAAGGCATATTTTTGTACAAAAGAAAACTAAGAGAATCGTTGCTTGCAGCCTACCCTTACAAATTGGCTGACGGGAGTTCTTTAAACAGAAAAAAAGAATGATTTTTTAAAAAAGGAATATTGGACCAAGAGGAAAAAAGAAAGAAAAATGAAAAAGCACATACATGAGTATATACAATGAACTTCCATGAGTTTTTAAATTGTGTTTGATGATTGAAATGAAAACCATACACCATCTTATGATCAAGAAAAAGATATTTGAAAGTGAGGACAGAAAAGGGATATATGTGGAATCAGTGTTCACACTTCACTGGAAGTGGCAAAATGCTGATACAAGTAGATTGTGATGTTATATATGCTTATTGTAATTCCTAGAATAAACACTGTAAAAATTATACAAAGTGATATACTCAAAAACACTAAAATAGAGAGAAGAAACCCTAAAAATTATTCAAGTAATCTACAAGAAGGTAAGAAAAGAGAAGCAAATAATAGGAAATCAAGGAGAAAAAAGGAAGGAAAAAAATAGCAGCTTTAATCCCTAAATATATCAATTACCTTAAATGTAAATGGTGTAAATACCCCAATCAAAAGACAAGTATTTGCAGATACAAAAATATGATCCAACCAATGTGCTGTCTGTAAGAAACTTCCTTCAAATACATAACAGTATAAGAGTTGTTGATCAGTCACTAAGTCATTTCCAACTCTTTGTGACCCCAATGACTGCAGCACACCAGGCTCCTCTTTCTTTCACCATCTCCCAGAGTTTTCTCAAATTCATGTCCATTGATTCAGTGTCAAACTTCTAATGATAAAGAATGGAGCTGGGCTTGCCTGGTGGCTTGGTGGTAAAGAATCTGCCTGCCAATGCAAGAGGCACGGGTTCAATCCCTGGTCCAAAAAGATCCCACATACTCCAGAGCAACGAAGCCAGTGCATCCCAACTGTTGAGGCTGTGCTCTAGAGGCTGGGAGCCACAACTACTGAAGCCTGTGCAGCCCAGAGCCCATGCTCTGCAACAAGAGAAGCCACAGCAACAAGAAGCCTGCACACCCAAAATACAGAGTACCCCCACACTCTGAAATTCAAGGAAAGCCCATGCAGCACAAAAGATCTAGCGCAGCCGGGGGTGGGGGTCGGGGAGAGTGGAGCTGAGTAATTTTTGGAATACTATATGCTCATTAAAATTTAACAGAATGGAAAAATGCTTATAACTCAAGAGTACATTAAATACAAAATCATGCATCATTAGCATATAAGTAAAAACAACTGTTTTATATGAATAAACTTTTATTGAATTTTAGATAATTAGAAAGAATAAAGAAATGCAAGATAAATGCTTTTGAAACAACATCTGACAGTATCATCTTTTTTGTCATTGGTATTTTCACTTTTCTTTATAAAAAGTATAGACATTCATTTATTTAAATTTTTACAAAGTCAAGAACCATCAAATGGAAAATATAAGTAATGCTGAAGTAAATTCAGCTTTTCATCAATATTGGGATGGTTGCAGTGGCTAGGATCAGAGCTTAGCCCTCTTGGAAAAATAATGTACGCAGCAGCTGTTGGTTTCCATTATTCAAATAAGTCTGAAAACCAGGAGGCCACTTCCTGTGACGACTGTTCTTGCAGGAGAAGAGGGCAAAAAGCATAGTGGGATGACAGAATGAAAGACAATAACGGGGAAAGAAAAGATGGTCTTATCGAATCACAGGGTCAGAACCATAAAAAATTTAGGAAACAAATCTGGGACGAAACCATTCGTGTGTTGCTTAAAGCGTGATTAAGGCGAGACTGTCACCAACACAAGCACGGCCAGATCTACAGCGTACACAGAGTGTGGAGAGTCTGTGGATCACCTGGTGGGCTCCCAGGCTAGGTAACTGACCACAGAGAGGCTCTTAACAGTGGTGTAAAATGCATTTGGGCAAAATTGCAACCCTGAGCTGTGACAACTACAGGGCAGAGCCTCCCAGGAGCATATCTGAAGACATTCCTTTTGTCTCGGTCTTATCTCTTTTGCAAATCTAATCATTGTAGAAACAAAAAGGAAACAACCACAAGGCAACTCCTGCCCTCCCTTTAACACCTAGAAACCTCGACTCGTCAAACAAGGAAAAAGTTACCTCCCACAGTACAAAAGCATGGGGTGCTGCCCTCATTAAGAGCGGCCTGGTGTGACAGCAAGGGAGACCTGCACGGCCCTGCTCTGACAGGCTGCCAGGAATTCCTTTCCACACTTGCATGACCTAGGTCTTTTATGAAGGGCCTCCTGCCGGGTTCAAGCCACATATTCTCGATGAACATGGTGTTAACAGCAGTCTTTACCTTCCTAACCCAAAACCTCTCACTTATTTTCTTTAAAAAAAAAAAAAAAAAGTTTTCTTTTTAAAAATATTTTCCCAGGAAATAAGGAACAGTAATTGTCATGGACCTACAACAGACTCCAGAAAAACATAGACAGGCAATAATCTGTCAATATAGCAGTACTCCAAATATGAAATTCATGGTCCAGGAAGAGATAAATAAATAAATATGACGGGGCTTCTCCAAGAAGTTTCTAGTTTCCATCCATTCCTTACTGACTTTTGTTGGTGTAAAAAGTTTTGATTCTATGATACAAGAGTCAGCCCTATGAAGACCAACACTCGCCATTTACGCCATTTGGCCCCTACAGCGGGAGGGGATGGGGAGAGGCCAGACGATGTACAGGGGTGCTCAGTATGTTTTCTAAAGACACCTATCTTTTGAAATAATTTCATTATTTAAACTCCATGTGGCACTTTATTCTCTTCAAAAATCATTACGTTAGGCGTGAATTAAAAAAACAAGCCCGTCTGGAATACAGATGGGTTTTCAGTGCTACTCTGCTTTTACACCTCCTTCCTTGGCTTGGCACATCTGTGAGATCCAGCTTTCTGAATGGAATCCTGGGACCGCTCGGGTGGGGGAACATGTCTTCCTGCTGGAACATTCCAGCTCGGTTTACAAATCTTAGTGGCCAGGTCACAGCACGGCCTCCTCCTCTGTGCTTTTTACTAGGATCATTGTCAGGAAATTGTTCTTCCCAGCACTCTGCCACCCCACCCTCCCCCTGGAATGAGGGCACCTTAGCTTCTGGTCTGCACGTTCCCTCCGCCGGCGTCCTATACCAGGGACCCGGCCCGACTCTGGGCTGGCACCATGACAGGGACAGCGCCGATGCGCTCCAGGGCGGCTTGGCTGACGGTGTAGGCGTGTGTGTGCAGTGGCGGTACAGGCGGAGGCCGGGCCTTCCTGCCTACGGAACCGTTGCTCCTGGACGCGGCCTGTGGTGATGACCCTCTGTTGGCTGTCACTACCAGGGTCTTATGCGGGGCTGGGGCCAGATGGCTGCCGTTGGCGTAGATGGCTGGCACGCTGGCATTGCCCGAATGGAGGGAAAAGGACTGGCGCAAGTCACTGATGTGGCCGAACGACTCTGTGTTTCTGTGCACTTTGGGGTTGTTGCTCCAGTAGCGGCTGTTGTAGGTATTGGAAGAGGTCAGCGTGTTGTTCTCCGAGGAGGATATCTCCGTGTGAAATGCTTTGGCAGAAGAAGAACATTTGGGTGGAAGATCGTCCTCTCTGAAAATGAACAGAAGTAAAGGTGTTGTCAGAGTTTACCTGATGGCCACCCTACCCTTCTGCCCAGGACTCTTTCTTCTCATATTGAGGCTAACATGTCTGTGAAATTCACCCCCTCAGGACAGACCACATTGTGCTCAGGAAAGCAAACAAGGCAAACACCAGGCCTCGGTGCTGACGTTCATTCCCTGTAAGACAATGCTTAAGAAAAATTCTCCCTCAGCATCTCAGTTTCCAAGAGAAAACATAGTATCAAATCTTCCAAAGACTATGTCTTTCAATCAGTTGAAATATATATATATGCGCGTATATGTGTGTGTGTGTGTGTGTGTAAATACACACAGTGCTCTAAATAGGAAAATAGTCCATGAAGAAATCCACTGAGCCAGCTGCTATAAAATAGCGAGGAAACCATCCTATGGAGGTAGCAACTTCAAAAAACTACTAGGGTTGGCTTGATTTGCATTTTGGGGTATTTGAGAAATCGCTGTGGTGTGCTGATGGAGGTTTTTCCTATTAGTCTTAACTGGGATGAAATCTGCCCAAACCCTTAAGAATTATAAGAGCCTAAGACAAATTCTTAAGTTAATCTAAGATGCTAATTCACCTAACATTTCTCGAGTACCAGGCATTTTATTAGATGTTTCATATGGAAAAAAAGACAGCTCTTCTACCCGAGACAAGGGCTGAAGCCAATTTATGTGAGAATGTGGCACCTGGATTAGTCTTGGACCTGATCGAAGAATGTATTGAAGAGATGGATGAAGAGGGACCCGAAGTATGGTCCAGGAAGAGGGGGGAGCCAAAGGAAAAGGCTCGAGGCGCGAGGGAAGACAGAATAGACTGGAGCTGTGTATATCATTTTTAATAAGGATATTTACGTGATGCCATCTAAGCCTGAGCCCCAACCCCCTTGCTGTATTAACTCAAATACACCAAGGGTCACCTTTCTGTCAAATTTGACATTATTTCCTTACAATGTTCACATTCTTGACTCAGTTGTTTTCAACCAAGTCATACTGGTTTGGTTTATCCATATAGGTGGTGTTCTTTCTTATGATCTCATCATTTATAAATGCCAATATTAAACACACGTTCTAAAGTAATTTTTCTACTATGGCAGCCACCTAATCCCACCCACCCTGAAGCTATGGGAGGAAATGAGGAGATTCTTCACTTGTGACCTCCTCATTGGGCACACGCTAGACTAGCCGCTGCTCCCCATCCATGATCCAGTAAATAAAGCTGAGCAGTCAATGAGAATGAGTGATGTAACTTACAAGAAACGATCATTTGGCTACTTTAAACTGTCTTGGTTTAAGTCATAAGATTAACAAAGAAACCTTAGCTGCCAAATAGAAATAGAATAGAAACACAGACACTGGATATGCCAATGTCAGGATAAATTATCTGACACACAAACCTTATTTCATTAGGAATTTCTTCTTCCTCCTCCTCTTTATTTTTGCTTCTCCAGTAAAAGAATGCCCCTAAAATTAGTGCAATGCAAAAAATGATAATAACTGCACCAGTGCCAATGGCTCCAGTATTAGTCCAATGCTCCTGGGCTGGGCTGCAAAATATATTTAAGGTATATTTAAAGAAAAAAAGGAGAGAGAGAGAGAGAAATAGAATATGCTCATACAACTTCATAAATAGTTAAGACTACCCAAGAATCTTCTTAAAATGCACAAAATTGCCTACAGTATTGCATCCATCTAAATTTTAAGCTTGCTTAACTTTCTGTATCCCCAGTGGCTAGGACAAACAACAGGCTCACAAACACTTATTGAATGAATAAACAATCAGACAACTCACAGCTGCAGGAGAGTCACCATCATAGCAGAGCAGGAAAAAGACTATAACTGACTACTTATCTGTGCGTGTACATGCTAAGTCGCTTCAGTTGTGTCCAACTCTCTACCATCTATGGACTGTGGCCCGCCAGACTACTCTGTCCATGGGATTCCCCAGGCAAGAATACTGGAGTGGACTGCCATGCCCTCCTCCAGGGGATCTTCCCGACCCAAGGACTGAACCCAGGTCACCTGCACTACAGGTGGATTCTTTACCACTGAGCCACCCAGGAAGCTGACTACCTGCCTAACCTGCCCACAATGAACCCAGCAAGCAGCGGGATAATTTATCACCTCCTCTTAGATCATTCCCTTTTGCAGCTGGAATTCAAATAACCCAGGATTCTCAACTAGAGAAAAAACGTCTATACTACTTAGGTATGACCTGGGCACCCAACATTTTAGCAGACATAAAGGATTAGAAGAAAATACAAAAAGGTCTTGCCGTGACCAGAAGGTCACTCCAAATTTTTATGTCTCCATCACTACACAATCAGAACTGATTTGATTCTAATGATCAAATCACCTACACCTGAGGAGAAGATATTTTCATAAAGAACAAGTCTTATTACTGAGGCTGAAAAGTATACTAATATATTTCTGTAACATTTTCAATAGTGATTAAAATCAAAACAATTTCTATTTTCTCTTCAAATGACCTAAGTCCCATTAAGCGAAACTCTTCATTCCCTGGTTTAATGAAGATCTTGGCATTCAGAACCAGAGTGGACATCAGAACTTCACATACTTACGAGAAATGACCTGGAGATCCAAAAGACAGGTGCTGGTCCCAATGGCATTAGAAGCCACACACTGGTACAAGCCTGACGACAGGGCGCTGATGTTCCGGATAGTGACTGTTCCCTGGACCTGGTCTGTCACAAAAATAACAGTCAAGTGAGGATTTCAGAAAGAAAATAGGAAACCAAAGAAATCAGCGGAAGGCTATAAAAAGAAATGAACAGTGAAGAACTATCAACATCATTTTTCTGGAGAGAGTTTTTGGTTTGTGAATGTTAAAGACTATATCATAAAATAAAGTTAAAGACCTAGAGCTACAGAAAAAAGTGAAATTAGTTGCTCAGTCATGTCCAACTCTTTGCGATTCCATGGACTGTTGTCCACCAGGCTCCTCTGTCCATGGGATTCTCCAGGCAAGAATAATGGAGTGGGCTGTAATGCCTTCCTTCAGGGGATCTTCCCAATCCATGGATAGAGCCTAGGTCTCCCACATTGCAGGCAGATTCTTTAATAGCTGAGCCACCAGGAAGAGCTACAGAGGACTGTCCAAAATAAGGGCAGTCTCACAGCCTAATCTGCAGATTAATGTGAGGTCCTAAAGGTGAGCAGCCTTCCTTGAGGAAATGTTGGCTAATGCCTGTTTTAGAGAATCTACGATCATAAATACTGAACTTTAATTCTGAAGAAATGCTGTAATACAAAAGTGAAGTTAAACCCATTATACTAAATTTGCTTCATCCTTAATGAGGAAAATATCCACTCTGTGCTCCCAGGTGTAGACTGTTGCTCCCTTTCAGGAATGATTATAACCATTCCTAAGTCCAGCTCCTCCACAAAGCGGACACCAAGACAAGCAAGAGGTTTACTGGAGGCAATGGCAGTAAAGGAAGCAGAGAGGAACCTGGAGAAAGAAGGGAGAGGCTCCAACTGCAGTGCAGGTCTGACCACCATGAAGGGGAGAGGGAAGAGAGGAGGGGGTGTTTCAGACTGCAGCCAATGTTGCTGAAGTTTCCACCAGGCTGACGGGGAGTCCTGGAGACAAAGTCACCTGTTTCAGGCATCTCGCTCCTTGCAGGAACAGACCTGTATTAGTAGCCCCGCTGAGAATGGTGACTGGCTGGGAGCAGTCCAGGCAAAGCCTGCCTGGGTGGGAAGCAGTGGTGGATGCTGGAGGAAGCCGCTGAGGCTGTCAGTCAGTCATGCTCCCCACAGCAGATCTGAGCCGGGCATTTTCAAGGTGATCACAATGATATTACAAAGAACTATTTCAGTGCTTCACACTCCAGTCATTTATCAACATTAGGATAGTTTATTTATTTATTCCTTATAAACAAAATGTAAATGACTTGATAAGAACCAAAGTTAATAGCTATTACTATGTGCCAAGTACTGGCCAGGCTTTTATACGTTATTATCCTGATCGTTACAATCACTCTTAGCAGTATTATTATTTTTAATCCCATTGAACAGATAAGGAAACTGAGGCTTCAGAAGAGTAATAAGATTACACAACTGGGCACCAGGAATTACAGCTGGATGGAGGGCTGTCTTGCCTCTTAGTTCAGGGCTTCACTGCCTCCCTTAGGCAGAACATAACCATCAGTCACCTCAGCTCCTCAAAACAGCAGCGCATAAGGAAAGGCACCTGACGGCTCGGTTTCTGGCGCAAAGTCCACACTCCTCGGGCAACACCTGGGGCTCTTGCTACCCTGTGCTGACAACCCTGACAGGAAACTAAGATTGAATGACCTAGCTCCTGCTGGTGATCTTCACAGATCAAAGGCAGAAAGCAGGGTCATTTAAGAAATAAATATTTATTGAGCACCTTTCTGTGTACCAGGTAATTTCTGAGGATGGGGATACAATGACAAACGCAGCCTGTATACTGATGTTAATGTCAGCCCTGAACTACACACAAACGCAGCCCTGTACTTTAATGAGACAAGTAGGCAAAAAATCCGAATAAGTGGGGTAAGTGCCATAGCCAGGGGATATAGGATGCTGGGGAGCACAGAAAGGGACATCTGATGAGGATGAGCAAATTCTCAAAGATCCCCAGACAGCAACAGCCCTCAGGGTTATCTCGCTGCATTCTAACATAATACAATGGGTAGTGTTAACAAGGACTCTGAATCATCAAACACACTTGGAAATTAACAGTATACAGGGCAGGAAAAGGAGGGGTTTTTTTTGTTTTGTTTTTGCTATTGCTTTTCAGTGGAAGAATGTAAATGATCCTACACATACTATATGGATATTCTTACTAAATGGATATCTTACTTAGACATTTGAACTGTACTGTACACACCCAAGTCAATATGCCTGGTAGTTATTTGGTTCACGCTTGTATGTTACTTCCTTTTCCTTAAGAACACACAATTCTGATGGACCAGCGTCTGGGCTTTTCAGTGAACTCACTCAAAGAGTTGGGCCGATCTTGAGGGAAACTGTTTTCTCCTCCTCTGTGTTCTATTTGATTTCCCAGGCTCTCACAAACATCTCTCCCATGTGTTTCCCAGCACCCTGTATTCTCTAGTGCTGGAACTTACCTCATTTATTATAATTTCTTACCTACTTGTCTCATTAAGATAATGGACTGGCTTTTTGTTATTTATCATGGTATCACCAGCCTCAGAAATTACCCAGCACACGGAAACGTATGCAACAAAGAAATAAATGGGCTGTCTTCGCTTGAGTGTCTACTGTGTACCACATGCACTATACTAAGAGTTTTACATGTCTCTTTAGTTTTACAAACCTTAAGTTTTATATTCTGTACTTTTCAAAGGGGACAAAGCTCAGAGAAGCTATGCAATTGGTCCAAGATCACACAGCACACAAGTAGCAGCACATAAAATCAGGTCTGTGTCCAAAGCTCATAATCACCATACCCCCACTTGGCTTTCTAGTAAGGTACTTAATACCATAATATTCTCTGGGGTACATCTATAGGATATTTTCTAACCTTGCAATCAATGTCCCAGTGCTGTTAGTCTTAAACTAAGCCATCTGTGTAAATCCATCTTCAATACATTAGCAATGTCATCATTCAAGAAAACCATAATCTTTGGACCACTAACTCCCCCCCAATTCCACACACTGTATTACTGTCTTCATAAGTCTTGAAAGTCTAGAAATTTGATCAGCTCACACCAAGCCACCAATTGTGTTGACATTTCCATAGAGATAATTAGGGAAAAAATTAACAGCTGATCTAATAAGCAGCCTCTGGCATGCGGAAAAAGTAAACTGTAAAGATTCAGGCTGAAAAACTTATTTTTAAAAGGTGAAGTCACTGTTTTTCCCTTTACCTCTATAGACACCATAAGTGGAGTGATTTAAGACAGTGTTTTTCCATGAGGTAGACACACCATGCTGGAGTTAACTTGGAACAGAATCAGGGGATGAGACAGACTCATCAATAAGACAGGAAGCAGAAGAGGGCTGTTGCTATGCAGTCAGGACAATGTAGACATCGGGCACCTCTGCCGCCAGCCCCAGACTGCTCCACGCCACGGCGCAGGGCCTTTTCTGAAAAAAGAGGGGCCAGTCCCCTAATGGGTCACTTCACTTGGCCTGCTCTTGCACAGACTAATTTGCTGAAATGAAGTTGTAGAATAAGTATCCTTTTGATGTTCTTTCTTTTAAAGAATAGGGGAAGTTCAACAGGGTGGAACTACAATTTGGAAAGCAACAAACTGCATCACACTCCACTCCATTTTAGTTCACAGTAAGTATCCCACATAAGATGCTGACTTCCACCAGAAAGCCCTACGGAAGTTAGAGAGAAATAAATACAAGCGCACATTTCCACTTCCATCCTTTCTGCTTAGTTCCAGAATCACTTCTCTGCCACCTAGTCAACGGTAAACTGGCTGAGAGTGTGTGTTCCAGGCTCAGGGTGGAGCCTGTTCTGTCACTGGCTAGCTAGGTGGTCATGAATGTGCCTCCTCCTCTTCTGTAGGCTACCGTGAGGACTGAGTGAGATAATGCACAGTGCCTGGGAAGGCTTCTACATAGGAATTTCCTCTTGGCATGGCTTGAGAAATTTATATCTTTTCTGATTTATGAAGAAAATCAGTCAAGAAATTGGGAAAATGCTGAATGTCTCAAAATTCCAATAAATATTAATACTCAGAATTTGAGGTTGAGAGATCAGACTTAACAAAATCAAATTATTCAATATGTTATATGATTTATGCGTTTAAAAAATAATAAGTGACCATAATAATAAACAGTGAGTCATTTCTTTATAAAATTCAGAATTATTCTACATAAAAAATAATGGATACATGGTTTATTGTTATTTGAACATTATATGACATATATTATAACATACTATATATTTTTTTTTAATTTTTATTTTTTTACTTTACAATACTGTATTGGTTTTGCCCTACATTGACATGAATCCACCACAGGTGTACATGAATTCCCAACCCTGAGCCCCTCTCCCACCACCCTCCCCATATCATCTCTCTGGGTCATCCCAGTGCACCAGCCCCAAACATCCTGTATCCTGACATACTGTATGTTTTAATAATATGTAAAAAATTATTTCAATTAGATGCAAATGTTTGATGATAAAAAGTAATAAAAATGGGAATGTTAACACAAAATAAAATCTATTTAAAAATTCAGAGATAATAGACAAATACTTAATAAACTCTGTCATTCTAAAAGAAAATTTAAAAATATGATATAGCATTAAGTATCCAACAGCCTTGATCTTTGTTTCATGCCAAATTTTTCAGACATAGAAAATTTTATTTCCTTTTTGTGTTGATGTTGGTTGAATTAAGATGGAGACGGAAAAGGGAAACAGAAAAATCACACAGTAGGCTTGTGGATCTGTCAGTCATGTCTTCTCTTTTTCAGCCTATCCTGGACCTCTGTTGTTTATAAGTCGTTAAATTTCACAGCTTCTCTATGCTTAGTACATACTTTTGTGTTATTTTAACTGTTACTGGCTATTTAAATGGCTTCTTTGCTGTTCGTCTAAAGCACCAGGCACACTCCTGCCTCAGGGACTTCATTCACCTGGCTGTTCCTTCTGCCTAGAATGTTCTCCAGCCCCCATATCACATGCCTAATTTCTTTAACATCTTCCAATCTTTGCTAGAATATCATCTCCTCCTGGAGGCTTACCCTAAGAATCTTTTTCAAATTTCAGCTCCTCAGGCCTTGGCTAATCCATTTTACATTCACCTATTTTTCCCCTAATGAATTTATCACCTTGTAACAGTCTCTGCAGTTTACTGATTTATTATGTTCAACCTCCCCCCATTAGAATTCAAGCTCTATAAGGGGAAGGATTTATGTTCACTGATGTGTCTCTAGCATCTAGAAGAGTGCTGGAAACTAGTAGGTGCCCAACAAGCATATGTTAGATTAACAAATGAATTCAGAGCAAAAATGAAAAAATAAGTATACACGACTATACTTGAGTGAAAAAGCTAGTGCGAAACTCAACATTCAAAAAACTAAGATCACGGCACCCAGTCCCATCACTTCATGGCAAATAGAAGGGGAAAAGCAAAAGCAGTGACAGCTTTTATTTTCTTGGGTTCCAAAATCAGTGCAGACGGTGGCTGCAGCCCTGAAATTAAAAGACACTTGCTCCTTGGAAGGAAAGCTAAGACAAACTTAGACAATGTATTAAAAAGCAGAGATAACACTTGGCTGACAAAGGTCCATATAGTCAAAGCTATGGCTTTTCCAGTAATCATGTACAGATATGAGAAGTGGACCATAAAGAAGGCTGAGCACCAAAGAATTGATGCTTTTGAACTGTGGTGCTGGAGAAGAGTCTTGAGACTCCCCTGGACTGCAACGAGATTAAACCAGTCAAATCTAAAGGAAATCAACCCTGAATATTCATTGGAAGGACTGATGCTGAAGCCTAATGAGAAGAACCAACTCATTGGAAAAGATCCTGATGCTGGGAAAGATTGGAGGCAAAAGAGGAAGCAGGTGGCAGAGGATGAGATAGTTGGATGGCATCATTGACTCAATGGACATGAATCTGAGCAAACTCCAAGAGGTAGTAAAGGACAGGGAAGCCTGGCGTGCTGCAGTTCGTGAGGTGGCAAAGAATCAGACAAACTTAGTGACTGAACAACAACACACACAAAAGTATAAATAAAATCAAAAGCTTGGTTTAGGCAAGATTGATTAAAAGATGAAAAGGACCAACAGAATAAGGAATGAAAGAGGGAACATAAAAGCAGAGAGTTTTAAAATTCATGAGGGAATAATAATAATAATAATAATGATAACATAAATGCTAATACTTATTAAGTGCTTATACATGCCAGATGTTGTGCTAAGCATTTTACATGTGCTATCATTTAATCTTCATTTCACCCTGTGAGGCAGTTACTATCATGGTTTCCATTCTACACAGAAGATGACCAAGGCTGTCACATAGCCAGCGTTTCCTGGAGCTGTGATTCCATACCACATTCTCTTGACTCCAAAGTCTGCACTCTTACATACACACCTGTGTTTTCATGTAGAGAATACAACTTGATGCTACTATGCATAAGCATAGACAAAAGAGACATTTTCTAGAAAAATAAAGATATAGAAAATTTTATTAAACCTACATTAGAGAAACGAAATCAGTAGTCAAAGAGCTATCAAAAAAAAAAAAAAAACCCAACAACAACAGAACAGCGAGGCAAAGCTTTGACAAGCAAATTCTACAAAATCATCAGATAACCTATGTTTTCTTATCCATACTGTTTCAGAGCATGGAAAAACGAGGAAGGGCTACCCAACTCAATTTATGAGGGTTTACTATACTGCAAGGAGATCCAACCAGTCCATTCTGAAGGAGATCAGCCCTGGGATTTCTTTGGAGGGAATGATGCTGAAGCTGAAACTCCAGTAACTGTGGACACCTCATGCGAAGAGTTGACTCATTGGAAAAGACCCTGATGCTGGGAGGGATTGGGGGCAGGAGGAGAAGGGGACAACCGAGGATCAAATGGCTGGATGGCATCACTGACTCGATGGACATGAGTCTGAGTGAACTCTGGGAGTTGGTGATGGACAGGGAGGCCAGGCATGCTGCAATTCATGGGGTCGCAAAGAGTCGGACACGACTGAGCGACTGAACTGACTGAACTATACTCTGACTAAAACTCAAGCATCAAGCATCACAGATGATCAAGTTTTATTAAACTTGATGAGATGTTCTATTAAATAGATGAGAAAGTTCTATTAAAATATAAGCATACCAAATATTAGTAATTTATTTAAAAATAATGACAAATAGAATTTATTCCAGAAGAGGAGAGTGGTTTAAAGTTTGGAAATATATTAATCCAATTCACTTATTGACACTGGGGCTGTATAATTCTTTATTGTGGAGGCTGACCTGTGCCTCACAATGCTCAGCAGCACCCCTGGCCTCCACCCACTGGCTGCCAGTAGCATCTTCCTCCCAGCTGTGACAACTGAAAGTGTCTCCAGACATCGCCAAGTGAAACTGTCCCTGGATCAGAACCGCTGATGCAGAGGCTGATGAACTGTCTCAACAGGACCTGGGCCAACTGTACAGGCCTAATGGAAGAAGGGCCAAACTGCTGTATTTTGCTTCAAATAACATCCATCAAATATAGTTTTCACTCCTTTTAGAATTCAAAGTATTTATATGCCAAAAGGACAATACTAAATCCACTTTGTAATTCCTCTGGATAAAAAGAAACTACATCTCCAAAGGATGCTGGTTCTAAATTTATTCCGTCTTTAGCATCCACATATAAACTACAAAAAGTTTTGTAACTTTTATTGTGAGATAACTTTTAGTTTATAGGAAATTGAAAGAATACTACCAGGAATTCTTGTGTATCATATATCATCTACTCAGACTTCACAGTTATTTATATTTTGCCCTATTTGGTCATTATTTCCTCAGTACTTACAGAAGCATCTTCCTGGACCATGTAAGAGCAACTAAAAGACACTGCACCTTTTTACCACTAAGTACTTAGTATTTCCTAAGGACAGAGACATTACGTAATCACAGTACAGGTACCAAAGTCAAGAAATTAAATACTGCTATAACAGTATTATCTCATTCAGCTTAAACTCAGATTTTGTCAATTGCCCACTAACATCCTTTATAGCTGTTTCTTCCCCGTCCAGTTTGTAATCCAGGATTCTGTATTACACTTAGTTGTTTTAACTCTTTGGTCTCTCTCTATTAACTCTGTATTTTGTACTGGGGTATAGCCAATTAACAATGTTGTGACAGTTTCAGGGGAACAGCAAAGGGACTCAGCCATACATATACATGTACCCATTCTCCCCCAAACTCCCCTCCCATCCAGGCTGCCACGTAATATTGAGCAGAGCTCCCTGTGCTACATAGTAGGTCCTTGTTGGTTACCCATTTACATACAGCGGTGTGCACCCGTCCATCCCAAAGTCCCCAACTATCCCTTCCCCCATCCCCCCTCGCCCCTGCCTAGCAACCATTAAGTTTGTTCTCTGACTCCTCAGTCTCTTTCAGTCTAGGACAGTTTGCCTGTGTCTTCATCCCCTGCTGGATATTTCCTCGTGATTGGACTCAGGTGATGTGTTTTGACAGAACACTGAAGCAATGATGCTGTGTCCTTCTCACACCATAAGGCATGAGGCATACAACAGCAGTTTGTCACAAGACTGGTTGTGTGGTTACAGTGGTGTCCACCAGGCCTCTCTACTATAAAGTCACTATTTACTCTTTGTGATTAGTAAGTTATTTGTGGGAAAATACTTTGGAACTAGTAAACATGTTTCTCATCAAATGACAGCTGACATTGGGGATGATTTTTTGTCATTCTTTCTAATGACATTGGTAGCCATCCTAATGTAAGAAAATGCTCTCCTTTCTCCCCCATTTATTTATGTCTATCAGCAGGGATTCAGGGATTCTCACTGTATTCAGTGGATTACATTATTATTTCAGTGTTCACACTGTCCCAGATTTGTCCTAGAAGGAGCTCCTTCAAGCTAGCCCCTATACATGGTCAATTCTAATCCCCAAATAGTATGCCCTGTCACTACTCAGACTTCTGGGGCGCCCTCTTCTGGAGTCAGTTACATTTTTCTCAGGAATGCATATTGAATTTATATTAAGCAAATGTATACACATTAGTAAGATAAATCTTCTAAAAGAATCTAAGTTATTTTGGGATTATATGCTGTTTTGTTTATTGTATTAATGCAGATATTAAGAGGTAAATTAAAAATCAGACTCATTTAATGTGTATTATTATAATAGATGAAGTTATCCAAAGTTAAGTCTGATAACCAATCCAGAGTTGGAATTACAAGACACATGCTGTCATCTTTGGCATTCATGTTTATTTTTACAGCTCAAGTACCAAAGAATATGCAAGTTGCAAAGAGGATATCAAGAAATTTGACCAATACCTATTTATTCAGAAACAAGTAGGTATGGAAGGCTCTTTCTACAGATACTCACAAGTTACATACAACCATTTTTAAACTTTCATTTGTAATTCCAAACTCAGCCCAATATTTCAAAGAAATGTTGTAAATCACAGAATCTTAATGCTGATACAGAGGTGTTGGAGATGACATTGTTAAATCCCTTTATTTTACAAAAAGATAACACACACACAAAAAGGATAACACAGGCCCAAAGAGGTGAACTGTCATAAAAATAGTTACTGGAAAACCTAGGACTTGAATATAGTTTTCAGGGTTTAAAGACAAGAGCTATTCTAAACATACCACTTACAACATTAAGATTAATAGATCAGTCCACACACACACACAAAAGCTATTTAGCCTCACAGTATGGTTAAAACATCTAGCAATAAACAATCAGTAGGGGACAACAGCATTGCAGTAATCATTATTAGAATAACCCAGAAGTTATTATGGTAAAAAAAAGCTTTTTAAAATAATACTGGGATAGGTTAATTAAAAAGTGATAGGAAGATCCATTAATAATTTCTGTGGGGATTCTTAAAGGAAACTGAAAAGCTCTTAAGAGGCTGGTGATCCTGGTTCTTTAATGTCCAACTTCACCATAGAACTTAGGACTTTTCTTCCCACGACAAGTATACACCATCAATATGATTCAAACTTATCAAGCATAACTAAGGTTGTTTGGGACCTCTCCATTAATTGTCAGCTTAAGTTAAGATCTGTAAATCTTCCCTGAGAATGCAGAAAAGAAATGATCTGTATTAGAGGTGATGTAACACACAAGATAGCAAAAATTTATTTCCTTGAAATAGAAATTATATGTATAATTCTAGAATTTCCCTCATTTCATAAATTTTCCTCAGTTTTCAAGGGTGTCTCCTTTAATATCAAATCTAAGCAGCTGGATTTACATGCAGAAAGCCCTTGATGATACTCATGCCTCCTCCATCTTTACCTGTCTGCTGTGATCAACTCCTGGATCTCCCATGATCTGAGGCCTTTTGCTGCTCTCTTTCCCATCTTCCTTCTCTAATTAGACTTGAGGCTGAAAAGGATGATTAACCCTCTCATGACTATGTGGATGTTTCTCATACTAACACAGGCAATCGTTTCTTAAGCAGGAAGTAGATTCTCAGTTATAAACTTCAAGGATTATTTTACAGTTAGCAATTCAAAGAAACTACCAATTAGCTACTTTAAATCTTCACTACAAAGAAACAGAATTTCCATATATAGTTACCACTGGATAAGATACATTTCATAAAGTCAGCAATGAGAAGATGAAAGAAAACATTTTTATACTCTTTAAAGCTGAAAACACAAAACAATCCTGATAAATTTTCAGCAGTTACAAATACAGTGTGTTTTCAAAATCTATTAAAGTTAATTACTTTGTGAATCACCTGCGAATTGAAATTTTCCATGATAATGAATTAAATGGACAAAGCAACACCATACATACCCTGAGTGGCTGTTGGAGGTAGTTTGAGGGTATTGTCTAACTTCTCCCAAAGGTAAGTTGGTCGAGGAATGCCTTCCTCTGAGCTACAGAGCAGGATGACATCGCTGCCGATATCCTGTGACCCTTGGATTTGGCAGTGTGGGGCAGAAGGGGGAACTGTAACAGAAGAGTAAGTAACAGAGGATACATTTACCATGAGCCAGAGGATGACAGCAGAGACATCAACACTCAGCACACTGGAGCCTCAGACAGCACTGTTGGGGAGCACAGGCCAGAAGACCACCTCGTGAGCAAAGCCAGTGACAGTGTGTACTCATTCACAGGACTTGGTCACTAGTGCAGGGCTGACAACGTCAGCTGGCAGGGAGCAAATATATAAAAAGGGAAACAGCTTCTGATTATATTTTCAGGAAACCTTATGGTTTTAGTTTCACTGTTTCTTTTCCTCCAAAGATCTGTTCTCAGATAATTTTTTAAATCCTTCTGTCAACGTATTGCTTTTAAAAGCATTACTGAATTCACACAAGTTCACAGAGGCATTATTCACAATAGCTAAAAGGTGAAAATAACCCAAGTGTCTATAGGTGAATGGATGAACAAAATATAGTATGGACATACAATAGATAAGGAAATTCTGACACAGGCTACAACATGGATGAAGCCAGAGAATATAATGTTAAGTGAAAAAATTCAGTTATAAAAAGAAAAATAATGTATGACTCCACTTATATGCAGTCCCTAGGGTACTCAAATTCACAGAAAAAGAAAACAGAACAGTGATTTCCAGCAGCTGAGGGGACAAAAAAATGTCATTTAATGGGTAGAGTTTTATCTTTGCAAGTTGAAGGCAGTTCTAGAGATTAGTCCAAACACCACTGAATTGCTCTCTTAAAAACTGGTTAAGATGGTAAAATTTTGTTATATTTTACCATAATTAAACTTTTTTAATTGATGAAAGAGCCCATTTGTAAATAAGATATTTCAAGGAACAGTACCCACTTACCCTGCCAGCTACTCTTGGCTAAAACCACCTTAACATTGATCTTAATAGTAGGGGGAGTTAGAATGAGGCTCAAATATATCTACTACTTGATAGTAACATATGGACATTTTATTATCATTAAGAAAGATAAGGACACAAAGGATGTGAAACACAAACTTTTCCAAGAAAGAACACTAAAGGAAGAAGGTGGTAGTTTATAGTAAAAAAGCAAGCAAATAACAATATAAACTAAGCCATGGCTTGGACTCTCATATTAGATAATGTGTGCTGCTGCTGCTGCTGCTGCTAAGTCACTTCAGTCGTGTCCAACTCTGTGGTACCCATAGATGGAAGCCCACCAGGCTCCCCCGTCCCTGGGATTCTCCAGGCAAGAACACTGGAGTGGGTTGCCATTTCCTTCTCCAATGCATGAAAGCGGGAAGTGAAAGGGAAGACGCTCAGTCATGTCTGACTCTTAGCGACTCCATGGCCTGCAGCCCGCCAGGCTCCTCTGCCCAAGGGATTTTCCAGGCAAGAGTACCGGAGTGGGGTGCCATTGCCTTCTCCAGGGTAATGTGTACAGAAGAGTTTAAATATAAGTGAGTGGTGCACTTGTAATGCTAGTGACTTTTCAATCAATGTGTTCAACCCTGAAAACAATGAATGAATGAGTAGAAAATGAATGCTCTATACAGAGGAACCAGGAAAGAAAATGGTGGGGGAAGAGAAAACACTGAAAGTGTATAGGTAGAAAGACTGAAAAATCTCAGGGGATCTTAACTGCTCTAATGGGATAAACCAACCTCAATTTTCTGACTTAGCACTGCCACTGTGACACTATGAGAGGAAACTCAAAACAGTTACTTGAAGGTGGCATTAACTTTATATGAATTAAGCATTTTTTTTCCTTCTTTAAAAATGAAAAAGTAAACAAACCTGAATCATGTGGGAAGCTCATTATCTACACTATATATGTGAATATCAAAATAATGTTAAATCCTAACAGTACTCTGTATTTAGTATATAAGAGTGTTTTAAAGCCTGTGTAAGTTTAATATATTTGAGCAAATGGTAGTTTGAAGACTGTGAGAACAAAGCACTGGAGCTACAGCCTTTTCTCGTCTGAAGAAGGACAACGGCAAGAACCGCCAACACCGGTATCCCTGAGTGACTCAGCCGTGGAAGGGAAAGGGGGAGTGTGCACCAAGGAATCCTGGAGTCGACTCTAAGACCTGAGTAGGATGGAGGACAGTCCGGAGCATCCGCCTTCTCTAAGTACTTCTGTCTGCCCAAGTGAGCTCAATGTAGCCACTTCTACCACAAATACCCATTTATGAGGCAGCGCTTTATCTCAGAGGCAGCAGACTGAGAACCTGGTGGCTCAGACGGTAAAGCGTCTGTCTACAATGTGAGAGACCTGGGTTCGATTCCTGGGTTGGGAAGATTCCCTGGAGAAGGAAATGGCAACCCACTCCAATACTCTTGCCTTGAAAATCCCATGGACAGAGGAGCTTGGTGCAGGCTACTATCCATGGGGTCGCAAAGAGTCGGGCACGACTGACCGACTTCACTTCACTAGGATGAACTTAATTTAGAATGAGATAGTCTACCTGCATGGTATAACAGAAAGAATACTGGTTTGAGCAAAGAGATCTACATTTTAATCCGAGCTTTATTGTCATTCATGGTCTACACAACCTTGATGTTGGTGGCTGTTGGTGGTTTAGTTAGTAAGTCGTGTTCAACTCTTGCAACTCCATGGACCGCCATGCTCCTCTGTTCATGGAATTTACCAAACAAGAATACTGGAGTGAGTAGCCATGTCCTTCTACAGGGGATCTTCCTGACCCAAGGATCAAACCCTGGTCTCCTGCATTGCGGGCAGATTCCTTACTGACTGACCCACCAGGGAAGCCCACATAACCTTGGAAAAGGCTCTAAATCTATTTGGTCTCAGTATTAAGACTGAGTTGATCATATAATTTATCATTCAAACAATTTTTTTTGAGCGAATAATAGTTTGAAGGTAACTATTTTTTGAAAGTAAAAGGAGGTATTATTAAAATTCTGCCAGAACAAGAGTTAAAGCTTAGAAGAGTCATGGGCCTATTTAGCATCACATAAATAGGAAATAGTGGCAAATTTATTCTTATGTGTGTGAAGCTCCCTGCTCCCTACACATTATCAAACATTCCTGATTTAATTTGCATCCAACAATGTCTTATCCTACAAAAGCTTGGGCTTCCCAGGGAGCACTAATGGTAAAGAACCTGCCTGCCAATGCAGGAGATGCAAGAGACACGCGTTCAATCCCTGGGTTGGGAATATCAAATGGAGGAGGGCATGGTAACCAACTCCAGTATTCTTGCCTGAAGAATCCCATGGGAGAGGAGCCTGGTGCCACAGTCCACAGGGTTGCAAAGAGTCGGACATGACTGAAGTGACTGGGCACACACATAAAAGCTTAGGAAAAGTGAGGGGCTACTTTTGATGGTATTTTTACTGCCTTTCTCCACCTTCAGGAAAAGTCATTTAAGGAGTGAGTTTTTGAGAACCACCTGAAATGGAGTAATGGGTGCAGAGACTATATGAAGAAGCACAGAGAAGCAGAGTCCAGATGTGGCTACAAAGAGAGAGGACAGGAAAAAGACACAGCAGTCAAAGTGTGCAGAAGAAATGGCAGAAGTAAATGTAAATATGCTTGGGAGTAAATTTGTAAGTAAAGCCAAAGTACCTGGAACATGTCCTGTCACTCACCTAAAACTGTGAGACCAGTGACCCCAATATTCCTGCCACCTCTATCTGGAAGGTTGTTAACCAAACACTGGTAGGTGCCTGTATCTGACAGCTGAGTGTTGTTAATGAAGATGGAGACATTGGTGGCTGGCATGGTGCCTGTAAATCCTACGCGACCATGGAACCGGGGGGCACCGTCAAACATCTGTCCACCTTGATAGAGAATGACCTGCAAAGGAAAGCAAAAGCAATCATTTGGCCAATGCATCTCCTTTTAGATACATAACAGTAAAGAGCAGACTATACCAAACATTGGAAAATTTTATTTCTAATCTTAGAGTTGTCACTAACTTTTTACTACAGCACCTATCTGTAGGTATCCAGGGCTTTTAAATTCCTACATACCAAACTGGAACAACACTGTGTCCTTACCTAACTCATCAGAACATATAAAATGTATTTTATGATACCTTACTATTGGTCCATAAATACTTTTTACCAGTTCAAAAAATTAATTGCAAAATAAAAAGTTAAACTAGCACTGACAGTCTCATGCTTACTAGGTCACTAAATGATAAGATCAAGTTATAGACTGAAGATAAATGAATGGCAAAAAAGGGAAGAAGAGTTACAATCCATGACTGCTTTTCTTATGTCAATTTATTTATTAAATCAACTATTCATGAGAGAGGACTCAGAATGAAGTTGCAAAAAGCTCTTTAGGCCAACAGTGAGGTACCTGGGTTTTACCAAAGCTCTCTCTACCTGTAAATATTTGGATGTAGTCAAGTCTTTCCTTGCCTCTATCACTGACTCCTCAAATGATGAGGTTGAACAAAATGATCTCAGTCTAATTATGAAAGGCCCATGGACTAAAGAATGAGAAGAAGTTACTGTTAAACAAATCTATTTAAATTTCCTATCAGAAAACTTGGCTTATCAAATATTTTTAGGCAGTAAAAATCCTATTGAAGCAGAAAAACTTCATAACAGAAATAAGTTAACTTTGGGAAGGAAAGGTATAGTCATGGCCACAATTCACCAATTTTCTGACCATTATTTTCTGTAGTGGGTATCACATGTAATGGGGTCTTTCACCTATAACTGATATAGCTTATGAGGTAGTAGCTTCTATCTGAACTTCTTGGAAGATGACTAGTGTGCCTGGCTTTATTTTAAAATACTTCTGCAATTAACCAAATAAATCAAGTACTATTAATACTATCTAAAGTTACTTCCCTAATACCATTATCCACCTATGTCAGTGCTAGTCCCTTTCTGTCAAAATACACCTTTATTTTACTGTCCCAGTATTTCCTATCAACAGTGTCTTCTGATAAGATTCCAGATTCCTACATATTCCTCAGAAGGATCCTCTTGACATGTGTCAATTTTTTTTAAAAGTCTTTCACAAAGAGGATAGCTTCTTTTGATAGTTGGCTAATAATGTAGGAACAGGACTTAAAACAGCACAGGCATACTGAAAGTATCACCTTATTCTAGACACTTTCCTACCCACCTCTTATAAAAAGATGAAAATTTCAGTGGCAGCACAAGATGTAACAGAAGTACCTGCTCAGGCTGGTTTGCATTGGAGAGAGGAATGACCATCCAAATGACGTTGAGGTTAATGAGGGCGGCGCTGGTGGTGAAAGTGCAGGGCAGGACTGCTGTCTGACCCCGGGCGACTTGAAACTCCCGGGGCTCTCAGAGACTTCCAGGGAAGCTGCAACACCTAGAGAAGAAGGACAGGAGGTCATGCGACAGACTAAATCCCTTCAGAGAAAGTTTGTATTTTATATTGTCAGTAACGTAGACAGACTGATATGACAGTACTTATTAAACATCTACTGACCATTCACTAAGTCAAAGTAATAAAAACTGTTCACCCCTTTACCTCTTAGAAACTACAAATAAAAAATTTTAGAGGTTACTTACTTATTTTATAAGACACTATCTTATATTTGCCAGATTCGAATACAAACTGGGAGAGATTAACCGAAAGCATTTGGGCAAAGTTTTAACGGTGATGAGGGATGAGACATAGACTGAACATTCTAAAGCATCGTTGCACAATAGAACACTGTAAATTCAACAAAATATGCCCAGGATCCATACCCTGAAAACTATAAAATGCAATGAAAGAAACAAAAAAAGACTAAATAAAAGGACAGATATGCAACCCTCCTGAGTTGGAAGATTCAGTATTGTTAAGACACCAATCCTACCCTAACTGGTCTACAGATAGAGAGGAAAACCAATAAAAATTGAAGCAGATTTCCTGTAGATCCTAATTATAAAACACATAAAAAGGCAAAGAACTAGAACAGCTAAAAGAATACAGAAAAAGAACAAATTTGGAGAAGTTACACTATCTGATTTCAAAATTTGCTATAAATTGGCCATAGCAATCAAGACAGTGCAGTACTGGCATAAGAACAGAGCCTCAGACAAATGGCACAGGATTGACAGTTCTGAAATAAACCCTGTATTTATGATCAAATGCTTTCAACAGAGGCAGAAGACAATTAAATGAGGGGAAAATGGTCCTTTCAACAAATCATACTGAAATAGTTCAATATTAATATGCAAAAAGTTTAACTCAGACCTTACCTCATCACATACACAATAATCAATTCAAAAAATATATCATAAACCTGAATGTAAGCATTAAAGCTATAAAACTTCTAGACATAAACATAGGAGAAAATCTTTAGGCCTTGGATTAGTCAAAGAGGTCTTAGATGTGTCACCAGGACCATAAATTGTAAAAGAAAACAATAAACTAGACTTCAATAAAATTTTTAAAAAGTTTGTACTTCAAAAGACTTAATTAAGAAGATGAAAAATCAAAGTATCAGTTCAGTTCAGTTCAGTCACTCAGTCGTGTCCGACTCTTTGGAACCCCATGAATCGCAGCACGCCAGGCCTCCCTGTCCACCACCAACTCCTGGAGTTCACTCAGACTCACATCCATTGAGTCCGCGATGCCATCCAGCCATCTCATCCTCGGTTGTCCCCTTCTCCTCCTGCCCCCAATCCCTCCCAGCATCAGGGTCTTTTCCAATGAGTCAACTCTTCGCATGAGGTGGCCAAAGTACTGGAGCTTCAGTTTTAGCATCATTCCTTCCAAAGAAATCCCAGGGTTGATCTCCTTCATAATGGACGGGTTGGATCTCCTTGCAGTCCAAGGGACTCTCAAGAGTCTTCTCCAATACCACAGTTCAAAAGCATCAATTTTTCGGCACTCAGCCTTCTTCACAGTCCAACTCTCACATCCATAAATTATATATTTGATAAAGGATTTGTATATAGAATATATAAAGAACTATTACAACTCAATAAGAAGAAGACAAACAACCTAATATTAAAATGGGCAAAAATCTGAATAAATATTTTAACAAAGATAATTAGTAAGCACCTGGAAAGATGTTCAGCATTATTACTCGCTAGGAAATTGCAAATGGAAACCATAATAAGGTACCATCACACAGCCACTGGAATGGCTATAATCCAGACAACATGAAGCGCTGATGAGGGTATAGAGAAACTGGAATCCTCCTCATTTACTGCTGGTGGGAATGTAAAATGGTACAATAACTTCAGAAAATAGTTTCAGTTCCTTAAAAACAATTAACATAGACATGGAGTAAACTTACCATACAACACAGACATTTCATTCCTAGGAATCTACGCAAGTAAAATGAAAATATATGTCCATGCAAAGACTATGAATGCTATAACCGTATTATTGATCTCATACTTGTGAATGGAAAAAATATAAATATCCATTAGCTGATGAATAAACAAACTGTGGTATAGCCATACAATGAAATACTATGCATAAATAAAAAGCAACAAGCTACTGATACGTGTTACAACATGGATTAGCCTCTCAAAAACATTTTGTAAGTAAAAAGACCCCAGATTCAAAAGCCTCTGTTCAGTTCAGTTCAGTCGCTCAGTCATGTCCAACTGTTAATACATACTGTATTATTCCACTAATTCGAAAAGTCCAGAAAAGGCAAATCTATAGATTGGCAAGAAGAGGCAAACAAGTGGCTTAGCTGCATGAGACTAGAAAGAAAGGAAAAGAGACTGATGCAAATAGGTTCAATGGAACTTTCCAGGGCCATGGAAAACTAAAACTGATTTATTCTGATGGCTGGATAATCCTACAAATCTACTAAAAATAACTTAATTTTATATTTAAAATGGGTGAGTTCTTTGTAGCATAAATTATACCCCAGCATAAAATTCAAAAAAAGAAAACAGTAACTTACTAGAGCTAACTCCTGGCAAGTCAAAATCAACTGTTACCTCTTCTGAAAAGAATGCCCGCCCTCTGGAACTATAGAACTGTATGGGAATTACAGGAGGTTAAGTCAGAGGAATCCAACAATGAAGTTATTCTAGCTATGAAAAATACATTAAGTCCATTGTAGTATCTCAAACTATTTTATTTTGAAGTGATATTATCTCAGTTCTCCCAAAAAAGTAACAAAATAACATACTGTTACAATTACAATTAGTATATTAAAAAAAAATGTTCATAGCACGTTTCTTCTATAAAATTTCCTGTTCTTTGCATATAGTCTGATGAAACTCTGGGGAGTTAAATTTGCAGGATAAAATGTTTCATAAAATGAGCCATCTGTGGTAGAACATAAAGCACTTGATAACACCAGGAAAAGTCTTTATGTTAAATAACATTAGGGAAAGTCTCTCAATTTTAAAAAGGAAAGTTGAAAGAACCTAAGGGCCAACAGCGAAGGTTATTTGATTACAGAACAGGCAATGGCAGGAAAAAGCCACCTCCTGGGTAGAAATAGGTAAAGAGAGGGTATTTGTTCCAATGATTACTATAAATGTAGTGGAGATGTTTTTAAAAGTAAATGTGGGTGCTTCCCTATGGCTCAGTGGCTAAGAATCAGTTTGCCAATACAGAAGACACAAGTTCAGTCCCTAGTCCAGGAAGATCCCTCAAGCCACAGAGCAACAAAGCTCATGCACCAAAACCGCTGAGCGTGCGCTCTAGAGCCTGAGGGCCGCAACCGCTGAGCCCACAGACCTAAAGCCCACGCTCCACAACACAAGAAGCCACCGCCATGAGGAGCCCACACACCACAGCCAGAGTAGCCTCCACTCACCACAGCTAGAGAAAAGCCCGTGCAGCACTGAAGACCCAGCAGAGCCAAAAATAAACACATAAATAAAAATTTTAAAGTAGCTGTGGACACCAAACTGGCACAAAACCTCCATCACGTCATTCTTGAGATGTTACTCCAGAGAAGCACAGGGGATGCGCCCCATCCCCTTTAACTGAACAGGATAACGTACACCCTCCCCCCTCAAATCACTAATTTCAAGCTGAACCTACACAATCTTTGACTCAAATTTTAAAAAGAAAAGAAAAAAGGGGGGGAGTGAAAGGTAAAAAATGACATATAGAGATGTAGGTGGGAAAATAACAAAATACGGCAGGATTCCAGTAAAGGAAGAGGAGATTCGCAGGACCGGGGTCGGGATGAGGAGCAGGTCTGCTGGCAGAGGGCAGACTCCGGGGTGGCAAAAGCTGTGCAAGACTGACTTCCATTTACCTCACAATTTTTTTTTTTTTTTTTTACTGAAGTATAGGTGAATTACAATGCTGTATACTTCTCTTTTTTACATAAGGTTAACTATGAAATCTCAGGCCCCCTGAGATAACTACAGAAGAAATATTCTAGATAAGCTGCTTTTAAAACCTATAAAAGCATAGGCTTGAAGCTGGATAAGGCCTGTTTGAAATCTGACTCTTTCATCTGCTTTGCTGTGGGGCCTCAAATAAGTCACTTACCCTCTGCTAACATTGCTTATTTGTAAAATAAAGCTAATACTTTCATCATCAGAAGAGTGTAATGAAGGCGGTGCCGGATGCTGATGGCGGATGGTGACCGCTCCCTCGGTCACTACTTTAGCTGACAACACACATAGCAAGTCCACATGGCTGTTATTCAGACACTAATTTGTGTCCAACTCTTTTTGACCCCATGGACTGCAACACGCCAAGCTTCCCTGTCCTTCACTATCTCCCAGAGTTTGTTCAAACCCATATCCATTGAATCAGTGATGTTATCCAACCATCTCATCCTCTGTCGCCCCCTTCTCCTCCTGTCCTCAATCGTTCCCAGTATCAGGGTCTTGTCTAATGAGTTAGCTCTTTGCATCAGGTGACCAAAGTACTGGAGCTTCAGCTTCAGCATCAGTCTTTCCAATGACTATTCAATTAAGCACTAAAGTGAAGAAGAACTAAGGAGCCTCTTGAAAGTGAAAGGAGAGAGTGAAAAAGTTGGCTTAAAGCTCAACATTCAGAAAACTAAGATCATGGCATCCAACCCATCACTTCATGGCAAACAGATGGGGAAGCAGTGGAAACAGTGGCTGACTTTATTTTGGGGGGCTCCAAAATCACTTCAGATGGTGATTGCAGCCATGAAATTAAAAGATGCCTGCTCCTTGAAAGGAAAGTTATGATGAATCTGGACAGCATATTAAAAAGCAGAGAGATTACTTTGCCAACAAAGGTACATCTAATCAAGGCTATGGTTTTTCCAGTAGTCATGTATGGATATGAGAGTTGGATTATAAAGAAAGCTGAGTGCAGAAGAATTTATGCTTTTGAACTGTGGTGTTGGAGAAGACTCTTGAGAGTCCCTTGGACTGGAAGGAGATCCAACCAGTCCATCCTAAAGGAGATCAGTCCTGGGTGTTCACTGGTAGGACTGATTCTGAAGCTGAAACTCCAATACTTTGGCCACCTGAGTGAAGAGCTGACTCATTTGAAAAGACCCTGATGCTGGGAAAGATTGAAGGCAGGAGGAGAAGGGGACGGCAGAGGATGAGATGGTTGGATGGCATCACTGACTTGATGGACATGGGTTTGGGTGGACTCCAGGAGTTGGTAAAGGACAGGGAGGCCTGGTGTGCCATGGTTCATGGGGTCAAAAAGAGTCAGACACGACTGAGCGACTGAACTGGACATATAAACATATACATGTGCATACACATACAAACACACTCTCTCTCATTTAATACTATAAAGTATTTTATGGCTTCCCAGGTAGCTCAGTTGGTAAAGAATCTTGCATTGCGGGGGGACCTGGGTTAGATCCTGAGATTCGGAAGATCCTCTGGAGATCTTATATATTTCATAGCTCATATATAAGATATTGACGCCCAGAGAGAATAACAACCAGTTCTAGGTCATATAGAAAGTGGTCAGTCTTGGATTCAAATCCAGACACTTTATCTACAGAGAATGTATACTTAACTACCACACTTAACTAATTAACCACCACATAGCACACAGAGATCAGTCCATAAATGTTTATTATTATTATCAGTACTCTATTACAGAATCACAAAATTTTAAATTAGTATGGATTTTTGCATAAAGTCATCCGATGAAAACTTCCTCATCTGCTTCCAAACCTACAAGTCAGCTTCGATCTGCCTCGTCCTCTTTTTCCTCTCTCTTAGAGAAGCTCATCTAAGGTGAACCCCACCCCCTCATCTGAGCATAATTTATATTCCATCCTCCTGGCCCTTTTAGTAACCTTATCACAGACTGTCCCCTCTCGTGTAACCTCAACCTCCCCCCTCCACACTTAAGACTTTCTGACAGCATTTAAACATAGTCAAGTATTTCTGCTTAGTGCAAAATTCCTCCCTCCCTCCAGCCCATGGTTCCTCCAGGGGCTGCCCTCTCTCTGTTACCTCACCACTCATCTGTTTGAAACAGCGGCCTATACCCACTCTCTCCAGACTCTTCTTCCATTCAGTCTTACTCCACTCTGGCCAACATGACTTCTTAACAACAGTTCTCCCTAGGTTTCCCAGAGATCTCCTGATGGCTCCAAAACTCTTGAATTCATTCTTGGACTCTCAGGAGCATCAAACAGTGATGACCATTTCCCTCTCCTTGAAACACAGTTTTCCTGTAGCTTTGGTGATACAATTTATTTCTGGTTTTCTTTCCATATCTGAATACTTCTCATATCTCTAAGTAGCTGTCTCAAAGGCACCTCAAGTCAACCTGTCCAAGATCAAATTCTTGACCTTCACCTCCAAGCCTGCATTCCCTATACACCTATCTGGCTCCTTTCCAGAGTTCCCTGTGCCAGCAAAGGGCTCAGCTAGCAATCAAGCTGGACAAGTTAAAAATTTACAAATCTTCATTGATTCTTTCTACTCTCTTACCATCACCCAAACCCAACCCATGATCAAATCTGATCCATTTTACCAATTAAATTTCTCTTGACTTCTTCAGTCACAGCATTTGCCCTGTCTTCTGCCTTTCCTCTGATTTGCTCTGCTCCACACCCAATGCTCTACTTAATAACCTCCTACTCATGCCAGCAAATCTGGAAAACTCAGTAGTGGCCACAGAACTGGAAAAGGTCAGTTTTCATTCCAATACCAAAGAAAGGCAATGCCAAGGAATGCTCAAACTACCACACAATTGCACTCATCTCACACGCTAGTAAAGCAATGCTTAAAATTCCCCAAGCCAGCCTTCAGCAATACGTGAACAGTGAATTTCCAGATGTTCAAGCTGGTTTTAGAAAAGGCAGAGAACCAGAGATCAAATTGCCAACATCCACTGGATCATCAAAAAAGCAAGAGAATTCCAGAAAAACATCTATTTCTGCTTTATTGACTATGCCAAGCCTTTGACTGTGTGGATCACAATAAACTGTGGAAAATCCTGAAAGAGATGGGAATACCAGACCACCTGACCTGCCTCTTGAGAAACCTGTATGCAGGTCAGGAAGCAACAGTTAGAACTGGACATGGAACAACAGACGGTTCCAAATAGGAAAAGGCATACATAGAGGCTGTATATTGTCACCCTGCTTATTTAACTTATATGCAGAGTACATCATGAGAAACGCTGGGCTGGAGGAAGCACAAGCTGGAATCAAGATTGCCAGGAGAAATATCAATAGCCTCAGATATGCAGATGACACCACCCTTATGGCAGAAACTGAAGAAAACTAAAGAGCCTCTTGATGAAAGCGAAAGAGGAGAGTGAAAAAGTTGGCTTAAAGCGCAACACTTAGAAAACTAAGATCATGGCATCTGGTCCCACCACTTCATGGCAAATAGATGGGGGAAACAGTGGAAACAGTGGCTGACTTTATTTTTGGGGGCTCCAAAAATCACTGCAGATGGTGACTGCAGCCAGGAAATTAAAAGACGCGTACTCCTTGGAAGGAAAGTTATGACCAACCTAGACAGCATATTAAAAAGCAGAGACATTACTTTATCAACAAAGGTCTGTCTAGTCAAGGCTATGGTTTTCCCTGTGGTCATGTATGGATGTGAGAGTTGGACTATCAAGAAAACTGAGCACCGAAGAATTGATGCTTTTGAACTGTGGCATTGGAGAAAACTCTTGAGAGTCCCCTTGGACTGCAAGGAGATCCAACCAGTCCATCCTAAAGGAGATCAGTTCTGGGTGTTCACTGGTAGGACTGATGTTGAAGCTGAAACTCCAATACTTTGGCCACCTGATGTGAAGAGCTGACTCATTGGAAAATACCCTGATGCTGGGAAAGATTGAAGGCAGAAGGAGAAGGGGACGACAGAGGATGAGATGGTTGGATGGCATCGCCAACTCAACAGACATGAGTTTGGGTGAACTCTGGGAGTTGGTGATGGACAGGGAGGCCTGGTGTGCTGTGGTTCATGGTTTGCAAAGAATAAGACTCAACTGAGCAACTGAACTGAACTCATTCTTCCTATTAACTCAAGTGTTATTTTCTAACAGAAAAGCCTTTCCTAACCCCTCATGGAAAGATCAGGGTCTTGTAAAGCAGTGTTCTTCATTTTGAACATATTCAACTTGTAATCATATTTTGATCAGTGTAATTAAGATAATTTCATTAGAATACTGTGAGGTACATGAGTAACTCCAATACAGTAAGCCCACAATAAAAACTCAGTAAGTCAATTTGCACATGAAAATACTATGGTCCAAAGAGACAATTCTGCCCAAGGTCTTAAAACTAGGACCTATTTCTTCTGACTTTTGATGGAGTATATTTTCTACCATTTCAAACTCTTCCCCAGAGCATCTCTCCAAAAGCAAATGACATTATTACCTGTAGTATGATTAAGGTGATAGGGCACTTCTTTACCAAGAAGACCAAAACTGAGCAATTAAAAACTCAATTTATTTGTAAACATTAATGTATCTGCTCTGTCAGTCTCACATACACAGAACTTAACATAAATAGTCTGTTATGTTCTTGAGCTATCAGAATTCTCTATGAACAGAATTTGGCAAGTCATCCAACACTTTAAATGTCAGATATAAGATACAAGATATCAAAACAAATTTTAAGACTGACTATACTGAAGGATTTGCACAAAGATGGCTGAAAACTGGTAATGTAACTTTTAGGACTATATAGAGAATGGCACCCCACTCCAGTACTCTTGCCTGGAAAGTTCCATGGACAGAGGATCCTGGTAGGCTGCAGTCCACGGGGTCACGAGGAGTCGGAAACGACTGAGCAACTTCACTTTCACTTTTCACTTTCATGCATTGGAGAAGGAAATGGCAACCCACTCCAGTGTTCTTGCCTGGAGAATCCCAGGGATGGAGGAGCCTGGTGGGCTGCCGTCTATGGGGTCGCACAGAGTCGGACACGACTGACACGACTTTGCAGCAGCAGCAGAGAATAAATTGCTGAGGTGTGAATGTCAGTAAAGAAACTTTGTGGAAAGCTGTGGTGTGCAGTCAGTCCCATTCCACTCCTACCCAGCAAAAGAGCCTACCTTCCCTGAATCTGTCACGGCAAAGCACATCTGAGTGGATGAGAAGTGAACGCATGTAAAAGCTGTGCAGGGTTGCCTTAGATTCCGTCTGAAAGGGCTGTCTAATGAGACTTCCAGCAGAAGGAAGCTGAGGCTCACCTCTGGACTACTGGGTGGATCACTAGCATTCTGAGAACTACACATATATATCTGTATATAAATTGAGATTTTCTTACTTTATTTTTAAACTCAGAGTGATCAGAAAAAAATGTGTAACCTGCTTAAATTTTCATCTAGAAAAAGTGGATCTTGAATAAATTTAAACAGACTCTTGGAGAACAAAAAGTTGCTTTGTGATTGTGTCTCAAGATTCCTATTTAACATACTGAATAAAAATGAAAATTTCTTCAAAAGAGTAAAGAAGGAAGGAAATGAGTGTGTTTCAAAATTTAAATAATTAATTTTTTCTATTTTATTATTTTTTTAATGAAATACTTTCTTTTAGAGTGTATTTCCATGTTTGAAACTCTAGGCAAGAATTTAAACTTTAATGCTAAATAACTGAATTAAAAATTCATTTAAAATATCTTACAATTTGCAATGTTTACATGCAAAATGCATAATTTAAGAGTTGAATTGGCAGCATTTTGCAGACTTGAATCTTTTCTTAGTACTTTCGCCCAAGAAAAATTAAGTCAACTCATGAATTCTGAATGACTCTTAGCAATTAAACAAGAAAGACATAAAGCACATGGCCCTGTTTCCTCCCAAGAGCTGAAACCATAAATAACAGTTGTCGATACTCTTTCTTTAGACTACTATTTCCCAAGATTTAAGGCAGAAAGATTCACTTTCTCAGACCAAGAGGTACATGTTAGAGGGAAAAAATGCTGGCAGCAAAGAATCCTTAGAAATCTGAAGAAGGACCATCCACACAACACAGCCAGGAGAACAAAGGAATTTGACAGTGATGAGCTGGACTCAAAGGACACAAGGCTTGCCCTACAACTCCATGACAGCCAGAACACCCGATGTTCAGAAGCAGCATTGGCACAAGCATTCCAACTGAGACGTTGAAATAGTGTTTGCCGATGTCTACGGAGCATGTTTCATGTTTCAGGATCAGCCAACTCCCAGAACACTGCTCCAGGAATATGGTTAGCAAAGCATCAAAAGATTTTATGGTACCTGGGGAAACCTATGCTGTCCTTTCACACAAAATGTCAGTATCAGCAGTCACATAAAGTGTATTGGCTTATATGATTCCCACATGATTTCTTAAGTGTTATTTCATAGATACAAAGGTTATAAAATTCTCTTAGTCTGTTCATATTCAGTTTTTTAGTTCCATCAAACTGAAATAAATTAAAAAAAGACAAAAATTTTATGCTATACTCATTTCCTGGAAGAAATTATGGAATAACACAAGTCTCTAACATCATAGGGATTTTTAAAGAAATCATTTTCTCTTCATATTTCAAGCAATGTTTTAATCAGATGAAATAATGTATCTTTATAACTGTTATTATATAATGTTAAAGTGAAAGTTTTACTCACTCAGTCGTGTCCAATTTTTTGCAACCCCATAGAGTCCACCAGGCTCCTCTGTCCATGGAATTCTCCAGACAAGAATACTGGAGGGGGTTGCCATTTCCTTCTCCAGGGGATCTTCCTGACCCAAGGCTTGAACTCAGGTCTCCTGCATTGTAAGCACATTCCTAACTTTCTGAGCCACCAGATGTTCATTATATAATATTAACTGCAATCTTAACTAGAAAACAATATGTTAACTGACATTAAATTAGGTGTTGGCCATCAACACAGTAGTAAACTAAATGAAGAGTAAATATTTGGTTAATCTGATCATTGTAGACGGCTTTATTATGCACAGGTCATCGGAGAAGGAAATGGCAACCCACTCTAGTGTTCTTGCCTAGAGAATCCCAGAGATGAGGGAGCCTGATGGGCTGCTGTCTTTGGGGTCGCACAGAGTCGGACACGACTGAAGTGACTTAGCTTAGCAGCATCTACATGAATCACTTTACAGGATCACTGCCAAGCCTCCACTTCATTTTATGCCATATTAAACAATACGCATACTTTATTGTTGGTATACAAAGGCAGGCTACCTAAAATTACACATCTTTATCTTCTGACTGTATACATGTCCCATGGTATTACAGTGTTATAATTCCATGGTATTATGGTGTCTCTTTAAAGGTCACAGCAGTGCCTTCTCACCGACTCCTTTACAACAACAAGCATCCCTCAAGAAATATTCCAAGGGCAAACACCATGCCAGGGTCCCCAAGTAATGAAACTGTTTCCTTAGAGCAGGCCCAAAGGTGAGACAGAGGTCCAGAGGGAGGCCAAGGCCTTGTACTGAATCAATGCTCACACTCTACATTAATTAGCATGTCCCTCTGTGACTCTGCAAGCAATCAAAAGTATACACACATGCCTATTTGGCCCCTTTATGACATGGCATATCTATTACATAGGTGACTTCTACTCAGCAATAACTCCTAGAACGTGATGTGACCTTATCGGAATCTTCTACAGCGAGTCTCCCACGACAATCACCCTCTTCTGATTTTACACCTGGCTTAGGGCACAGACATTCTACTCCATTTAGGAATTCCCTTAAAGGACTGACTACAGACTAGCAAAGTTACAAATGAGTTACACAGATATTCTGTTAGGCTTATATTCTATGACCCACTCAGCATTTTTAAGTGCTTTCAATTACAACTAAATAATATAAAACTCTAGATTACCAACTTATCTTTAAGAACTGTAGGTGTTAGTAATATTGGGCTTCTATTTCTCATGGCAGTTGATTAGTACTGCCTCTTCAGACAAATTATGAGCTTTCCCCATTGCCACAGCCCCCACCACTCCCTACTGTTTACAATATGGTCCACTTTACTCAGTCAGGATACCCACCTGTCTGCTATGAACATCTGGGTTTGCAAATCCTTTTGTAAAACTGAGTAATGTGATTAAAATTATCAATACAGTATACTTACACATATATATGGAATTTAGAATGATGGTAATGATAAACCTGTACACAAGACAGCAAAAGAGACACAGTTGTATAGAATGGCCTTTTGGACTCTGTGGGAGAGGGAGAGGGTGGGATGGGTTGGAGAGTGGCAATGTAACATGTGTGATATCATAAGCGAAACGAATTGCCAGTCCAGGTTTGATGCAGGATGCAGGATGCTAGGGACTGATGCACGGGGATAATCCAGAGAGAGGGTGTGGGGCGGGAGGGTGGAGGTGGGGGTCGGGATTGGGAGTTCATGTACACTCATGGCTAATTCATGTCAATGTGTAACAAAACAAATACAGTATTGTAAAGCAAAACAAACTAAAAAATAAAAATTAATTAAAAAAAAAAAACAAAATATAAAAAAAAAAATTATATGTATAAAGAAGCAAGCCACAAAGATAGACCCGGTTTTGCAATGTCATGATGAATGTGATAATATGATTGCTACTACAATCAAAACCCCCTTCAGAGAAGGCAGAATGAAGCAATTCCTTAAACACAGATCACCATGGTTTGTAACACAGGATCTCATTCATATTCTGGATACAAGTGATTGTGCCAGAAATCAGCACCTACAGACCAGACAGCTGTTCATGAGGTAACTGTCATAAGATCCTTGTCAAAAGATGTACCAAATACAATAGTGCCTGGCAAATCCAATAGGACCTTTCTCCTGTTGGACAGATTGAGAAAGAAGCAGCATGTGAAGAAAAGAGAACTAGATCACCAAAAGAGGAACAGAGAGGTACATTAAATAATAAGTGGGTCAAAATCACTAAGAACATAATAGTCTTGTGTATGCACCGAACAACAGAGCTTCAGAGTTCAGGAAGTAAAAACCGATAGAACTGAAAGGAAGAAAAGAAAAAAATCCAAATCATAGAGATTAGAACACTCTTCTGTCATTAACAATTACATAAAATAAATATATAAAATATCAATAAAAAAGTAACAAACCAGTAAAAATACAGAACACCTACATAACCTGCCTCCTGAGAAATCTGTATAAAGGTCAGGAAGCAACAGTTAGAACTGGACATGGAAAAATAGACTGGTTCCAAATTGGGAAAGGAGTACATCAAGGCAGTATATTGTCACCCTGCTTATTTAAATTAGAGCAAAATACATCATGTGAAATGTCGAGCTGGGTGAAGTACAAGCTGGAATCAAGATTGCTGGGAGAAATATCAATAACCTCAGAAATGCAGCTGACACCACACTTATGGCAGAAAGCAAACAAGAACTAAAGAGCCTCTTGATGAAAGTGAAAGGGGAGAGTGAAAAAGTTGGCTTAAAGCTTAACATTCAGAAAACTAAGATCATGGCATCTGGTCCCATCACTTCATGGCAAATACATGGGGAAACAATGGAAACAGTGAGAGACTTTATTTTGGGGGGCTCCAAACTCACTGCAGATGGTGACTGCAGCCAGGAAATTAAAAGATGCTTGCTCCTTGGAAGAAAAGTTATGATCAACCTAGATAGCATATTTAAAAGCAGAGACATTACTTTGCCAACAAAAGTCCGTCTAGTCAAGGCTTTGGTTTTTCCAGTGGTCATGTATGGATGTGAGAGTTGGACTGTGAAAAAAAAGCAGAGCACCAAAGAATTGATGCTTTTGAACTATGGTGTTGGAGAAGGCTCTTGAGAGTCCCTTGGACTGCAAGGATATCCAACCAGTCCATCCTAAAGGGAATTAGTCCTGAATATTCATTGGAAGGACTGATGCTGAAGCTGGAACTCCGGTACTTTGGCCACCTGATGTGAAGAACTGATTCCTTGGAAAAGACCCTGATGCTGGGAAAGACTGAAGGCAGGAAGAGAAGGTGACGACAGAGAATAAGATGGTGGATGGCATCACCAACTGGATGGACATGAATTTGAGTAGGCTCCTGGAGTTGGTGATGGACAGGGAGGCCTGGTGCGCCACAGTCCATGGGGTCGCAAAGAGTTGGACACAACTGAGCAACTGAACTGACCAAACACTACCAATGAACTTAACATAACTGAGATTTTTTTTAAGACACACTACCCAACATCATGAAATACATAGTATTTTCAAGTGCACATGTAACATTCACCAAGATAGGTCATATTCTGAGCTATAAAACTTTAACAAACATAAAATAATTAAAAATACACCAAGAATATGAATTATATTGGAACACAATAACAAAAAGAAATCCAGAAAATCATCAAATGTTTATAAAAATCCACTTCTAAATAATTCATGGGTCAAAGGTCAAATTTTAAGGAAAATCAAAATTTTTTGAATTGCATAACAATTAAAACACAAAATATAAAATTTTATGGGAGACAACGAAGCACTATTTTGAAGAAAATTAATAGCATCTAAATGTTCACAGTATAAAAGGAGAAAGGTTTATACACAACAACCTTAGCACCTACCTTGAGAAACTAAGAAAAGTCAGAAGCAAGTCGAAAGAAGAAAAGTATTAAAATAATATAGAATTCAGAGCTTCCCTGGTGGCTCAGTGGTAAAGAATGCATCTGCCAATACAGGAGACACAGGTTTGATCCCTGTTTCAGGAAGATCCCACATGGCATGAAGCAACTAAGCTTGTGCACCACAGCTATTGAGCCTGTGCTCTAGAGCCCGGGAACTGCACCTATTGAGTGCATGTGCTGTAACTGCTGAGGCCCAGCAACCCTAGAGCCCATGCTTTGCAATTAGAGAAGCATTGCATGTACTGCAACATGCAGTTGGAGTTGCCGTGTACTGCAACAAAGAGTAGCCCCCACTCTCTGCAGCTACAGAAAAGCCCGTGCGCAGCGACCAAGAACCAGCACAGCTAAAATAAATAATTAATAGAACTGCTTTTTTAAAAGATAATATGAAATTTTAAAAATGAAGACAGGAAAATTATTAATGAAGTAAATCACTAAAATCACAAGCTGGTGCTCTGAGAAGTCAGTAATTGATAAATCTTCAGCCAGACTGATTAAGAGTTGAAAAGAGAAGATATATATTACCATTATGAAAGAAGGGACATAACTACAGATTCCAGAGACATTGAGAGAATAACAAAGGGATATTATAAATAACTTTATGCTAATATACACTTGGAAATACAGATGAAATGAACAAATCCTTTGAAAGACAGAAACTACCAAAGCTCTCTATGAAACATATGACCTGCTAGCCTTCAGTTCAATTCAATTCAGTTCAGTCACTCAGTTGTGTCCAACTCTTTGTGACCCCATGAATCACAGCATGCCAGGCTTCCCTGTCCATCACCATCTCCCTGTCCATCACCAACTCCCGGAGTTCACTCAGACTCACATCCATCGCATCAGTGATGCCATCTAGCCATCTCATCCTCTGTTGTCCCCTTCTCCTCCTGCCCCCAATCCCTCCCAGCATCAGAGTCTTTTCCAATGAGTCAACTCTTCACATAAAGTGGCCAAAGTACTTGAGTTTCAGCTTTAGCATCATTCTTTCCAAAGAAATCCCAGGACTGATCTCCTTCAGAATGGACTGGTTGGATCTCCTTGCAGTCCAAGGGACTCTCAAGAGTCTTCTCCAACACCCCAGCACATTTAAAACAATGAGTTAATTTGCATTTAAGAATCCATTGACCAAGATAATACCAGGTCCAAATGGCTTCAATTGTGAACTCTACCAAATGGTTAATGAAAAAATAATGCTAATTCTATATATAAATTCTTCCAAGAAAAAAAAGGGAACACTCCCCAACTCATTTTATGAGGCTGAAACTGCCCTGATACTAAAATCCAACAAAGACAATATATGCTAAGAAAATTACACGCTAACATCCCATCTAAATATAGGCATAAAGCCTTTAACAAATTATTAGCAAATTGCATTCAGCAATATATAGAAAAACAATTAATCATGACAAGTGATATTTACTCCTTTAAATGCAAGATTCATTCAGTATTTGAAATCAATATAATTTATCAAGCCAATATACTAAAAAATATAAATATGTGTATGTGTGCATGTAGTCTTTCCAATGAGTACAGAAAAATGACAAAAATATTTACCTATTATAAAAACTCTCTTCAAACAAGGAAAAGTATAAACTTCCATAAATTGGTAACAAACATATATAAAAAAAGAGAGAGAACATTATATTTAATGACAAAAGACTACTTTCACTTAATGGCTAAACTTGCTTTCCTCCTATAATCAAAAACAGACAAGGATATCTGCTCTCACCACATCCTTCTGACACAGAGGTCCTAGCCATTGCAATAAGGCAAGGATATGAAACAAAAGGCATATGGATTAGAAAGGAAAAAGAAAAATTATACCAATTATTTGTACATAACTCAATCATCTTCATTAACAATTCTAATGAACCTGCTAAAAGGTAACAAATTCTAACTAATAAATTAGTTGACCAAGGCTGCAGAAGTCAAAGTCAGTATTCAAATACCAACTGTATTTCTATGTGATACCAGTGAATATTTGGAATTAAAATTAAAATAATATCACTTTTACAATAGCACCAAAAAGATGAAACACTTCGGAATAACTTTAACAAACTATCTATATGACCTATACAATGAAAATTATCAAACACTCCTGAGAAAAATTTAAGGACCCTAAATAAAAAGACTAGCCATAGCCATTAATTTTAATAATGTTAAGATGCCAAGTCTCTCCAAACTCATTTATTGATTTAACACAATCCTAGTCAAAATTCTAGTGAACTGCTTTGTAGAAACAAACCGCTTCTAAAATGTATGTGTAAAAGCAAAGATTAAAACAGCCAAATTCTGAAAAAGAAAGAAGTCCGAGAACTTGCAATATGTGATTTTTAAAATATACTGTAAGCTATAGCATTTAAGAGTAGGACCAGCTGAGCTAATTCAAATACTAATGATGATGCTGTTAAAGTGCTGCACTCAATATGTCAGCAAGTTTGGAAAACTCAGCAGTGGCCATAGAACTGGAAAAGGTCAGTTTTCATTCCAATGCCAAAGAATGAAACTACTGTACTATTTGCACTCATTCCACATGCCAATAAAGTTATGCTCAAAATTCTTCAAGCAAGGCTTCAGTAGTACCTAAACTGAGAACTTCCAGATGTACAAACTGGGTTTAGAAAAGACAAAGGAACCAGAAATCAAATTGCCAATATTTGTTGGATCATGGAGAAAGTAAGGGAGTTCCAGAAAAACATTTACTTCTGTTTCATTGACTATGCTAAAGCTTTGACTGAGTGGATCACAACAAACTGTGGAAAATCCTTTAAGAGATGGAAGGATTAGACAACCTCACCTGTCTCCCGAGAAACTTGTATGCGGGTCAAGAAGCAACAGTTAGAACCTTACAAGGAACAACTGACTCATTCAAAACTTGAAAGGGAGTATGACAAGGCTGTATATTGTCACCTTGCTTATTTAACTTTATGCAGAGTACCTCATGTGAAATGCCAGGCTGGATAAATCATAAGCAGGAATCAAGACTGTTGGGAGAAATATCAACAACCTCAGGTACACAGATACCACTCTAATGGCAGAATGTGAAGAGGAACTAAAGAGCTCTTGAAGAGAAGAGTGAAAAAGTTGGCTTAAAACTCAACATTCAAAAAACTAAGATCGTGACATCCAGTCTTACTACTTCTTGGCAAATAGAAGGGGAAAACGGGGAAGCAATAACAGATTTTATTTTCTTGGGCTCCAAAATCACTGCAATCGGTGACTGCAGCCACGAAATTAAAAGACACTTGCTCCTTGGAAGGAAAATTATGACAAACCTAGACAGTGTATGGGAGAAGGTAATGGCACCCCACTCCAGCACTCTTGCCTGGAAAACCGCATGGATGGAGCAGCCTATAGGCTGCAGTCCATGGGGTCTCAAAGAGTTGGACACGACTGAGTGACTTCACTTTCACTTTTTACTTTCATGCATTGGAGAAGGAAATGGCAACCCACCCCAGTGTTCTTGCCTAGAGAATCCCGGCGACGGGCGAGCCTGGTGGGCTGCCGTCTATGGTGCCGCACAGAGTCGGACACAACTGAAGCGACTTAGCAGCAGCAGCAGACAGTGTATTAAAAAGTAGAGACATGAGTTTGCTGACAAAGATCCATTTGGTCAAAGCTATGATTTTTCCAGTAGTCATGTAAGGATGTAAGAGTTGGACCATAAAGAAGGCTGACTACCGAAGAACTGATGCTTTTGAATTGCAGTGCTGGAGAAGACTCCTGAGAGTCCCTTGGACAGCAAAGAGATCAACCAGTCAATCCTAAAAGAAATCAACCCTGAATATTCATTGGAAGGACTGATACTGAAGCTACAATACTTTGGCCACTTGATATGAAGAGCTGATTCACTGGAAAGGACTCTGATGCTGGGAAAGACTGAAGGCAAAAGGGGAAGGAGGCAGAAGAGGTATAATAAGGTTAGATAGTATCACTAACTCAATGGACATGAATTTCAGCAAATCCCAGGGAATAATGGAGGACAGAGGAGCCTGGCATACTAAAGTTAGTATTTAATCATAGTATCCAAAAATTCTAATCCTAGGTATTTCTCCAAGAGATGTAAAAACATACATCCACACAAAAAAATCTTATATACCAATGTTCATAACATTTTTACTCACAATAGCCAAGAAAATTGGGAAAAACTCAAATGCACAGCAACTCTAGAATGAAAAAAATAATTGTGGCATAGCCATACATTGGAAAATTACTTATTAACAGAAAGGAATCAACTTCTGACACATACAACATGGATAAATATCAAAGGCATTAAGCTAAGCAAAAGAACACAGAAACAAAAACTATATACAGTATGCATGCACATTTTTAAAAAATTTGTTATTGTGGTAAAAGGAAAACCATGGGGGCAGAAAATGGGCTTGAGCTTGGGCAGAGAGGAAAGGGCATTTGGAAGACTACATGGGGGCCTAACTTCTTTGGGTGTTCAGTTCAGTTCAGTCGCTCAGTCATGTCCAACTCTTTGGAGATTCAAGATTAATCTGATTTTCAGTTCACACAATCATTGAGACATCCAGAAAAATAAGCTCAGGGCTAAATTTCTTGGAAAACACCCAAAACTGTGTTCTAAAACTGGCTTGATAAGAAAACTGCTCTATCTGTCCCTGTTACCAAACCCCAAATATCAGAACCCTACTGCAACTAATACTAACTCCAGCACTCAACTCTACACCAGCACCTCCCCCAGAGCCACACTCTCTGCTGCAGCCTACGCTTAGCACAGAGCCCCTTTCACACATGGTTCTCTTTCAAACAGTTTCATCTCAGTGCCTCCAACTGGAGAATGACGTCTAAGCAGCAGAAGAGGCAAGAAATTTGAGTTCTATTTCTGACCCAGGGAAGATGGAGCCATAATGTGGAATTTCTCCAAATGCAGAAATGATGCTCAATATATAATGACCAGACATGAACAGGACAGATGTTGATAACAAGAGGCTGTAAATGAAAACACTGAAAGTTCTCTTTCTTCTCCCCTGCTTCTTCTAAGCCTTTCTTTGTTAATTAAGCACTCTGTATTTCCTCACCTCAGAAGCTTTTGCAAGCTGGAAACCTGGAACTAGCAAAGACAAATAGGCTTCCTATCTCTAGGGAAAGCCTGGGCTCACTGAGGAAACTGTCCTGAGGAAGAGGAGGCAGGAAGGGCTCTCTCTGAGCTTGAGAGAGGAGAAATGGGGCTAGCAGGAAGGGCATGGATGCCAGCCAACTTCCCAGAGAAGAGGGCCTCCAAGCTCTGTTACCTCAGAGGCCAAGGGAAACCACAGTGCCTCAAAAAAGACGGCTGTCCCCGGACACTGGGCCTCTGGCACCACACAATGCCCTGTGTTCTACCCAGCAGAGATGCAGAGCGACACTTTAGCCAACCCTGCAGCTCAGACACGGGACACAGGGGGGCCAGGGGCTCCCTCTGCCAGTGTTTTGGCTCTATACAAGCCCTTGCAGTGTGGAGGAGGGAGCCCCAATAATAACTGATATTAAACTTACTGCCAGATTGATAAGGAGAGCTTCAAGTTTGAATTTAACTTAAAATAGATGAATAGCATTTCTTGCACACAGGGTCCTAGGAGTAAGTGTGATTTAAAAGTAAATCTGAATGCCCCAAGGATTAGATGATAGGCTTTTTTTTTTTTTTTTAATCTCCATGCTTTCAAATTTCAGAAATCACTATTTACAAAGAGGGTAGGGCATAGGGAGAGAAAACTGACAGTCTAGGAGCTATTTTTTTTTCAGTGTTTTCAGTTTTCAGTGTTTCAGGATTGTCTTTTACTAAATAGGGGAACCTTTCGCCAAATCTGAACATGTAAGTCAGTGGCCTTTTCCAGGCAGTGGAAAGTAAAAATGTTTTTACCATTTAGCTTTCTAAAGAACTTCTAAAATGTAGGCTTTTAACCCAAACAATGACTAGGGTGGGAAGAACGTACTTTTCTTTTCTGGTGTAGTTTTGTTGTGTTCTCTAAAGAAATTACAGAGCTCTTTAGTTTATATTTTTATAGGCCTTTCTGACATTGTGATACTATAGCTAAACACCAGTATCAATCTGATTAGCAGACTGAAGATTTATATTGGGAATACTAACTAGAGTTTCCAGATGGCAAAAGGCCAGATATATGGCCTTTACTGTTAAATACAACCACGTCCTCTCAGCTTCACCATGTGGTTGAATATGGTCCCACTTGGCTATAATGAGCAAGCTCCATTTGTTTAATGAAGCATTCATATGATAAAAGAGGCTAAATCAAAAGTCGAGTTATTTATGAACAAATAAAGCCATCTGAAGCCATTAGGAAGGGTGTTATATTCTGAAACCAATTAAATTTTTTTAAAAAATGACTCAACTGAAATTTTATTCTTGTTCACCAATAACACTGCCTCTTTCCAAACTAAACACTACTTTTTAAAAAATTTTCTTGATTTGCAGAATATGTTTGTGTCAGTGACAGCTTATCTAACTAGTTTAAAGCATTCTGTGGTGTGTACAACATGAAAAGATAAGAAATTTAAAATGTGGATAAAGTAAGATCAGCAAAACAAACAGGCAACCTACGGAATGGAAAAAATATTTACAAATCATATATCTGATAAGAGGTTAACATCCAAAATATAAAAAGAACTCATGTAATTCAACACCAGAAAGTAAATAAACAGTCCAACTGAAAAAGGGGTGGAGGATCTTTCCAAAAATGATATACAGATGGCCAACAGGTATATGAAAAATCTCACCTTTCATCCGTCACCAGGGAAATGCAAATCAAAACCACAATGAGATATCACTTCACACCTGTAAGAATGGATATGTGAAAAGTCTAGAAATAAAAACTGTTGGCAAGGATGTGGAGACAAGAGAAGCCATGTCTGTACTGTTTGTGGGGATGTTGATAAATTGGTACAGTCACTATGAAAAATAATATAAAGCCTCCTAAAAAAATTAAAAAATAGAACTACCATATGATCCAACAATACTGCTTCTCAATATTTACCTGAAGAAGATGAAAACACTAATTTGAAAAGACTTCTGTACCCCCATGCTCGCTTCAGATTTACTTGCAATAGCTAAGTCATGGAAACAACCAAAGGTCCAGAGATGGATGAACAGATAGTGAAAATGTGATATAGGTGCACAATGGAATACTACTCAGCCATAGAGAATGAAATCTTGCCACTTGCAATAACATGAATGGACCATGAAAACATTATGCTAAGTAGAATCAGACAGAAAATGATAAATATCATATTATCTTACTTATATGTGGAATAGAAAAAAAAAAAAAAACAGAAACACCGAGGTCAAGAATATAGAGAACACATTATTAACTGTCTAAGGCAAGAGGGTGGTCCAAAAAAAAAAAATCCCCAGACAGAAATGGGATTCAAATCTAAAGGTACAAATTTCTACTTCTCAAGTCATCAGGAGGCAATGCACAGCATGATGACTAGAGTTAATAAACTTTATTGCATGTTTCAAATTTCAAATAAACTAGCTAGGAGAGCAAATCTTAAAGCTGTGACTGTGAGAAGAATGAATTCTATGAATGGTGACAGATGTTACCTGGACATGCTGCGGTGGATCATTTTGCAGTGAGCGTGTGAGCTCAGCCACTCAGTTATGCCCAACTCTTTGTGCCCCTATGGACGGTGTAGCCCACCAGGCTCCTCTCTGTCCACGGGATTTTCCAGGCAAGAATGCTGGAATGGGTTGCCATTTCCTTCTCCAGGGGATGTTCCCAACCCAAAGGTCAAACATAGGTCTCTTGCACTGGCAGGCAGATTCTTTAGCACTGAGCCACTTGGGAAGCCCCTTCATTTTGCAGTATACAAACATCAATCACTATGTTGTACACTTTAAACTAATACAATGTTTATATCAATTGTACTGCAACTAAAAAATGTGAAAAAAGGGAATTTTGTTATCTATCCTAATAGAAACTTAGAAATCCAAGAATGCGGACAGAGGCAATATGACATCAGAATTACATCCTGACACAATGTGTCTCAGTACTCTCCATGACCTTCAGACCCTGCTGAATATGGCCTTTGCCTGTTTTTCTAACCAGTTTCACAGCCCTTTCTCCCTCATGGACTTTTCTCAGGTCCAGGAATACAGTGCCTTACCTGGATTTATATGTTCTCTTCCCATAGCTTGAAATACTCACACACACACCCCATAATGATCCTTCTAATTCCTAGCTATCATTCAGATTTCAAATTGTCCCTGGCCTCCAGAACTGTTATATTTCCCTTGAAATGCCTTCACAGCACTCTGCTGCTGCTGCTGCTGCTGCTGCTGCTGCTGCTGCTGAGTCACTTCAGTCGTGTCCGACTCTGTGCGACCCCAAAGACAGCAGCCTATACTTCCTGAAAACTGTCAGAAGACTTCCTCAACAGATTCTGAGTAGAAACTATATGCCCAGGTCCAGGATGTTCAATAATACGGCAAATGTTCAATGTGTGTTATATTGATCAAGAATTTATATGCCAAATACTCTTAAGTACTTTTATAAGCCTAGCAACAAACAAGACTGGGAAGTGATAGGATTAGTAATTATATTTTAAACATAAGATGCCAAGGTCCAAAGATGCTAAAAAATACTAAAAAAAAAATTCCCAGACAGAACTGGGATTCAAATCAGTGTCTAGTCTGACTCTAGGGACTTTCCTAACCACTACTTCATACAGCCTCCTAGTGACAATGGAAAGGGATCAGGGCTTAGAACTCAAGGACAGCTACTTATTAGCTGTGTAACTTTGGACATGTTAAACCCTTTGAGTCTTAAGTTTCTTGCATTTTTAAGAAAAGGGACAAAAATATCAGCCTCACAAAGTCACTTGGATGAAGTGTATCTTAAGACCTGGCTTAAAGGAATCCCTTAATGCATAATAATTGAATCTGATCTCAGGAAGATAACCAAAAGTAGTATTAAGTAATAAAAAAAGAAGAAAGTATATATTCACCTAGAATCACAATTGTCTGAATGGCATGAAACTTCCAAAGAAAATAAACAGTGAAAACAGTATCAGACTTTATTTTGGAGGGCTCCAAAATCAGTGCAGATGGTGACTGCAGCCATGAAATTAAAAGACACTTACTCCTTGGAAGAAAAGTTATGACCAACCTAGATAGCATATTGAAAAGCAGAGACATTACTTTGCCAACAAAGGTCCATCTAGTCAAGACTATGGTTTTTCCAGTGATCATGTATGGATGTGAAAGTTGGACTGTGAAGAAGGCTGAGCGCCAAAGAATTGATGCTTTTGAACTGTGGTGTTGGAGAAGATTCTTGAGAGTCCCTTGGACTGCAAGGAGATCCAACCAGTCCCTTCTGAAGGAGATCAGCCCTGGGATTTCTTTGGAGGGAATGATGCTGAAGCTGAAACTCCAGTACTTTGGCCACCTCATGCAAAGAGTTGACTCACTGGAAAAGACTCTGATGCTGGGAGGGATTGGGGGCAGGAGAAGAAGGGGACGACCGAGGATGAGATGGCTGGATGGCATCACTGACTCTATGGATACGAGTCTGAGTGAACTCCGGGAGTTGGTGATGGAAAGGGAGGCCTGGCGTGCTGCAATTCATGGGGTCGCAAAGAGTCAGACACAACTGAGCGACTGAACTGAACTTATTTTTGACATATACCTACAGCTCTGACATTTTAATTATTAAGAGCCATACAAAGTTAGGCTAGATGTCATGATCTTAGTTTTTTTTTATATATAAAGTTATGCCTAAGCATATAGTTAAAAGAAAAATGCTTTTGGTAAATGGATTACTACATATTCATATTCATATCCTCCATGACCCAAGTAAAAAGGTAAAAGACTGAATACATTCACATGACAATGCAGGAGTGAAGCTCAAAAATTTAAATATGAGTAAAACTGTCAAAGAAACAGTAGAAAACAACCCAGTAGAAATAAAAAGGCAAATCTAAATGAAACCAAAGACTGCACAGGAAGGACAAGCAAGAAGAGACCGGGGGAAGGTAATGGGGCCCAAAGGCCCTGTATTGTTGACAGTATCTGAGCCACTGATTAATGTTATTTCTAAGCAGATTAACCAAATCCCAACTGTTCTACATCAGGTCCTTTCTCTAAGCCTGTCCTCCCTCTGACCAGCAAATAAAGAATAAATTAAAATTTTAAACACACAAATAGAAGAAAAAAGCCCACCCACATGAAACAGAAATGTACCAAGTGACAGTTCACCCTAATTTCCTATTCTTCCCTTTCATTCTGTGCCTCTACTAAAATGATAACACGACAAAGCTGACAAGTAAAAAAAGAGGAGAATTAGCTCTTCTGTGTAATTTTTAAACTACAGCATGAAGCCATCGACTGTCAGCAATAGGTGGTGCAGTGCTGGAGATCATCACAGGAGTGGGAGGGCGTAAAGAGACGGTGCAGGGGATGGTTATTTCTGTCCCACAGGCAGGAAGAACTTTTAACCTTCTGATGCTTTTCCTTATCATAACCTTCTCCATGGCAACCACAGAACCGCAGTGGCAAGAAACAGATGAGAAGGTAAACAATACACATATTATGTTATACATGCGTGTGCGCGCATGCACACACACACACACTCTTACATATAAATCCTGCAAAACTGCAGAATTCAGTAATGGTTTTTTTAAAATATTACACAGTCCTTTATAATCTCATATTTCTGTGGAAGATTAACCACTGAAAAATAGAACTAAGCAAGCATGGTATGCTTGTTTTTCTTTGGCACTTATATTTGGCAACATATTTATAGCACTTCACAACAGATTTAATCTCTAAAATGAGCCTATTTAACTAAAAAAAAAAATCTTTTTGAGGCTTAACAGATGTCCCAATGTTTGGTCCAGAAGAACAAGCATTTACCTCACCTACTATTCCTAAATAAGAGTGTTATGCAGTAGTGTAAGATTGTGACTTTGTGTCCATTGCACATTATACCAGAGTGAAAAGTTTAAAACTAGAAAGACCAGAAAATGAGAAAAGCTTACTCCACTGACAAGGGCTCTTATGCCAGGTAAAAGCAAGAAAGGACTATAGTCATTCTTTGGGAACCAACTTGCCCTAGTGTGTGCAGTCACCGTTCCCCTATTCTGGCTTAACTTTGACATTCAAGTTCAGGATTAAGAGGCACATAAAACATCAGGTTTCATCAGTAAGAGGTCCTGCACCCAGGCAGCTGCTGGAAAGCATGATGTCATCAGAAAAAGCATGGCAGCCCAGAGCACCACTGCCTAGAAAGGAAAAGAAGTTTTAGGGTTGCAATGGGAATGACACCATTAGATGAATGAGTGTCTCCCTGCAAGACCTACTCCTTTGAGGAACAGACTGTATTATACATCTTCTCACTAGTGCCATTCCTACTCTCTGGGTGCCTGTTAAACCTACACTAGAATCCAGCAGGTCTCCCATGAGGAATTTTGGGATGTTTTCTCACCAGTAGGTTCTCTTGACTAAACAGTGAAGTCTTATTACTGGCTCAGTTCAGATATTTACATCCAGTAATTTGCATGTCACAGAAAGATAAATTTTAATGGATCTCCGTATTAAAATATGTGCTTGCCCAGTGGCTCAGACGGTAAAGCGTCTGTCTACAATGTGGGAGACCCAGGTTCGATCTCTGGGTTGGGAAGATCCCCTGGAGAAGGAAATGGCAATCCACTCCAGGACTATTGCCTGGAAAATCCCATGGACAGAGGAGCCTGGTAGGCTACAGTCCATGGGGTTGCAAAGAGTCGGACATGACTGAGCGACTTCACTTATTAAAATATAGGGAAAGGAAAGGCAATAAAGGATTTGGACAATACAGGTTAAATGGATGAGGAATAGGGAGAAAACATGTTAATGACAGGTATATTATTATTTAATAGGAAAAAGTATCGCTAATTCTTTCTAGGCATGAGAAGGGAACTAAGCCAGATACTGGTGTGTGTGGAGGGCAGAAGACAGGAGAGGAGGGGGGAGGGGAGGAGGCCCTGGCTGGGGCCCAGGATCTGGGGAGCACGGGAGAACCACACTCCTCACGCTTCCCCTCGGCCCCGAGGCTCACGGGAGCCCTGGCTGACCACAGTTTACACGTTAATTCAGGCAGCCAACCAAATGCCAGGCACCAGGACGAGCGGCAAACGTGAGACACAGCTGCTACCCTCACGGAATCTACAATCTAGCAGAAATACAGCTGTTAATCAATCAAACACAACAGTGATAGATGGTATACAGAAGACAGGCACTTTTGATTCTCTCAGCCTATGTACAGAAATGCCATGGAAGCAGGGCTGACTTGTGGTCTGCAACTGCCTCACAAGAGCCCAGACAGTAAACCGGAGGGCACGGCTCTTCCCTGGAGTCCTAGGACTATGTGCCCAGAGCAGAGGGTGTGTGGGCGCCCACTCTGGTTATCCGGCCCTTCCAGAGCTGCCTCAGGTTCAGAGACAATTTCAGTTGAATTTTGATCAAATGATCTTCAGAGGAAGCCTAGACAGGCTGGTCGAGGGGTGTTCTCTTTGGCATGAGAAAAAATGATGGTGAACTGAAGACTCTGAGCAGGAGGGATAGAACTTTCTGCACAGCTGCCACTTCTCTGCAAAAATTAAGTGGCTCCCTGAGAATAATGGCTTTAGAGTGAAATTTCTCCAGCCCCACTGTAGTCATAATGAGACAAGCTGCATACAAGAACATATGTGCTTTCACCGACTTCTGAGGCAAAGGGCTCTGAAAATTGTAAAGCGCGCTCAGACATAAGGTAATACAACTACTTTTACAACATGAATAACAGGTTCCTACCATGTGATTCTTAAATTGCTTCGCTCCTTTTCTCCCTTCCGCAAACAACTTCTGGTTGGAGACTAGAAGCAGCAGCAGTTCTAGACCCTAACAACTTACCCTTGTACACTGCACACCATCTTAAGCCCCGAACCCAAGAAGGCCACTCCCCCAATGCTCATGAGCTGGGCAAAGAGTCTCACATCATTCCAATATAATCCTTCAGAGAATTCCATGGCTATTCAAATTTGTCTGTGATTTTCAGATTCAGTCACACAAAAGGAGACTACTAGGAGCAAAATGGCTTTTGACTGAATAATTAAAAACCACAGGAGCACTGGTGTACATGTGTGTCTATACACACATACACACACACAAACATATACATATACACACATAAACAACCTGAAAATTTGGAGATAAAAATCAGTTACTTGGGTTGGATACCCCCCAAAAGGAACAGTATTAATAAAACTGCATGAATAAAGTAGCTGCTAAGCTGAAGATTAGGAGAAAAATAAGACTGCCACATTACCTACAATTTTCAAATGATTAAATTTTTTTCCATGGCACACAAAAAAAGGAAAAATTGGAGGCCATTCTCAACCTAGGTTCCTAATGAAAATAATCCTCAAAAGAAACATCTTTATCTCACTTCTCTCCTTGAAGCCAGACTCCAGTAGGGACCACCACCTCGTCAGAGAAGTGATCAATAAAGGGGAAAGTGACTCTGAGGCCAGAGGTCCAACAATCCCCAATCTGAGTAATCCACTCCTCAATTACAAGGTTATGACCAGTCTCAACATTACATCTCAAGTTATGTATGTCTGTATAAAACGCTAACAACAGACAAAAATGTCTGAAGAATGAAGGCTGAATCAGATAAGCAGCTCAACTTAAAGTCCATTAGCTGTTCTACTAAAGACAATCATTTCATTGCTTTTTAAACTTTTTATTTTATACTGGAATATAGCCAATGAACAATGTCATGACAGTTTCAGGTAGACAGCCTAGGGACTCGGTCATACATATACATCTATCCATTCTTCCCCGAACTCCTCTCCCACCAGGCTGCCACACAACATTGAGCAGAGTTCCCTGTGCTATACAGTAGGACCTTGTTGGTTATCCATTTTATATAGGGTAGGGTGTACATGTCAATTCCAAACTCCCATCTCTCCCACCCCTGTTCTTTCACCCAAGCAACCATAAATTCTCTAAGTCTGTGAGTCTGTCTCTGATTTGTAAATAAGTTCATTTGTATCATTTTAGACTCAGCATATAAGAGAGATGTCATATGATATTTCTTTCTCTGTCTGACCTCACTCCAGCATGACAATACCTAGGTCCATCCCATGTTGCTGCAAATGACATTCTTTCTTTTTTAAATGGCTGGGTAATATTCCATTATATATCCATACATACACCATCTTCTCTATCCACTCCTCTGTTGATGGACATTGAGACTGCTTCCATGTCTTGGCTATAGTAAATAGTGCTGAAATGAACACTGGGTGCATGTATCCTTTCAGACTATGTTTTTCTCTGGGTATATGCCCAGAAGTGGGGTTTCAGGGTCATATGGTAGCTCTATGTTTGTTTTTTTTTAAGGAACCTCCATACTGTTTTCCATACTGGCTGTGCCAATTTACATTTCCACCAACAGTGTAGGAGAGTATTTCCTATTTTTTAATTAGGAGTGGATAGGAATAGCCTTCTCCAGATGCCCATACACCAATATTTAGTGGCAAATGTTCTTAGACAAAACTGTAACTGTGCCAACTGAGAAGGGAACATGGTCTGGAAGAAAAAACAATCAATACAGTCAATATCTTTGAGGTTTGACAAAAATGACGCTCTCCCACCAATCTAGTGGTGGGGTGGTACACTTACTCAGTTGGCTTTTAAATCAAAGAGTGGTCTACAAATAGTTTCTCAATTTTATAAACTGAAGCTTAAAGAAAAAAAGCATTTAAGCTGTACAGACTGCTTCAATCTTACCTTACTTACTAGCTTTAATTTCCCAGTTGTATTAAGCTTAGGGAACTCTGAGACTGCTATTCCTGCCTACAGTGAATTTTCTATTCCTTAAAGTATCAGTCACCCAAACTGTATTCGGAAACCAAATCAGTGACCAGATGGCATTTGCCACCGTTGCTCTTCTGTCTTCTTTCATTAAGAGTCTCTTTGAAAGTATTTATTTTGGATGGCTTTGTGTGCCACCTTTATGTGCCATTCCCTACAGAGCTCACAGATTCTTTAACTTTTCATGTAAAAGTAAAAGTAAATCCTAGATCATAGTGGCATTTTAATGTTCCATTTTTCATTTGCAGTTTTTCAGAATTTAAGAGTGGAAAGTGACCTTAAATATCATCTAATCCAATCCATTTATTTCAGAAATGAAAATCTTCCCCCACAACAGAGAAATCACAGGTCTGAAATCACCTAGACCTCAAGGCCCAGTTCAGTGTCTTTTCCACTGTATCAGATTTATCATACAAAAGACAGAAAAGCAAATACCCAGGAATAAATCTCAAATATTTATAAATAAGAAGTCTGAAATTTATGTTTATCTTTTGCATTGTTATTTATTCTACTATTCATTTGGACATTTACCAAATGATGCATGATAGAAAGAAAGAAAATGACTGTGAAATTAGCCCATTCTAAAAATTTCTAGGAAACTTAGTTATTTTAAAGCTTTAGGATGAAAAGTGATTAAAATTATAGAGACAACATTAAAATTGGTAGTTTAAATAATTTCAATTATCTATGTTTCATGTCTCCCCACCTTCTAACATATTAGGTCAGAATTCTCATGAAAACATTATTAAATATTCTCTAAATTAGAAAATCAAACATTAGTATTAATGTTTCTGCATGAATTCAAACTAAACAGATACTTGAAAACTTACTCTATCATAGGGAAAATACAAAAGCTTTTTGGCTATAATTAATATCATAATATCCTATTTATGATAATATCATTACACTGTATATAAATTCAAATGTATTTTTAAAAGTTCTATAACTATTTTGAGAGTTGAATTCAGTAAAAAGTGTAAAGCACAAAATATATAAACCATGTACCATAGTTATATGCAGCTGAGTCTGGTCATATTACTGTAAAGATAAGTTCTGTAAAAAACCTACAAGTAACTCAACAGCTATTTAAGAAATAAGAATCTGATTTTACTATCTAGATCAACATCTGGTCTAGATTCTGTAAATGAAGCTCAGTATAATTACAATTAAAACATAGCATACTATTGGATAAAGCCAATGATACTACTTGAAACAGTTAGGATAAAGCTGTTATCAACTGTTAGTAAAAAAAGAAATATATATATATATATATATATAACTTCTACTACCAGCCATAAAAGGCCAAACAGTATCATACTCTCCTTCTCATTGTGCACAAATAGCTATAATACAGAGCAAAATACATGAAGCAGTTGTTTTCAGAACTTGGAAAAGGGGCATCAGAACCGTAGCAAAGTGGGTCCCATGACGATCTCAGTCTCCTTCCTGGAGGCTCATCCTAGACTTAATGAAGACAAGTTGAGTTCAAGCAGAACACAGCACACTCCTTAAGCTAAGAAGGCAGACACTCAAATTCGGGGCTGCTGAGGTGGGTGGAATTTGTGGAATAAGTCTTTAAAAGCTGTAAAAAGAGAGTAAAGCTGTAAAAATAATGAGTTCCAGATTCTACACAGGGTTCCCTTCAAGTCTTTGGCTGAAGACGAGCTGCGCATACAAAAGGCATGTTTCAGTGCAGCTCAAGAGAGAAGAGCTTCTGGGGAGACAAAAAGAGATACTGCAGGCTGAGACAGTCCAGAAGGTTATGGCTCAGGCCTAGATGAGCCTGTTTCCAGATCTCAGAATCTAAGAGCAAACAACGTGGAGCCCAGGAGGCCAGCTGATAGAATTAAAAGTCAACGGACAATGGTGGGCAGTTTGGGTGGTCCAGGGATTATAGGAGGCATGAGAGGAGGTTGCTAAAGCCTCTGCAATTAAGAAGTCTTGGGGTAGGAGGAGAGGCACCAACAGGAGTGCCACTGTGTTGCCATCTGGACAGATTTTACAGCCTTTTATTGTACAGGGTCCCATTTCAGATGGGCTGGTTTGCAAGTAACAGCATATATTTGCTTAGGTAAAATTCTTTTAATTAATTTTTATTTTTTAGTTTGTTTTGCTTTACAATACTGTATTCGTTTTGTTACACATTGACATTAATTAGCCATGAGTGTACATGAATGAAAAATTGTTGTCTCCAAAGCCCAGAAAGATGTTTAGCCTATTTGAACATTTGTGGGTTCTGAAAGAGCCATGATCTGTTTCTTGATAGTGTTAGAGACAGAGTGGCTCTCAGCTTATCAAAACAATTTTCAGGATTGTTAACCAAGCTTGCAGGGTCCTGCAGTATGTGTGTGGCAATGGCCCACGTCCTTTGTATTAGAATGTCCTGAATAAGTGCATGAAGTGGATCTCCCTGGAGGAGAATGTCACCAAGGCAATGTCATACTTGTGCTTTTGTAGAAAGCTTGATGTGGTTACAATCTTGCCCACAAAGTCTGAGTGCAATAATAGGACTAATGATGGACCCCAAGGAGAGCTGGCCAGAGGTGTACCATCTCCCTTCAAAGACAGAGGCAGACTCACTGCAGAGACTATTGAAACAGACTCTCAACAACATATATTAGCCAAATCTCCAACTGTAAGCTGTTGATTAGATGGAGTCAGTAATCTCCATAATATTAGGAAGGGAGGCCTTAAGAGGAAGGATCATGGTTCAAAGGTTATGGCAATCCACTGCGAGGCACCAGTCATTCTGAGTTTGAAGCCTCCAAACTGTGGTTTTGGAGAAGACTCTTGAGAGTCCCTTGGACAGCAAGGGAGTAAACCAATCAATCTGAAATGAAATCAACCCTGACTGTTCATTGGAAGGACTGATCCTGAAGCTCCAATACTTTGGCCACCTGATGAGAAGAGCCAAGACATTGGAAAAGACCATGATGATGGGAAAGATAAATGGCAGGAGCAGAAGGGGACGACAGAGGATGAGATGCTAGTGGGTATTACCTACTCAAAGGACATGAATTTGAGCAAGTTCTAGGAGATGATGAAGGACAGGGAAGACTGGCATGCTGCAAACCATAGGGCCACAAAGAGTTAGATACACTGAACAACTGAACTGAACTAGTGAGGTCATACATTTAAGAAGGGAATAATAAGTGAGGAATAAGAAAATTGAATGAAATGAAAGTCAAATAATTCTGACTATGAATGTAGGATGAAAATAGATCTGCAGTAAGGAAACATGGTTTGAAAAGTGTTTTTGATAAAAACATTTTATAGATTTCTCTATATTAATGTATACTTTTAATCTGGTGTTAATATGGAAAGTAAATTATAACTTGGATATTTTAAGGTTGAAATTATAAAAATAAAACAGTACTGCCTGGTTAAAAAAAAATAATAAAAACAAAAATAAATAAAAATAAAAACAGGTCAGATTGCGCTGTTAAAATGTGTTAACAAAAAAGGTACAAATCATCACCCTTTCTCTTAAAGAAAGTAAATTATAACTTGGATATTTTAAGGTTGAAATTATAAAAATAAAACAGTACTGCCTGGTTAAAAAAAAATAATAAAAACAAAAATAAATAAAAATAAAAACAGGTCAGATTGCGCTGTTAAAATGTGTTAACAAAAAAGGTACAAATCATCACCCTTTCTCTTAAAAGATCTTATATAAGGGTTTTAGTTCTTGGCTTTATTCTCATTTACATTGGGCAATATTAGCTATTTTAATCAAGGAGTGGGAAGAAATTCAAGGAAATCCTATGTTTCCAAGCCAACTGTAAATGCCAAAGATGTAATTCAATGTATCATTCATTGGGTCAGAGCATTCATGCTAACCTCAGGATATTTGGGGGCAATAAATGCTATGACCATGGGGAATTTAGACAAGGCATTAATTCCAATGGGTACAGTAAAACATGCCTTTTCTTTCTCTATTATATATCTGGTAATTTCTCTAAGAGTATAGGGGGTACCTTATTAAAATTTAATAGGATCCCCATGTTCAGGGTTACCTTGTTTAAATTTATTAGGAACCTCAGGAATAACCATAATTTGAGCCCCAGCATCGATTAAGACATGAAGTGAAGGTGCTTTTCAGCAGATATTAAAGTTAATTCAGAACTTATGCTGTAGAGGCACAAAAGTCAATCAACCCTTTTATCTTTTCATTAAATTCTTTCAGTAAACTTTGGATTTCCAATTGAGCCAAACTGAGGATCCCTGATTCAGTTTTCTATTTCTTTCCCATGTATCCAGGTATCTGCTTAATGAATTTTTTCAGTGATTCCTAACATACTTCAGGGAGATTCTCTCCACTCTGCTCGAAGTTTCCTCCCCCAGAGTGCCTTAAAAAAAGTATAATTAAGGTGAGGGGGTCTTCCCCATGGCAATGATGGGTCAAATTTGAATTAACCCCTTGGCTTTGTCATGGAATGCCATAGGCATTTTTCTCTATAATCCTGACATATTTGGAAAGCAGCCAAACTAGTGCTTATAGGAAAATGTCTAGTCTGAATGCTTGTGTGATATCAGCAAATAACAAAATAGAGCAAATAAAATTTATAATCAGTTCAGTTCAGTTCAGTCACTCAGTCGTGTCCAACTCTGCGACCCCATGGAATGCAGCACACGAGGCCTCCCTGTCCATCACCAACTCCTGGAGTTCACTCAAATTCATGTCCATTGTATCAGTGATACCATCCAATCATCTCATCCTCTGTAATAGTTATGTTTATAATCAGGAACAAAACTAAAGAACGATAAATTTCTTTAAATTGACAGATTAGCAAGAAAAATTATTTATTTACCAAAAGTCAATAAATTCAACACTTAACAAATAAGATAAAATTAGCTATACTTCATATTTTAATGTAAAACTTTTGAAACATAAATATACAGAAAAATGCACATATCTCAAATATATGCCGCTACATACTTCACCTCTTAGAGAAGGGATATAGTCACTTAATGTGAGTGTAATATATGAAACTGGGGCTTCCTTGGTGGCTCAGCTAGTAAAGAATCCACCTGCAAAGCAGGAGACCTGGGTTCGGAAGATCCCCTGGAAGAGGGAACAACCACCCACTCCAATATTCTGGCCTGGAGAATTCCATGGACTGTATAGTCCATGGGGTTGCAAAGAGTCAGACATGACTTAGAAACTTTCACTTTCACTATCTGAAATTAATTCACCAATAAAAATCAGTATATGTGGTACAGTCCAAACCCAAGGTTCAAATAACTTAATTAGGTTGGAAGGTGAGGGGACAGTTGCCAACGAAAAAGCTTAATAAAGAGTCAGAAAACAAAGAATTTAGTTCAGTCAGTTAAGTTGCTCAGTCATGTCTGACTCTTTGCGACCCCATGGACTGCACCACTCCTGTCCACCACCAACTCCCGGAGTTCACTCAGACTCACGCCCATCGAGTCAGTGATGCCATCCAGCCATCTCATCCTCTGTCGTCCCCTTCTCCTGCCCTCAAGCCCTCCCAGCATCAGGGTCTTTTCCAATGAGTCAACTCTTCGCATCAGGTGGCCAAAGTACTGGAGTTTCAGCTTTAGCATCAGTCCTTCAAATGAACACCCAGGACTGATCTCCTTTAGGATGGACTGGTTGGATCTCCTTGCAGTCCAAGGGACTCTCAAGAGTCTTCTCCAACACCACACTTCAAAAGCATCAATTCTTCGGTGCTCAGCCTTCTTCACAGTCCAACTCTCACATCCATATATGACTACTGGAAAAACCATAGCCTTAACTAGACGGACCTTAGTCGGCAAGTAATATCTCTGCTTTTCAATATGCTATCTAGGTTGGTCATAGCTTTTCTTCCAGGAGTAAGTGTCTTTTTAATTTCATGGCTGCAGTCACCATCTGCAGTGATTTTGGAGCCCAGAAAAATAAAGTCTGATGCTGTTTCTACTGTTTCCCCATCTATTTCCCATGAAGTGATGGGACTGGGTGCCATGATCTTCGTTTTCTGAATGTTGAGCTTTAAGTCAACTTTTTCACTCTCCACTTTCACTTTCATCAAGAGGCTTTTTAGTTCCTCTTCACTTTCTGCCATAAGGGTGGTGTCATCTGCATATCTGAGGTTATTGATATTTCTCCTGGCAATCTTGATTCCAGCTTGTGTTTCTTCCAGCCCAGCGTTTCTCATGATGTACTCTGCATATAAGTTAAATAAGCAAGGTGACAATATACAGCCTTGACGTACTCCTTTTCCTATTTGGAACCACTCTGTTGTTCCATGTCCAGTTCTAACTGTTCCTTCCCGACCTGCATATAGGTTTCTCAAGAAACAGATCAGGTGGTCTGGTATTCCCATCTCTTTCAGAATTTTCCACAGTTTATTGTGATCCACACAGTCAAAGGCTTGGTATAGTCAATAAAGCAGAAATAGATGTTTTTCTGGAACTCTCTTGCTTTTTCCATGATCCAGAGGATGTTGGCAATTTGATCTCTGGTTCCTCTGCCTTTTCTAAAACCAGCTTGAACATCAGGAAGTTCACGGTTCACGTATTGCTGAAGCCTGGCTTGGAGAATTTTGAGTATTACTTTACTAGCATGTGAGATGAGTGCAATTGTGTGGTCTGCTTCCAGAATCTAAGCATGCTCTTAACCACCATGCTCTTCATGACTTACAGATGAGTTTATTTCCTCCAATCATCACTTATTTTACCAGCAATATATTTCAAATGAAGTTTTCAGTGCAGTTACTAGTCACCTCTGTTTTACAGAGTAAAAGTAATTTCCGCTTCGAAATAGCAACCAACTGCTAGGAGAGGTTTCAGAGGAAAGTGCCTTTTCTACCAGAGTAAAGGAATAGGTGGTTTTGTTACCAACCAGAACAGGACTCAAGAAACTATTATTCTTTTTTTTTAGCTCCAAGAAAGGACATCACCTCCCAAATTTCCTTACCTTCCTACTTTCTCTGGGCTACTGAGGCTGTTACATATTTCTGGTTTGATTAGGAGACAGTAGCAAAATTAGTGATGTTGATAGTAGGTGTACAGCCCTTTTCCTAAAGTCAAAGGTACTGAAATCCAAAACTGGAAATTCAGAACAAAATGGAAATCAAAATTTAACATTACTTATTCTACAATCATTTGCAAGTCACTTCTTTCCTCAGAATCACAAATATTTCTGCAAACTCCTCTATAATATTTCACAAGATATGGAACTTTTAAAAAATTCAAAGTTGCATAAAAGAGGGGTTAAAGTTCATAACTAACCTTGCCACTGATGAAGATCATTGCTGTTCTTTAATGAAGGAAGAAGAGAGAAACATTGATACATGTGGCAGTGGACCAGAATCCAGAGGCCATCATAATTACCATCACTGTGATCACTACTCGTGCTTTTAAGAGGGAAAAGCAAGAGGGGAAGTAGGTATATTTTGTGATTAAACTTGGTAATTTAATTTTTCCCTTTCCTTATTTTATCACAATGTACACATAGATGTCTTATATGAGAGCCTAGGGATCTTGCAGTAAGCAGTGCATTAATCTCCAACATTCCAAATCAGTGAAAACAACAAAACTGCTGTTATAAGAGGAATCACCCGCACCAGTCAGAAAGGTCATCATTAAAAAGATCTGTAAGCGATAAATGCTGGAAAGAAGGTGGATAAAAGGGAACTCTCTGCACTGCTGGTGGGAATGTGAATTGATACAGCCGCTATGGAGAACAGTACGGAGATTCCTTAAAAAACTAGAAATAAACTACCATATGACTCAGCAATCTCACTACTGGGCACATACCTTGAGAAAACATAAATGAAAAAGACACATGTACTCCAATGTTCATAGCAGCACAATAGCTAGGACATGGAAGTAAGCTAGGATGTCCATCAACAGATGAATGAATAAAGAAATTGTGGTTCATATATACAATAGAATATTACTCAGCCATACAAATGAACAAATTTGAGTCAGTTCTAGCGAGGTGGATGAACCTAGAGCCTGTTATACAAAGTAAGTCATAAACAGAAAAACAAATACTGCATATTAATGCATATATATGGGATCTAGAAAAATGGCAGTGGCAAACCTACTTGCAGGGAAGGAACGAGACTCAGATATGGGAGAATGGACTTGTGGACACAGCAGGGGAAGGAGAGAGCGGGATGAACGGAAGAAGGTAGCATTGACATAAATACACTACCATGTGTAAAATAAAGAGCTGCTGAGAAGTTGCTGTATGACACAGGGAACCCAGCCTGGATTCTGTGATGAGGTGGGGTTGGGGAGAGGGGAGGGAGGCTCAAGAGGGAGGTGATATTTGTACAATCATGGCTGATTTGCATTGTTGTATGGCAGAAACCAGCACAACATTATAAAGCAATTTTCCTCCAATTAAAAATTAATCTTAAAAAATGGCAAAAAAGGAGCAAAGTAAAGAACATTATTACACAGAGATATGTGCATATTCACAACAGTAACCTCAAGAAATGAAAACATTTGATAGCCATGATTGCTTCCACCACTGGAATGATTCAAAAATGAAGAACACTAGATTTACGTGCAGTGAGTAAAAAGCTGAGTTAACGATAAGATCAGATGGTGACCTGAAGGATTAATAAGCATCTTTGAAACAAATATTCTTCAACACTTCACTATTACAAAAGACATTATTATAACAGTAAAATGAAGTACAGATGAACAGAGAACAGATATTTATCAATGGTAAATTTTGTCCTTAGTGCTGAGTTAAGCATGGTGAGGAACACAAAAGCAGCCAATGAGGACCCCCTACATAAACAGAAGTCAACATCCCATTTTATATGTTCCAAGTGCTAACTCCCCTCTTTCCTCCCAGCAGTAATTTTACTTCTGCTGAATGCTATGGACTGCAGAGACACCTGCAAAAGGTATGCTGAAAGAGAACTCCACTTTACTAAAAAATAAAGTTGGATACAACAGATTTCACTGGATGTTAGCACTTTGGAGGCGATCACTGGATTAGGTAAGAAATGAAAACAGGCTATCTGCCCTCTGCTATGTATGAAGATTTTCCTTTAAACAATGAGTTGATTTTGATTCTATCTGGTTATCTATCGTGAACTGTAGGCCACAGGGCTCTGCTACGAGAAGCTCCAAGCCACTAGGTTAAGATGTCTGACTCAGATTACATACGCTGCCAGATGTCAGAAAAGGAGGAAACTGAAAGGACTTAAAAAATACAGGGAGAAGAACAATTCAAAAGCAAAGAGGTAGGACCATACTCCAGACAAGGGAAACAGCAATAAACTCCTCAAAGAAATATGTCGAGAGTTATTCTTCATGAGTAATAGGTGAGGAATAGTATTCCAAGATATGTGACTCTGCCCAAGAAGTGACTACTAAAGCTATTCTTAGCTGGCCATATGAATTCACAGAGGAAAGTAATTAATATCAGAAGTGAGAGGTCCCTCCGAGAGAAAAGACAGACAGTAGGCGTCCTCAATTTTTAGGAGAGGATGGACTGGAAAACCTTGATTAGACAGAACAGTTGTGTATGTGCGTGATGTGACGTATGTATGCACACACATACATGTGTGCACATAGGTTGGTATTTTAATTGTTGCCGTTATTATTTTTTTGCCGTTATTTTTTTATGTGTGGAATGAAAGGCTCTATTCAGTTCATGTAGCTCAGCCTTTAGTCAAGGCTTAGGTAGATAGATTTAATCGCTTAATCGTGTCCAACTCTTGTAGTCCATGGACTGTAGCCTACCAAACTCCTCTGTCCATGGGATTTCCCAGGCAAGAATACTGGAGGGAAATGCAGCGGTTGCCATTTCCTTCTCCAAGAGATCCTTCCATACCAGGGATCAAACTCAGGTCTCCTGCATTGCAGGCAGACTATCTACAGAGCCATCGGCTTAAAGGATCACTAAAATTAATTATCTACTACCTAGTATTTTGAAACTGTCCCTATTTCCTGGCCTAGTAATACCAGTTCAAGGAATCTATCTCAAGGAAACAATCAAAGATGCAAAGATTTACAAAGAATTGTATCACAGGTTATTTAAAATGGTGAAAATTTTAAAACAACCTCGATGTTCAGCAATAGGCCAAAGAAATACTGCCTCAACAAACTATTACACAACTTTTTAAAAAAATGCTTCTGAAAAACATTTAGGGAAAAGGGGAAATGATCATGTTCTAATATTAGGTGATAAAAACAGAATATGTAATTCTATAAAAAGCAGTGTGTCACATTTGTATGTATAAAGTGTATACCACAAGGCTGTGTAATAATGCATATACATCCACACTGAATAAAGAAATTATTAGTTCTGAAGACTGATTTATTATTTTTAATAGCATTTGCTTCTCCTGGCAATTCAGATGATAAAAGAGGAAAAAAGGAAATACCATATACAGGGGCTCACAAGAGCTTTCCACTGACAGGGAGAAGAGGGCCTTGATCTGCACACTGAAGTATTGGTGGTTCTCTTCCTTTGACTGGTTCTTGCTGAGATGTGGCTGGTCCTGGGCTAGTTTGGAAAGAGCTGCTGACACTTACTATGGGGCCTGTGGTCCGAACAGCTGGCTATGGTGATGAAGCCCTGCAGAGAGACCTTGAGACTCCAGCACTAGGTATCCGCAGGCCCACAGCCTCTCTCACTCATACACCATATCCATTTCTCAAAACTCACAGCATCGTACACTAGAAAAAGGGTTAATTTTACTGTATGTAAGTCACTGCTCAAAAAAAAAAAAAAAGCAATTTTATTAGGTGGTAAAGAGAAATTTGCCAAAACTGTTCATGTTAGGAAAAAGAAAATCTCAATTAATGAATTAACCATATAACGGAAAAGTTTAAAAAAGAATAACAAAATAAACCCCAAGGAAAAAACAAAAAATAAACAGAAGGAATTTCTGAATGTGATTCTAAGGCTTCTGGCTTGAAAGACCTTGAGACTCCAGCACTAGGTATCCGCAGGCCCACAGCCTCTCTCACTCATACACCATATCCATTTCTCAAAACTCACAGCATCGTACACTAGAAAAAGGGTTAATTTTACTGTATGTAAGTCACTGCTCAAAAAAAAAAAAAAGCAATTTTATTAGGTGGTAAAGAGAAATTTGCCAAAACTGTTCATGTTAGGAAAAAGAAAATCTCAATTAATGAATTAACCATATAACGGAAAAGTTTAAAAAAGAATAACAAAATAAACCCCAAGGAAAAAACAAAAAATAAACAGAAGGAATTTCTGAATGTGATTCTAAGGCTTCTGGCTTGAGGTGAACATGTGAAGGCAGGATCCAGTGGAATAGTAAGGACACAGAAATGAGCTGGGGGCTTCCCTGGCAGCTCAGCTGGTAAAGAATCCGCCTGCACCATGGGAGACCTGGGTTGGATCCCTGGTTTGGGAAGATCCCCAAGAGGAGGGCATGGCAACCACTCCAGGATTCTTGCCTCGAGATCCCCCTGGACAGAGGAGCCTGGCGGGCTACATCCATGGGGTCGCAAAGAGTCGGACACGACTGAGCAGCTGAGCACAGCACAGCACAAGTGTGAGCTGGACGACACTGCGGTGCACTGTTCACAGCCAATTTAAAAACAATAAGAATAGAGTAGACAAAAGTCAGCCTCTTTTCACCATGACCAGTAATTCTAAACAATGTTATTATTAATAAACTACTCCCTGAGAAGATGTGCTGGTCTAAACAACCGCCGTGATTATTATCAAGTGTTAGTAATATAATACATATGGAAACACTGAATTGGCACATTTTTATTACTTAACCTTCAATAAACATTATATTCCACATAGAAGTTATTTTATAGAAATCACAAATTATACAGGATTTACATCTATGTAATTTATGACCTGGCCTCTGATATACACTTATTTTAAAGAACTGGAGCTCTCTTCAAGTGCAGTTCCTGTCTCCAACCCACGAATGTTTCCAACTACATGGTTCTGTGTTTGAAGAGTAGAATCCTAATAAGCATCAATTAGCACAGTGATTTTAAGGGAAGAAATACGACTTGAATTACTTCAATTTTGTGCTTCTACCTGCAAATCAGTCTCTGAAACTTGTGAATTTCACTCTTCTAGAATGTTTTTTCACCTACTTTCCCGCTTTTTTCAATTATTGTACCAATATAATCTTATTACTGTGATTCAGAAGTTTTCAGAAGTTATTGGCATGACTATATTTAATACAAATTCCAATGAGAAAAAATTTATTTCCTAGCCATTATAATGTTTCATTTCATGATTATTACTGAAAATAATTTTATATAAAAAAGGAAAGGTGTCAAAAAATAATCTACTCTGATTATCAAGTACTTTGGGTAGGCCACTGGTGGGATCATTTACTAAAACATTAAAGACAGGTAGAAGAAGGGTTTGGGGGGAAATGATTTGGGGTTCGGTTTTGGACAATGAGTTTGAACATTCTACGGGACAAGCAAATGAAAATGCTCAGGAGGTAGCTGGGAAATAAAGGTCAAGGGCAAGATTTAAGACTCACAGACAAACAAAGGTCATTATGACCCATGAGGTCATAACAATAAACAAAAGGTCATTCAAGAAAAGACAAAAATAAGGGCCAGAACTTCACAGCACACCATGTTTCAGGGGCAGGCAGAGAAAGGGGAACTGGAGAGAGAGAGTAAGGATGAATGAAGAAGGGTAAGGCAACTACCAGGAGAAGGTGAAAATAAGGGGCAGGGGAGTCGGGGGAGAGTAACACAGGCACACACACAAAAAAAAACACAAAATCCATTTGCACTTTAAAGTCAATATACTATGAAACCTGGAAGCCAACCACACTGGATTTGGCAACCAGGTCTTTGGTGGTCTTTACAAAAGCAGCCCACAAAGGCAGCAGATCTGGCCACTTTGCTAAATCATAAAACTGCAGAATGAGAAGCCCATGTTCCTAACCTAGGTGAGCTAGAGAGGGACTCACTGGGCCCCGGTGACCTACAGAGACAAGGTCTCTGGGCCACACGCAGGATTATCTGAGACACACGCTGATTCAAGGACTGAACTTCAGAATCAGAACCTGAGGTGGTAAAAACTCAAACCTAGGTATCTCTAATAAGCTTCCCAGGGAATCCATGCATGCTAAAACTGAAGATCGCTGGACTATATGCTCGTCACGGCCCATTCTACCACTGACATTCTGTAGTTGGGTGGTTTATCTCTCTGAAAATAGGCTGCTACAACAATGATCACTAGCATTCACCCAGAAGTCAAAAGCTACATAATAAACATACAACAATCAAAGTACTTGGGACAGACACAACACTTCTCCTCTTCATTTATATCAGCTGTTTTGATTATGTGGCACCATCATTCTAAAGAGGGTAGAGGAAGTACACTAGCCGTGGGGGAGAATTATGTTCCTGAGTAGACAGGGGACCATGGAGATGGGTGATGAGGGCCAGACGAACTATGTGAAACAAGAATGAAAGACAAAGTTCTGCTTGATGGTGCTGAGATGCTTAAGTCATGCAACCTAAAAGTACAAGATTACTATTATTAGATACATTAAAGATATTCAGTGTTATTACTTTTCCTTTGGTTTGGGAAAAAAAAAACTATATGTCTATTTATTTATATATAGAAAGAGAGTCAATGTTTTTATCTATATATAGAAACAAAGAATCAATGTCTTTTTCCTTAGGGAGAGAGTAATTTTAATTAATACTCCCTAATTGGTATTGATTTGAATTGACTAATGACAGTCTTATGATGGGCATCACTGCCAGGCTTCCTGGGTCAGGAGCACAGTGAGCTCCACTATGCACAGAAACCTTTTGTTTTCAGTGGTCCCTGGTTAGGCAACACTTTTTAGGTCTCAGAATATTAGAGCCAGAAAGATCCTTTGGAGGCTCTCTAGTTCAGATTTCACAGTTCTCTAAAATCACTCCAACACTCCACCAGCTCCCGAACTCCCAGCCCTGCCAAAGCCTAAAGGATGCACTCACTTCTCTTGAGTTCTTCCAGTCACTCCCTCTTGACTCATCTGTGGCGTTCTGTATACTGGGGGCCCTTGGGAAAGATGGTCTTGGGTATCCTTACATTCTGGGTTTGCATACTTTCCTTGCAGATTTGTAAACTAACAAGTAAGTGGGAAAAAATTCAGAAAGTGAATGAGCTATATCTATGATGGTATATTAACTACAGCATTTCATAAAGTGTCAACATAACACAGCATTTCATAAACAGTTAACATACACATGGATGATGAGGGTGGGATAAAGAATGGGCAGCACTAAAGAAGAAGGGAAGGGGGTCAGGGTTGTGGACTTCCTCCCAGTATGTCACAGGCTGAGAAAAGGGTTTGAAACCACTAACTTAAGGTAAGTGTGCATATAACAGCAAATACACAAGTTACTTGCAGAAAGAAAAGCAAAGCAAGAGAGAAGGTGCAAACCAAAAGAAGACAAGACATTTTATACTTTTAAGCTATTAGATTTTCATTTTTTAAGACTCTGAGCATATGGCTCTCTCACAGGTAATCCAATCTCACTTCAAATAAGATCACTCCTAAACCACCCCACACAAATAAAAATTAGTCTTATTTATGAGGGCTTATAGAAGATTACACAAAGTCATTCCTGTAAGCAACTTCTACATCCTTATCACAAATCTCCAAGTATATACAAAAGGACCTCCAGATTTAGGTTAGTACAAAGGTAGCACTGAGACAGTACATCAAAGACTATGAAAAAGTGAAAGTGTTAGCCACTCAGTCATGTCCAACTCTTTGAGACCAGGCTCTTCTGTCCATGGAATTCTCCAGATAAGAATACTGGAGTGGGTTGCCATTTCCTTCTCCAGGGGAGTCTTTCCAACTCAGGGATCGAACCTAGGTCTCTTGCACTGCAGGCGGATTCTTTACCATCTAAGCCACCAGGCAAGCTCAAAATCAGAAGAGTATATATTTACCCAAATAAAAAGCAGTTGGATTATACTGCTGCTAAGTCGCTTCAGTCGTGTCTGACTCTGTGTGACCCCATAGACGGCAGCCCACCAGGCTCCTCCGTCCCTGGGATTCTCCAGGCAAGAACACTGGAGTGGGGTGCCATTTCCTTCTCCAATGCATGAAAGTGAAAAGTGAAACTGAAGTTGCTCAGTAGTGTCTGACTCTTAGCGACCCCATGGACTGCGCCCACCAGGCTCCTCCGTCCATGGGATTTTCCAGGCAAGAGTACTGGAGTGGGGTGCCATTACCTTCTCCGTGGATTATACTAGTAAGGGCCAAATATAGATTGAAATTTAAGACAGCCAAGTGAAAAAATATTCGCTGCTTCTTAATCTCTATATCCAGTTTATTCTTTCATAAAGTGAACACCCGCATCTTAATTTGCCTGCCCAGAGCTCCTTCCTCTCCTTTCATCTCACTTCCATGCCCAGGATACCTCTGGAATGTGGGGGGCTATATCTGCACAGTTCAGTTCAGTTCAGTCACTCAGTTGTGTCTGACTCTTTGCGACCCCATGAATCACAGCACACCAGGCCTCCCTGTCCATCACCATCTCCCGGAGTTCACTCAGACTCACGTCCATCAAGTCCATGATACCATCCAACCATCTCACCCTCTGTCATCCCCTTCTCCTCCTGCCCCCAATCCCTCCCAGCATCAGAGTCTTTCCAATGAGTCAACTCTTTGCATGAGGTGGCCAAAGTACTGGAGCTTCAGCTTCAGCATCATTCCTTCCAAAGAAATCCCAGGGCTGATCTTCAGAATGGACTGGTTGGATCTCCTTGCAGTCCAAGGGACTCTCAAGAGTCTTCTCCAACACCACACTTTCAAAAGCATCAATTCTTCGGTGCTCAGCCTTCTTCACAGTCCAACTCTCACATCCATACATGACCACAGGAAAAACCATAGCCTTGACTAGACGGACCTTAGTCGGCAAAGTAAGGTCTCTGCTTTTGAATATGCTCTCTAGGTTGGTCATAACTTTTCTTCCAAGGAGTAAGCGTCTTTAAATTTCATGGCTGCAGTCACCATCTGCACTGATTTTGGAGCCCAAAAAAATAAAGTCTGACACTGTTTCTACTGTTTCCCCATCTATTTATCATGAAGTGATGGGACCAGATGCCATAATCTTTGTTTTCTGAATTTTGAGCTTTAAGCCAACTTTTTTACTCTCTTTCACTTTCATCAAGAGGCTTTTTAGCTCCTGTTCACGTTCTGCCATAAGAGTGGTGTCATCTGCATATCTGAGGTTATTGATATTTCTCCTGGCAATCTTGATTCCAGCTTGTGCTTCTTTCAGCCCAGCGTTTCTCATGATGTACTCTGCATAGAAGTTAAATAATAAGCAGGGTGACAATATACAGCCTTGAAGGACTCCTTTTCCTATATGGAACCAGTCTGTTGTTCCATGTCCAGTTCCTACTGTTGCTTCCTGACCTGCATACAGATTTCTCAAGAGGCAGGTCAGGTGGTCTGGTATTCCCATCTCTTTCAGAATTTTCCACAGTTTATTGTGATCCACACAGTCAAAGGCTTTGGCATAGTCAATAAAGCAGAAATAGATGTTTTTCTGGAACTCTCTTGCTTTTTCCATGATCCAGCGGATGTTGGCAATTTGATCTCTGGTTCCTCTGCCTTTTCTAAAACCAGCTTGAACATCAGGGAGTTCACGGTTCACGTATTGCTGAAGTCTGGCTTGGAGAATTTTGAGCATTACTTTACTAGCATGTGAGATGAGTGCAATTGTGCGGTAGTTTGAGCATTCTTTGGCATTGCCTTTCTTTGGAATTGGAATGAAAACTGACCTTTTCCAGTCCTGTGGCCACTGCTGAGTTTTCCAGATTTGCTGGCATATTGAGTGCAGCACTTTCACAGCATCATCTTTCAGGATTTGAAACAGCTCAACTGGAATTCCATCACCTCCACTAGCTTTGTTCGTAGTGATGCTTTCTAAGGCCCACTTGACTTCACATTCCAAGATGTCTGGCTCTAGATTAGTGATCATACCATCATGATTATCTGGGTCATGAAGATCTTTTTTGTACAGTTCTTCTGTGTATTCTTGCCACCTCTTTTTAATATCTTCTGCTTCTGTTAGGTCCATACCATTTCTGTCTTTTATCGAGCCCATCTTTGCATGAAATGTTCCCTTGGTATCTCTAATTTTCTTGAAGAGATCTCTAGTTTTTCCCCTTCTGTTCTTTTCCTCTATTTCTTTGCATTGATCACTGAAGAAGGCTTTCTTATCTCTTCTTGCTCTTCTTTGGAACTCTGCATTCAGATGCTTATATCTTTCCTTTTCTCCTTTTCGCCTCTCTTCTTTTTACAGCTATTTGTAAGGCCTCCCCAGACAGCCATTTTGCTTTTTTGCATTTCTTTTCCATGGGGATGGTCTTGATCCCTGTCTCCTGTACAATGTCACGAACCTCATTCCATAGTTCATCAGGCCTCTATCTATCAGATCTAGACCCCTAAATCTATTTCTCACTTCCACTGAATAATCATAAGGGATTTGATTTAGGTCATACCTGAATGGTCTAGTGGTTTTCCCTACTCTCTTCAATTTAAGTCTGAATTTGGCAATAAGGAGCTCATGATCTGAGCCACAGTCAGTTCCCGGTCTTGTTTTTGTTGACTGTATAGAGCTTCTCCATGGTTGGCTGCAAAGAATATAGGAGTTGGTAACAGAGCACCACGTCTGGAAGAGACACCTGCTCCCATTGCCTTCTGTACTTCTACCTTACAGATAAGCTGGGGAAGGGAAAGGATAGAGGGGGAAAAAAGACACACATTCTAAAGTTAACTGAGTACTGAAAGAAGGGTTCTAACACAAACATATTGTTATATTCTCAGTGAAGTAACCCAAGTTCTAAAGGTTACAAACATGTGGGGAAGCCAAGAAAACTGAGTTTCAAGAATTAATGCCAGATATATACATATCGATAGATAGATAGATAGATAGAGACAGATACATAGTGATTGCAGCCATGAAATTAAAAGACGTCTGCTCCTTGGAAGGAAAGCTATAACAAACCTAGACAGCGTATTATAAAGCAGAGAGATTACTTTGCCGACAAATGTCTGTATAGTCAAAAGCTATGGTTTTTCCAGTAGTCATGTATGGATGTGAGAGCTGGACCATAAAGAAGGCTGAGCACCGAAGAACTGATGCTTTCAAATTGTGGTGCCAGGGAAGACTTGAGAGTCCCTTTGACTACAAGGAGATCAAAACAGTCAAACTTAAAAGAAATCAACCCTAAATTTTCATTGGAAGGACTGATACTGAAGCTGAAGCTCCAATACTCTGGCCACCTGACGAAAAAAGCCGACTCCCTGGAAAGGACTGATTCTGGGAAAGATTGAAGGCAAAAGGAAAAGGGAGCAACAGAGGATAAGATGGTTAGACAGCATCACCAACTCAAAGGACATGAGTTTGAGCAAACTCTGGGAGACAGTGAAGGATGGGAAACTGGCATGCCACAGTCCATGGAGTTGCAAAGAGTTGGACACAATTCAGCAATAGAACAACAACATATACATATATATCAAGTAAATGTTTTGGTATTCTACTCATTAAAGTAAAAGGTTTATAAAAGCTACTGATCTCAGTATGACCTGTGTTAAATTTCTCCTCTAAGCTTGCTTTACATTCTCTATTAAGAGTCAGACATGACTGTATAAGAATCTACTGTTTTGGCAGACTGATGATCCAAAACAAACTATTTCACTTTCCACAGCTATTTATCAATCCTAAACCTACGAATCATCTTTTAAAAGTTAAACATAAGCATTTCTAAATGAAGCTGCATTCCAGCACCTGCCATTCAGCCCCTCAGTCACCTTGTCAAATGTCCAGCCCTCAGAGGGTCCTCCAACAAACACAGCCATTTCCAACCTTAAAGGCAACCACCCCTTCCTCCACCCTTTACTAATTCCTATTAGCTTTTCAAGTGCCAACTGAGACATCATTTCCTTAAAGAGCCCTTCTCAGAAAGGCCCCCTTTCCTGTGCATTCTTTCTCATAGTACCAAGTGTTTTCCTTAACACCATCTATTGAAACATGTTAAATAAGTGCATAAGCAAGCAAGTGAATAAATGCAGTTGTACTTCTTTTCTTCATAGAGGATTTTCTATTTATTTTATTTAGCTCTTTTTAAACTAGTCACTGGCAAGCAGTTACCATTGAAAGGGGAAGGATTCTTCCCAAAGTTAATGCATCTTCTTCCTTACTCTCACAATCAGGGACAATTTCTCATAACCCTACTGTGACAAGCTATTACCAATGTCATTACTGGGCAGGAAAGTGTGTGTGTGTGTGTGTGTGTGTGTGTACACATGCACGCACATATGTGTTTGTGCACACACACACATCACATCATTTTTTTGTTTGCTGTCCAGCTGCTAAGTCATGTCTGACTCTTTTGCAATCCCATGGACTATAATACCCAGACTACTCTGTCCTTCACTGTCTCCTGCAGTTTGGTCAAATTCAGTTCATTGATTTGGTGACGCTATCATTTTTTTAAAGCTGCCTAATTAAAAAAACTCAGATAAGACTCCATTAAAAGCAGAGTATTACAAAACTCAAATTGTAAGGGGTCATTTGAAATTTTGAAAAAAATTAGATGTACTACCTACTGTTACATGTGAAAAAGGATACATGTTTTATAGGTCCTCCCTATTTGCACTCATCTTACACGCTAGTAAAGTAATGCTCAAAATTCTCCAAGCCAGGCTTCAGCAACACATGACCCGTGAACTTCCAGATGTTCAAGCTGGTTTTAGAAAAGGCAGAGGAACCAGAGATCAAATTGCCAACATCCACTGGATCATCAAAAAAGCAACAGAGTTCCAGAAAAACATCTATTTCTGCTTTATTGACTATCCAAAGCCTTTGACTGTGTGGATCACAATAAACTGTGGAAAATTCTGAAAGAGATGGGAATACCAGACCACCTGACCTGCCTCTTGAGAAACCTATATGCAGGTCAGGAAGCAACAGTTAGAATTGGACTTGGAACAATAGACTGGTTCCAAATAGGAAAAGGAGTCCGTCAAGGCTGTATATTGTCACCCTGCTTATTATTTAACTTCTATGCAGAGTACATCATGAGAAATGCTGGGCTGAAAGAAGCACAAGCTGGAATCAAGATTGCCAGAAGAAATGGTCAATAACATCAGATATGCAGATGACACCACCCTTATGGCAGAAAGTGAAGAACTAAAGAGCCTCTTGATGAAAGTGAAAGAGGAGAGTGAAAAAGTTGGCTTAAAGCTCAACATTCAGAAAACTTAAGATCATGGCACCCAGTCCCATCACTTCATGGGAAATAGATGGGGAAACAGTGAAAACAGTGGCTGACTTTATTTTTCTGGGCTCCAAAATCACTGCAGATGGTGACTGCAGCCAGGAAATTAAAAGACACTTACTCCTTGGAAGGAAAAGTCATGACCAACCTAGATAGCATATTCAAAAGCAGAGACCTTACTTTGCCGACTAAGGTCCGTCTAGTCAGGCTATGGTTTTTCCAGTGGTCATGTATGGATGTGAGAGTTGGACTGTGAAAAAAGCTCAGCACTGAAGAATTGATGCTTTTGAACTGTGGTGTTGGAGAAAACTCTTGAGAGTCCCTTGGACTGCAAGGAGATCCAATCAGTCCATCCTAAAGGAAATCAGTCCTGGGTGTTCATTGGAAGGACTGATGTTGAGGCTGAAACTCCAATATTTTGGCCACCTGATGCGAAAGACCCTGATGATGGGAAAGATTGAAGGGAGGAGGAGAAGGGGACGACAGAGGATGAGATGGTTGGATGGCACCACTGACTCGATGCACATGAGTTTGGATGAACTCCAGGAGTTGGTGATAGAGGGAGGCCTGGCGTGCTTTAGTTCAAGGGGTCACAAAGAGTCAGGCACGACTAAATGACTGAACTGAACTGAAAGAGGGACAGCTGACCAACTTCTGCAAAATGGGTTTTGTGTGTTTTCCTGTGGACCTGGGGAAAACAGACGCACAGCCAGTGAGGGTGAAGGGGGAATGGGATCTTGTCCCTGCATGCCTGACACCTCTCAGCTTTCAGTTCCTTCCTTCCTTCCTTTCCCAGGTCTTGCTGCCCTGGGCCTCCTGGGAATTATTACAGCAAGAGAGGTAATATGGGAAAGGAAGAACCAACCTCTCCAAAACCTAATGGAAGATGATCCTCCAACAAAGAGGCTCTAAACATTGACTTAAAAAAGAATACAGAACAGGGCAGGAAAGCAGCAGAGCTCCTCTCAAACAAATAAAACAGAGAACTGAAATCCATGGTAAAATTATTCTTTTGACGTTGTATCTACAAGGGATGCTAATTAATGTCAGGTAATTTTTCATAGTGCTTCAGTCACGTCCAACTCTTTGTGACCCCTTGGACTGTAGCCCGCCAGGCTCCTCCATCCATGGGATTCCCCAGGCAAGAATACTGGAGTGGTTGCCATCTCCTTCTCCAGGGGATCTTCCCGACCTAGGGATCAAATCCATGTCTCTTTTGTCTCCTGCTTAGCAGGTGGGTTCTTTACCACTAAGGCCACCTGGGAAGCCCTAATTTTTCATAATTAAACAAGACACTTCAGTAACTCTGAGCAAGTAATAACTAAAGAGGTTAAACCTATAGGTCCCCATATTCCAAAAGTCTTTGTACCAAAGTATACCACTGCATTAAAACACTCAGAGTACTTATTCAGCTACCTATTTTTAGGTGACACTTGAAAAAAGAACACCATCAAGCTTTCTAAAAATATAGTAAATCAGTTTTGTTTTACTTGTCAGAGACATGCAGAGTGCATCCACCCACTGCAGCATTTTTAATTTAACTGCGAGAGTGGTAGAGATGTAGAAATACAGAGTAGAATAGATAAAATTCATCTCACATACACAATGTGTATGATGCAGAAGCAATGGCTTCTACCCTGCTAATTAATGAGTAATTTTCCATCAACGACTCTATGCCCATCATGTGCAGAGAATATTATATTCAGGAGAATGTAAGAAAAATATGGGGGCATGCAACCCATATTCCCAAGAAGCTTATCTTCTAGTTGGATAAATAAAAACTGACTGCAAAACAAAAATCAAGATACAAGTAGCACTATGTAACTAAGTGCTAGGCAGTACTGTAATTTTTTTAAAACCATTTTTTTTTAAACTGTTGTGACTTTGAAATTTAAAAAAAAACTTTTAAAAAAGTAGTGCAATCTGGGCTGAACCTTAAAAATGGATAGGATTTAGACTGGCATAAGAGAGGAAAGGCACCATCCTTGTCTGAATATAAAGAGGAAAAATATAAGCAAATAGAGAGCAGCCGGGTGGGAAGCTAAGAAGTTCTCTGGCAGATATGAGACTAATGAAGAGACAGCCCTGAAAATTAGAGGTTCAATTTGGAAAAGAGTGGGAAATGATAGTGTGGAAACGGACTATGAAGAACCTGGAAATCCAAGCTACGTATTGCAAACATCCAGGTAGACTCCTCTGTAGAAAGAGCAAGATTAGGAAGGTGGCACTGGAAAAGAGCTAGAGTAACAATACTGCCAAGCAGCACTTCAAGCATGCAAGACATCGGAGTCTATTTCTGTACAACTGAACTGAATGTCTGTCTGGAGGCCACCATTCCACTGAATGGTCAAATTAAATTTCAGTTAATTCAGGGTAATTGCAATTGATTTCTGGTTTCTTTCTCAAAGGCTGCATCTAAATTCTGAAAGTATTACAAAACACTAGATTTGGGGGATCTGGAGACAGGATGGGTGAAGAGCATCACTTGCCTTGATCCCTGAAAACACCTGAGGCTCTCCCACCAACAGGTCTAGCCAGATCGTGCCCTCATTGTCCTCATCCCTCCCACAAGCCTTCCGCAAGTCTGGCTCTCTCCTGGCCACATTCACACCCCTCCCTGCACACGGCATCTTCCTGTTGCCTCCTAAGTTATCCCGGCCATGGACACTAGCAGAGCTGTCTCAGGTCCACCTCCCCTGCTGGGCACAGGGGAGCTCTGTGCCACCACGCCAAGCTCTACTTTTCTGAGGACTGGAAGAGCAGATCTGGCATCTTCCTCACCAATTCCCTTTACGCCTCAAGCTTGACTTCTAAAACTGAAAAGTTAAGAACTTGACTCTTTTATTGTATGGACTATGCTGTGTTTAACCTTTTCATTAAAAACAATAAAACAGATCACCAAATGAAAAGAGGGCAAGCATAAGAGAAACAGTAGGGAGGAGCCGGGCACTAGCCGATATTGCAAACATCACCACGTCAAACCAAGTGGGAGGGGGACCTATACCAGGGGATCTCTGGAAATGTAGAGTACATAAGTAAGGTGAGAGACAGAAAAAGGAAAAACTGATGGGAATGTTTGAGAAAAATAGAGGATATTGAGTAAGAAAGAAAATAAAATCAACCCATGAGTTTTCTAGCCTTTGAGATTAGGAAAATAATGGCATTATCAAAACAGATGCCAGTTTAGAGTGAAAGGGTTCTGACGCTGGTTCTGAATCACATTCACATAGGTTTTTGGTTCAAGGTGACAGTTTAAATGCCAGCAGAAAGGATTTGAGACTTAAAATCTAGTACTAGAATACTATAGTATCAGTAGTACCATTAAGTTGTTTCTCAGTACATTCATTACTATGGTTTTCAACTACGATCAGATCTCAGATAGATACACAAGTTTTATGAAAGAGCACAACTGATCTTTTAAAAAAGTTTTAAAAATCTTTAAACCCTAAAATCTGCCTCTCCATCTCACTTCTCTATTAAACAGTCTCCTCTTTTGCAGGTATAGGTACATAGGTTATTTATTTGGGAGGGGGGATGTACCTGAAAAATAAACCAAGAATAATGCTGTGCTGTCTCCACACACATGCACACTCACGCAGCTGGGCAGCTGAAGCAGAGAACAGGCCAACACAAAAGAGCCTAGCCCAGCTCTGCACACCCCACCAAAGCCTGGAGGCACATCCTGGCGAGCCTTGGCTCTGAAAGATGTTCCGACTGATACCTCTCTAAATAAACCTCTGCCAGGGAATAACCTGAAGAAACAGAAGCAGAGTCAATTACAGTGTTAGAGAGCAAAAAGCACTGAATAACTGAAGTCCACAACAGGCACACTTGGCATGGATACAGACAGGGCCGAGAGCAGAGGGAGACTTGCACGTTGTAAATTACTAGGTCAGCTCTAGTCAGATTAGCGAACTTTGGGGAGTGAAAATCCGGTAACAGAAAATAAATACCTAAGGGAAAAGGTTTAATGTATGCATATGAAAAATGGCACATCAAAAACTGAGGACTTTGCCAAGCCATGTGGTTTGATCTTGACTCTGAAATACAGCTCCTCATTTTAGTAACACTGAATATCCTGAAGAGAAGTGACAGGAAGAAAAGGGGAGAACAGGAGAGTGAAAGTAGAGTTAGTTGATAAAGGAAACACATGCTTTCCCCACTCACTGTTTTAATCCCTTCTTTGCACCTATTTCACTGTGTAAATAAAGAATGAAGAATGGCATTTGCAGGAAGACGTATTCCCAAACTCATATTTAAAGCTATTCAATAAAAAAGCATTTAATCAAAAATCTTAAAATTCAAATTATTATTGCTGTACATTGAAGACAAATATTAGAACAAGAAGAATCTCTACTTTTAAGGAGCAAGTCCATGAGAACAGAAATGGAGAATTCAGTGTTTTCTCTGCTTTGGAGCCTCTTCTCACTAAATTTTGATCCACAGACTTGAGTTGGGAGGGGTGGTGGTTATTCCTGTCCTTTCCAGTCCCAAATGGACAGGACTAAACAACCAATTATTCTTGTAGGGCCCAGAAACCAGGATCTGAATGCCCAACTCCTCCTAGTCCTAAAAATCCATGAAAAGGTACAATGTCTTCAAATTACATATATTTTTAAATGTAAGGTTTAAATGTATTCAAATAGAAAATATTAATCTATGTTCAGGCTCATTACTTCCTTGCCATTCTCTCCTTTCTCTGTTGCTTAGTGCACATATCACCTCCTAACATAGCATATCCTTTTTTTTTTTTTTTTTTTTACTGTTTATTGTCTGTCTCTCTTTGCCAAAAATGGAGGTTCTGTGAGGACAAGGATCTTCACATTTTTCAAATCAGAGAATACTTGCTTAATAAACAGCTGTTGAATGGATGCATTTGCACAGATGTGCAATTCCTGTGGCATGCTAAATAACTTCAGTTGAGTCCAACTCTTTGTGACCATATGGACTATAACCCACCAGGCTGTCTGTTCATGGAATTCTCCAAGCAAGAATATTAGAGCGGGTTGCCATGTCCTCCTCCAAGGGATCTTCCTGACCCAGGGATCAAACCCACGTCTCTTACGTCTCCTGCTTTGGCAGGGGGGTTCTTTACCACTATTACTCTTAATTTTGCCATTTTGAAGCAATAAAATCTATGTACTGGCAACACAAAGTATGGATATAGCACTGAATAGCTGTATCCTGGTCACTCTGGGCAGATGCCATGACTGTAAAAGCTATAGCTTAGTGCTTCAGAGGTATAATTCAAGGATAAATATAACAGTTTCAGAAATGCAGATCAGGGTCTCACTGGCATTACTAAAATACAGAGTCAGTAACTCTGGAGAACTAAAATATGGACACCTTTATTACAGAGTTAACATCTTTTTAGAGTAGAGTTGGGATAAGGCATAGATTACACTGTAAGTGAAGAAAAGGTTGGAGTCAGTTACCTCCAGGTGATACTAGGGTCCAAATAAAGATGCAAGATACTGAGAAAGACAACCCTTCTCTCCCTGGCTGCTTCGACTTGGAACGTGGTGCCAATGCCCTCTGTTTTTTTGTGTTTTTTTTAATGCCTCCTTTTCTTTCTGCTCCTACTGCTCACTCCCAGTCTCTCACTCCCAGTGTTTTGCCCCTCTGCTGCTCTCTCACCCCAGCATATGCCCCACCCAGCAGGAGCAGAGCTTGTCATATGTGCAGAGCCAGCAGGCCTCCCCTGCCCACCAGCATGTGCCAAGCTCAGCAGTGGCCTGGCACTCATAAATAAGCTCTGATCTGAATAGAGCGGAGCACGGACAGCCCCTAGAATTAACTGTTCCATGCATGCAGCCCCGGGCACCCACCCAGAAGCTAAACACACTCAGTGCATCCAGGATAAGTCCCCTTAAAACTAGAGAAAATGGTCGTCTCTGTCAACTGCCTGAGCACAGTGGAATTCAGTGCCACCAGGGTTCTGTCAGAAGGTTAAAAGAATAAACGAAATAAAGACCCAATTCATTTCTTTCAGCTGACTCATCTGTCTGAGTCCCCAGAGACCTGGTGCCACAACCACTTGAAATTCAGAACAAGAAGGGCCATCTCGATCTCTAAAGTTCTTCCACTTCCTTTAAAGGTGCATGGTTCAATCACCACCAACTTTTCAGCCCCCATTACATTATGAACAACTATTCCGAGCACTGTACAGACTATTAAATAAAAACCTAAAAGACAATAGTGGTAGAAAATATTGAGGATGTTTAAGAACTGAGGTGGACCAAGGGTTAGGACTTGGAGAAACAAGGAGGGTTTCAGAAAAGAAAAACAGCTCGCGCAGAGAATCAGCAGCAGACATGAACATGAAACATTCTTAAGAAAGGAAGACACGAAACTAGCTTCAGAGAGTAGGGTTCATGCAGAAGAGCTGTGGATGATAACGCTAGCCTCCTCTCAGGAGACATGAATGCTAGGATCCATATACCGTGAATGACAGGATAAGAAGCGTGGCATTTTGGACAATGCAGAAAGCATGTGAATAAAAAGAGAGACAGAAATGATGTTTCATAAAAATGCATTTGGTGGCCACAGGTAGACTAAGTGGTAGGAGATAATAGTTTAACAGAGATCAGTTGGAAAATAACACAGCAGTTCAGTTGTTGGTAATGAGAATCACCACTAATGTATTAGTAACTGCAGTGAAGACGAAAGAGCCAGGAGGGAAACAGCAGCAAGGAAGAACTCTCAGTCCCTCCCAGGTCATGGAAAAGCACGCTAATCCTACCTGCGCATGTTGAGGGGCATGCAGTCTTATTCAAAGGGTCCCACAATTCTTTAGCACATCCTTGTTACAGCACCTAATCCGGGTGCTCTTATTCAGCACACAAACCACATCATGTGACTGGTCCCCCAAAGAGACATCAGCACATCTCCAATCAATGTGTATCCTTTCAATTCTCCTCCTGTTCTCCATTCCTTTCTTCGAACAAGCAGTTCAGTGTCAAATTTTGGGGGAGAGGCTTCTACCACAATCAGCACTCCACAGAGCTCATCTCCTCTCTGCTCTTCTACAATCTTTCTTCTCTATTATCTTCTGAGTTAATCTCATTAAAAACCATATTTATCAAGATACTTCATCACCATAGTGATAAGAAAGGAACATTGCAAAGAAGAGAAAAAACTGCCCTTTTTTCAGTAAACATTTCTCAGTTTCCATCAGTTTACAAAAAAAGATTAGGCCATTAATCTCCAGTCTCTCAAAATAAGCCTGCAAATAGATCAACTCTCCTTCCAAGACCAATATATAGTGCAAGCCTCATCCTAATTGCTCTAATTACAGAAGAACATAATGAGATACAGCAGCAGATGGCTACAGATTAAATTTGACAGAGAAGAAAGTCTCTCTCTTATCTTTTTATTGAAGAAACTTTGCCATGAAAAAGAAAAATTATTTTGTTCACAAAGCCAAATATATATATTTAAAGTGCCATTCTATTTTTCTATTTCCATCAGTAGTACCTTTCCTTAAAAAAATTTTTTTACTCATTTCATGCAGCTTTCATTATTATATTTAGCAGATAAATTTGAACCTCTTACTGAACAAAAGATGTGCTCATAGAAAGTTTGTCCAAAGTTTATATAATAAATCATATATTTCCACAAACTTGTTATAAAATTTCTTTCTATCAAATATAAAATCAGGGACTGGGGTTATTTGAGGGTAACAACAAGAAGTCTTCATCTAAAGCACTCTTAGCCCAGCTTTCAAAGAGAAGTGGAATGTCATACTTCCAACTACCATGTTAATACCCTTCAAACTCAGTGTCCAACAGTGAAGTCACTATCTTCTCCTCATAAATAAGTTTATTTTCCCAACTTTTTTCTCTGGCTAATGGTAACAACAAGCTCTAACTTGGGCACTATCTTTTCAAACTCCTCTCATGCTGATGTCAGTACTATCAAATGGTATCTGATAGTGTACTTAAGTCATTCAGTCATGTCTGACTCTTTGCAACCCCATGGACTGTAGCCCTGCATGCTCCTCTGTCCATAGGGATTCTCCAAGCAAGAATATTGGAGTGGGTTGCCATGTCCTCCACCAGAGATCTTCCCAACCCAGGGATCGAATCCAGGCCCCCCACATTGCAGGTAGATTCTTTACCATCTAAGCCACCAAGAAAGCCCATGATTACTGGAGTGGGTAGCCTATCACTTCTCCAGGGGGTCTTCCCAGCCCAGGAATCGAACAGGGTCTCCTGCATTGCAGGTAGATTCTTTACGAGCTGAGCTAACTCATTGACTAATAAAATTATCAATTACCATTCCAAAACACTAAGATCATGGCATCCGGTCCCATCACTTCATGGCAAATAGATGGGGAAACAGTGGAAACAGTGGCTGACTTTATTTTTCTGGGCTCCAAATCACTGCAGATGGTGACTGCAGCCAGGAAATTAAAAGACATTTACTCCTTGGAAGAAAAGTTATGACCAACCTAGACAGCATACTAAAAAGCAGAGACGTTACTTTGCCAACAAAGGTCCGTCTAGTCAAGGCTATGGTTTTTCCAGTGGTCATATGGATGTGAGAGTTGGACTGTGAAGAAAGCTGAGCACTGAAGAATTGATGCTTTTGAACTGTGGTGTTGGAGAAGACTCTTGGGAGTCCTTTGGACTGCAAGGAGATCCAACCAGTCCATTCTAAAGCAGATCAGTCCTGGGTGTTCATTGGAAGGACTGATGTTGAGGCTGAAACTCCAATATTTTGGCCACCTGATGCGAAGAGCTGACTCATTTGAAAAGACCCTGATGCTGGGAAAGATTGAGGGCAGGAGGAGAAAGGGATGACAGAGGATGAGATAGTCGGATGGCATCACCGACTCGATGGACATGGGTTTGGGTGGACTCCAGGAGTTAGTGATGGACAGGGAGGTCTGGTGTGCTGCAGTTCATGAGGTCGCAAAGAGTCGGACATGACAGCGACTGAACTGAACTGATTCCAAAACACAACAGTTTGAAGTTTAACAAGATATAAGAACCTTTAAAACAAGTAAATTTCTATTACAGATATGGGGCAAGAAGAAGGCCAAAGAATTTCATCACCTAAGACATAAACTTTCAGGTAACCTCTTTGAAACAGAAAAATTAATGTCCCTCTCTTAGCCCTGTTTCCTTGGTAAAATCCCCTCGTCTCTCCTTAATGCCTTCAATGAAAAGGCCTCTTGACAGTTTCTTTCATTTAGTATTCAACTAGTCAATAATCATAATAGCCATAATATACTAATCTTCATAGACTATGTCATGCCCTATGGTTAGGCAAATTAACCCTGAATTCTCAGCAGCTTTAAACAAAGTTTACTTCTTGCTCACATAATATCCTCTGTAGATCCAAAAATCCTCTACTAAATGGCGACTCAGGCATCCAGTCTAGTATCACTTTGTGATACATCAACTCAACACATGGGTCTCTACAATCCATATGGCAAAGTGCTTTGGCTCATAAATGACACCTATCACCTCCACTTATAATCTACTATTTAGAATAAATAAGCGGCCCCAACCTAACTGCCCGGAAGGCAAGAAAAAGCAGCCTTGACCTGGCTCTAAACAGGAAAATAGAACAGGACTAGGTAACCATGTACCACTGTCTCTGTCACCAAGAGGCACTTACTCTATGCCTAATTAACCACCATGCATCTGGAAGTCTTCATATGTATTAACATGTTTAATATCCACAACCACTTCTAGGCAGGTATTATTATCATTATGCCATTTCACAAACAAGGAAATTGAGGCCCAAAGAAGTTAGGCAGCTTACCAAGATTTTAAGAAGCCTAGCTGGGATTCCCATCCAGGCAATGGACTCCAGAATGCACTACGGCACACTGCTTCTTGAATACGCAAGGCAGTGTGAGCCACTGTTAGGGCTACTTGTCTTCAAGTATATGCAAGCCCGTGAGACGAAAGAAGTATTTAGATATGTTCTATTAAGTCTTGAGAGGACAAAGTAAGAGGCAATACTGAGAGAAAAAATTAAATGAAAAGAATATTTTTGAGTGCCTATTACTAAGCCAGACATCACTCTAGAGACTGTATGTATCTTTCATCTAAGCATCAAAACACTCCCACGAGGTGGGTATTTTTATTCCAGTTACACGAATGAAAAAAACAGACTCAGAGAGATTAAGTAACTTGACTAGGATATTACATGATTTAAACCCAAATTAAACTGGTTTCTAAGCCTGTGCAATTTTCCACTGCATCTCACTGTTATTCAAAATAGAGATAATATATACAAATCTCAGTCTACATATCAGAAATGTGCAAGAAATGTGATAGCTTCATTCTCTACATTTTTTTCAGTAACTAAACTTAACTTTGATCATGAGTCCCCATCTTGCCGAGGGTCAGAAACGTAATCTTTGCAGTTCTGCTGTGAAGTCTTAAAGAGAAGTCCATCTTTCTCTAGTTTCATCAACCCTTCCCAGAGGTCCTCTCAAGCACAAGGCCAGTATCTGGGCTCTCTCAACTCCTGTGAGCTTAGTTGCTCAGTCCTGTCTGACTCTTTGCGACCCCATGGACTGTAGCCCTCCAGGCTTCTCTGTCCATGGGGATCCTCCAAGCTAGAATACTGGAGTGGGTTGCCATGCCCTCCTCCAGGAGGCTCTTTCTCAACTTGTCTACAAAAATCTTTTCTCCTGACTTTTCCAAATTTAGTTTTACAGCCAGACCCAGACATTGTAAATTTCAACAACCTGAAATTCAACAACCAGACACTTGCCTCTTCTCTGCATCCTGCTGATGTATTTCTTCCCTCCACTGCTAATTAGAGAAAGCAAAACTGTCAGAGGGCAGCAGGGAATACCAGGGAGAGAAAGTACACTGGTTACTATATCACAATATCACGTGTATAAAGCGTTTTGACCACTGAAGCTGCTGAAGATGAAATGAGCCATATGAGACAGTGAACGTCCCAGTATAAGAGGTATTTAAGCAAGTGTGGCTGGTCGTGGAGGTAGAGCAATACAGTACAGAGCCTTAAGAGGTATATCTGGAAGGTGGGGGCAGGGGAAGCAGCAGTGACTGAACCGAGAGTACTTGTCATCTTAATGGGCAATAGGAGAGAGGGAAAGAAAAATTTAAAACAGGTAAAGCTATAATTTCGAGGAAACCAGAGCAGCATGGCTGATTTTCTATGCATATTCAAATGGAAGAGGATAGTATAGGGCCAGGTTACCATCGATCTCAACATCGACAAGAAGAAAATATGTATAGATCACAAACAAATAGAATGAAAACATCCAAGAGTAAGATTTCCTAAGTTTACTGAAGCAGGATGAAGAAAACAAGAGGGAATGGCAGGAAGAAAGGTGAGGATATGGAAGATTCTCCAAAAAAGTATGAGCTGCGAGCACTTTGTCAGTGAACGCTGCCACCGCAGAGCCCCCAGGAGACGGAAGGCAGGGCGTGCCAAGGGAGAGGACAAGAGGCGTGGCAGCCCAGACATTACACTTATCCCTTCTATAGACCAGAGAATACATTCCGATTGTCCTAATAATTTTCTCTCAACTTTTTTTTCTGAGAGCTAATGATAATAATAATAATAATAAATTGCTGATAAGGACTCCCAGAGGTATCAGAAGTTATGCGAAGCCACATTAAAATGCAGCTTGGAGTTATGCAAAGTATCACATTAAAATTTAAGACTCTTCAAAGTTCCATCTTATTTAATTTCGAAGCAGTATTTCAAACGAAAAGGCACTATGGGGATTGAGAGAGACAAGGGAGATAACAGGATCCTATCTCTATGAACGAGAGAACTGAGGTAGGAGGGAAGGGGTATCTACCAGACATTTTAATGACAGCTTCATTTGTGATATATTCAATATTACAAATGCCTGTCCCTCTGTCACAGTACCTGAACAAAGGAACCATCTCAATTGCTTGTCACATCATCATTATTGATCAAGATGAAAAGCTACATCTCTGGCTCCGACCTCCTTAAGCCCTAGACCCACATGCGGAACTGTTCCCTAATTCTCCCTTCCCTTGGATCACATTTTACAAGCAGCACCAACTCAATCTGTCCAGAACTGAACTTATCATCTTTTTCCAAAATCTGACCTTCCTCCTTTATTTTCCACTCCTATGCACCTAAAACAAGAACCTAGAAGAATCCCCTAGGTTCTTTCTCATCCTTTAAGATGAAGGAATCACAGATCTCACCTCCTCTGTTACTCTCAGCTGGTATCCTCCTTTTCATCCCTCCCACCACGCGCTCTCTAAGTTCAGACTCTCATCATCTCTCCTCTGAACTCCTGCACCAACCCTTAGCATCTACACTCCCCCTTCTCCACATTGTATCTCTCACCAGTAGATTCTATGCTCTTGAACTGGAGTGATACTTCCAACATGCAAATGTGAAATCATAATGGAAAAAATATAAAAAGAGAATGTCTATGTGTGCATAATTAAGTCACTTTGTTATATAGCAGAGATCAACACAACATTGTAACTAACTATACTTCAAGTACAAAAAATTAAAATGCAAATTTGAGCATGCTACACCCCAGAATGGGGCCTTGGGATGATGAGCCCTTTCTCCATAAGACACAAATCAAGCTTCACAAGCATGACAGGAAGGCCTTCTGTGGGCTGGCCATCAACAGCTTCCCCTCCCAGCACTGGCCACATCATTACCATGAAGTAAGCCTGAATAACTTGCTACACTCTCCATGCTACTTTGCACATTTTTGTCTTTCTGGTATACTCCCTGTGTAGTCCCCTCTGCCTGGAACCTCCTTCCCCTTCTCAACAAGCCACAGTTCAGATACTTTTATTTTTTTGGCCACGCTGCAAGGCACATGGAACTTCCCCAACCAGGGATCAAACTGATGTCCAAGGCAGTCTTAACCACTGGACCACGGGGGAAGTCTGGGACTGACATAAACATACTACTCTCTATAAAACAGATAACTAATAAGAACCTGCTGTATACAGAGGACTCTACTCAATATTCTGCAATGGCCTATATGGGAAAAGAATTTTTTAAAAACAGTGGATATATGTATAACTGATTGATTCACTTTGCTGTACACCTGAAGCTGATACAACACAGTAAATCAACTATATTCCAATGAACACTTTTAAAAGAACCCTCCTTCGGGAACCCTGCCTGACCTTTTGCCACCACCTCTGGGCCACAGGAACGAGTGCCCTCCCTCCACACCCCCGCAGCACACCCTCTGCAAACGCCTGCCTGTGTCTCTGTATTACCGTTAAGACTGCGATCAGCTCGAGGAAGCCGTCTTCTCTACCACTCACAGTGCCTGGTGCCTAAGAAATTACTCACTACATTTTTTTCATTAAGCGCCTCAATTTCTACTTGCTATTTGTAACATCATCTCCTAGTTTTCAGCACAAATACACATGAGGGATTTATATGTTCAATTTCACGGGAAAACGACAAGGAACCTTTCTTAGATTTCCACAGGTCAGCCAGACACCACACCAAGTACACACCTTCACATGATGTTAATGTTTAATATTGCCACATAAGTTGAGTAGTGACAGTATCTTGTTTTTACAAAGAAGGAAACTGCAGCTCAGATAATAAATTCTCTCAAGGCAACACAGAAATTAATTGGCAAGAAAAGGCCATATATGGATGAAAAAAGGGAAATCTTCGAAGTTCTCCTCCAGACTCACAATTGTCTCTTTTCTCCACGTTTCTCAGCAGAATAGGTGACTCAGGGCAACGTGGTTCTTCTAAGACCACAGCTATTACTTAGAGCACTGTGTTAAGGAAACTTAAGGCTAGTGGTTCTACAAACTTGAGCTTAATTAGTGTTGTCATTCCACCAGATTCCATCTATTAAATTTCTAACCTTGTGAACCATTTTGCAAACACATGGATAAGGAAAATGTGTGTAGAGGCTCAGTTTTAATCTATCATCACCATTGCAATATAACTCAAAGTACAAACCTTCCTCATGGCACCTGAACACTTTGGTGTATGAGAGATCATACAGAGAGGCACAGGGTTTGGTTCTGCAAACAGGACACGCAATGAATACCTACCTAGAGAAGCTAATGAGCACGAGGGTTCGTCCATGAGCTCACCAAACAGGATGAGGGGTTCTCTCCTCCAGGACAGGGGTGAGGACAGGCTGCTGCACATGCCATACTGGCACACTCTGTGGGCTCGGGACATTCTGCAGAATGCCATGGGGACTGAGGACCATGGGCACAGTGTTCGGGTCACGGCTGCAAATCCTGACAGGTAATGTGGTGGTAGAGACATGTGCTTAGTCTACTCAGTGGAGGTAATCCAGCCCCAGTAAAGACTGCATCAGCTGCTCAACAATGTTTGGAGTTCACCACCCAGAGAACTAAAAGAGCTACAATTCAGGGACACCAGGCAGAGAGCCCAACAACAGCAGCCTTGAAAAAGACCAGCAAGGAAAAATGTAGCAGCCACTCTCTGGGCATGTGACTTGAGATTCTTGGCAGGCTGTCCTGCAGGGCTGGGCAGGCTGTGGGCAGAGAACTCACATCTTCTCTCAGCTTCCAGAGGCCAAGACAGACCATACAGAGGACTACCAACTCAAAACCCTTCATCAGGCTAATAATCACCAAAACCCTCCAGAGGAGAACAGTCAAAAAATAACCACAGCTCTCACCTGCTGTACACAGTCATGTGACTGATGAGCATTGCTCCAGCTGCGTTTCATGACGTCCACAACCTGCAATATATTAACTGGATATCAAATATGCAACCAATGCAAGGTTCCTTCCCTGGTAGGCATAGTGCTAAAACAAAGCTCTGTAGCAATAACAAAGGACAGAGTGCAGCTTAACTAGTCAACCAACATTAATGGGCATGACCTGAGACACTGCAGAATAGGTAACACAAAGATGAATAAGATGTCTTTGAGGAAACTACAGTGCGCTAGGGGAGGGGAAAAAGCAAAGAGAATGCCAATATAATGTGGCAAATGCTGCCACAGTACATGTATGACAGTATATGACGGCCACCAGCCAGAGCTAAAGGACAAAAATCGAAGCAGGCAAACATCAATTCCCACAGGGACCAAAGGGAAGCGTTAAAGGGCAAACCCTACAAATAATCTAGTCTGGATTTTCAAATGAGGACACAAGTTATAAAGGGAGTATCACTTGCCCAGAGTCATACAATCCACTAGAAGCGAGGCCTGGACTGGCACTCCGGTTTCCAGGGCTTTCCACCACAGTAGAACCCTGTTTTGAAATCAGATAGGCAGCAAGCTCTCGGCTCCTGAAGCTGGGTAACTACAACTTTCAAAATAAGGCAGATCCTGAAGACAAACGGGCTAATGAACTGTGAACTGGGTGTGAGGGCTGGAGGTCCCCAAGGATCATCCAGAAGACTTGGCATGCGCATGTGATACATCAGCAAAACCAGAAAAATCAGAAGCATTCCACTTGTAGCTGGCAGCAAACATTCTCCTCAAAGCAACTGTTTGCTAAAAGGTTGCTTCAGTGGTGTTACTAGTCTCTGCTACTGCTGCTAAGTCGCTTCAGTCGTGTCTGACTCTGTGGACCCCATAGACAGCAGCCCACCAGGCTCCCCCGTCCCCGGGATTCTCCAGGCAAGAACACTGGAGTGGGTTGCCATTTCCTTCTCCAATGCATGAAAGTGAAAAGTGAAAGTGAAGTCCCTCAGTCATGTCTGACTCTTCGCGACCCCATGGACTGCAGCCTACCAGGCTCCTCCGTCCTTGGGATTTTCCAGGCAAGAGTGCTAGAGTGGGGTGCCATTGCCTTCTCTACTCCTCCTTTATAGCAGAGAGCTATTTTATCACTTGTGCTAAGAATGTGGAGATGTCCTGCGTGCACGCAGAGACAACTGAAATTAGGCAGAGTGCAACATGACTGCATGTACTGCAAACTGAGCCAGCAAGCCCTTTCCCCAGCAGAACTTCACTACGGCATCACCAAGTTCCAAGTACTACCTGTATGGACGAACACAAAGCTCTGCCCACGTGACTCTGCAAACTGAAGCACAAGCCAGTTGTGATCAAAAGGTAATGAAACCACTGCTACACTCAATTCACTTAACATTGACTGATTAATTGTGTCATGTACTATTTTAAGACCTAGTTTGGGGTTGGCGGGAGGTTGGAGGGTGGGCAAGGACTAGGGGACAAAGGAGGAAAAGCCAGACAAAGCAAAACACAAGATAAACGAGATGCAGCCCTAGACTAGTCAGGAAAGCAAATACACATGCAAAGACCTGGAAAACGGACAAAAGTTACAATACAGTGCTACTCAATTGCGACTTAGTTAAGCTCAAAACTGAGCATAAACCTTTAGAAACTGAGTAATTTTAGGTCTGTTGAATCTAATAATTTTGAAATGAGGTTTTCTAGTCTCGATCTTCTTTATACCTCACTTTTCTATTTCATTTTTATTACATTTTACAGAAGTATTGGTACACACAGCAATAAAGTGATATATCAGAAGTGCTATATACAATACGATACTGTGTGAGCACAGATGAAGACAAATAGCCTCTTCAGAGAGGCTCCAGAGAGGAGATAACCTTTGAGTACAAAGGATAGCCAGACACAGTGGGACATGAAAGGAATCAGGGGGTCATAAAAGCAGGCAGTATGTTTAGCACACAGACTCTGAGACAAAGCAGTAAACAGTAAAAGTGCATAAAGTTAAGCCACGAAGATTCAAAGAATGACTTTAGACTTTACCCAAAACACATGGGAACCACTGGCCATTTTTTTAACCAGGAGAAGGATGTGCTTGCATTTTCATTACATTCTTTCAGAAGTGAAGTAGGTAGATTTGAAGGGAGAGAGAACAGGGAGGGACAGAGACCAGTTACGAATATACTGGAAAATAATTTAGGTGGGAAGTGAAGAGAACCTGCATCACATCAAGGAAAACTGACAAAAGAGAATGACTTAGAGAAACATTTAATTTTTTATTTTTTTAAGTAGCAAACAATAAGTCATTTTTATTCAGCAGAATACACCTAGAATGTGTTGACCTGTTGGAATCAGAACTATTTTCAAGGAAAAAAAAAATCACTTGTCATATCACAGATCATACTCAAATAAGTAAATAATTATCAACTATTACACATAAATTTAGATTAGAATTAAAGCAGGGAAATCAAGGAATTTAGAGCCACATCCCATTTCTTGGTGGGCAGAGTTGTTTTTAATGTGCAAGGGTATAGAGTGTGTGTGTGCCTGTCTGTCTGTCTGTGGTGGTAGGTGGGGAGGAATCAGTAGAAACGTAATATCGTGTATGTCTGTGTAAAATGACACTGGATCTAAGATAAATGTTCAAGTATACAAGAAGAAAACATAAAACTACCTCTAAGAGCATTAATTGTCATTTTGTTATTAGAAAAAGAACAGATTCTCAATCCGTGTCTGTCATCTCCACGACACTATTGGGAATCAATGGAAAATAAAGAGGTCTACAAAAATTATCTACAAGGTCTGGAAAAGATTGAGAATGGAACTGCTTAATACCAACAGTGTATGGAGGTAAGCAGAGGAGCAGCTCTGCCAAGCCTTCATCTGTTTGTGGGCTACCTAGAGAGAGAACACAGACAATTACACCTTATGAAGATAAGTGTTTGCGGAAACGTGCCTGGGGCAAGACTGAGTCCCTCAAATGAAGACTGTCAAGCTAGCCAGCTCCTCTGGAAGCACCCAGTCTTCAGGGCAAGAGCAGCCCTCCCAAATCCACTGTAAACTCCACAGAGATCCAGAGCTGGGCTTCCTCTTAGAATAGAGGTCACAGGCTTATTCAGGGAGTCCCTGAAACTCAGTGACTGTTGAGAGAAAGCAACAGGAGTGGAGAATGCAGAGCAAGTATATACCAAGACAACCCATAAAATGGGAAAAAATATTAGCAAATGCTACAACTGACAAGGGATTAGTCTTTAAAATTTACAAGCAGCTCATGCAGCTCTACATATGTTAAAAAAAAATCAAAAACGGGACAGATATCTAAAAATAAATACTTCTCCAAAGAAGACATACAGATGTCCAATAGGCACATGAGAAATGGTCAACACTGCTAATTATTAGAGAAATGCAAATCAAAACTACAATGAGATACCACCTCACAACAGTCAAAATGGCCATCATCAAAAAGTCTACAAACAATAAATGCTGGAGAGGGTGTGGGGAAATGGGAACCCTCCTACACTGTTGGTGAGAATGTAAATTGGTACAGTCACTATGGAGTAGCATATGGAGGTTTCATAAAACACTAAACATAGAGCTGCCATACAATCCAGCAATCCCACTCCTGGGCATGGACCCAGAGACTAACATGGCTCAAGAGGACACAGGCACCCCAGCGTGTACTGCAGTGCTGTTTACAATGCCAAGACAGAGAAGCAAGCTAGATGCCCATCGACAGACGGATGGACAAAGGAGGCGTGGCACATATATACAATGGACTACTACTCAGCCATTAAAAAGAATGAAGGAACGCTATTTGCAGCAACGAGGACAGACCTGGAGATTATCATACCAAGTGAATAAGTCAGACAGATATCATTTAATATCACTTTAAAAATGATACAAATGAACTTATTTACAAAACAGAAACATACAGACTTAGAGATGAATTTGTGATTACTAGAGGGAAAGGTATAGATTGGGCATTTGGGGTTGACATGTACACACAGGATCTACTGTATAGCACAGAGAATTCTGCACAATATTCTGTAATAATCTAAATGGGAAAAGAATTCAAAATGGGAAAAGAATTCAAAATATGTATAACTGAATCACTTTGCTGTGATACAGTACATATAACATTGCTAATCAACTATGCTCCAATATAAAATAAAATTTTTTAAATAAATATTTTGAAAAAAATAAGCCTGTTATAAGATGTAGTCAAAAACAATTTAATATTATTCTATCACAGATATTCTATCATGGATATGTATACCCCCATTTTTTCATAACTAACACACAGGGAACAGTACTTATCCTAACACTATTGTTGTGAAGCAGTCCCAATATCCATGATACGGTGATCTGATTGTGTTCTATCAGGCCCTCATAAAAAGTACCTGCTACATTTCAGGGCACATTATTTTTCCAAAGTATATAATAGGCTTAGTTTTATAACAACTTCAACTACCTTCTAGTCATGGGCTAGAACAAAAAAAAATTCCTTTTCTATCTGAACATCTCTATCTACATGAGAAATTCCACAATTAATCCACAAATTTAATCTAATTATTCAACAAGTATACAAGATTAAATATAAAAAAGTTTAGTTTACCTAGAGAGTAATAAGCTTTGAATCTAAGATCATCAACAGCCATTTCATTTTATTTTACAGAAATATAATATTGTCCATGTCTGTGTAAAATGACACTGAGTCTAAGACAAATATTCAAGTATACAAAAAGAAAACATAAAACTACCTCTGAGAGCATTAATTGTCATTTTCTTATTAGAAAAAGAACAGATTCTCAATCAGTGCCTATCATCTCCATGACACTATTGGGAATCAATGGAAAACAAAAAGACCTAATTATCCACAAGGTCTGGAAAAGATAGAGAACAGAACTGCCTAATACCAACAGTGTATGGAGGTAAGCAGAGGAGAAGCTCTCCATTCACAGTCCCAGGATCCTCGGCAAGGTCCGTACAATGCACCAGCATGGAAAGTGATGAATAAGCTTCATTGAGAATAGTGGCCACGTCATGGCTGGCTGAACATTCAGTCCACAAACAGAAGGCTTCTTGTATTTGCTCGAATCAACCATAGGAAAGTTTTAGCAAAAAAAAGACTGTTATATTCAAATGGAAATCAGTACTTTCCAGCAAGAATGGACAATTAGCAATTCTTTAAACTGGCACTAAAAGGAAGAACAGGGAATTGCACCAGAATCATCACAAACATATTCCAAAATGTGAAATAAATAATAAAGACTATGAGGGTTACTCACACTTTGAATAATTTCACATAGCAGACATGCATCTGATGTTATGGGCCTCCCAGCTGTTAACTTACACTGGTAGACTTCACCCAAGTACTCCCCTTTTGTAAATATCTTATTACATACATATAAATGTAAACCACAGTCCAAGATTCCAGCACACAGTTAATTTAGATAGTATTCCTTAAACATTTAGTGAAAGATTGCAAAGCCTGTTTATTCAACATCTGGATCTACATTTTAAAAGCTTTTATCCACCAGATTAAAAGATTCTAGCAAATACCTCTTCCAGACAGCAAGACAAATAGTTACCATCCTCACCCCTACCTCCAAGCACTTATACAATTTTGGTCTACCTGATTTATGGACCCAGCATTGTGAAACTGGGGCTATAAAAAGTCACAGGCTGTCAGATAAATTACAAAGATTCCATAGCCACTTTGGAAATGAAGAAAAAAGTTCAATGGAAAAAGAGAAGTTTAAGAAATTGCACCAGAGTTAAGCAATGATTTCTTAGATATGTACCAAAAGCACAGGCAAAAAAGGGAAGAACTGATAAACTAAACTCGATCAAAATTTTAAATGCTTGTGCTTCACACCACCAATAAAGTGAAAAGGCAATCAACAGAGTGAGAAAATATATTTATAAATTACACATTTGATAAGGAACTTGCATCCAACATCTATGAAGAAATCTTAAAATTTAAAATAAAAAGACAAAAAAGAACTAAAAGAACTGACAAAGGGTTTGAATAAAACATTTCTTCAAAGAAAACATAGAAATGGCCAATGAGCACATGAAAATATGCTTAGCGTTATTAGGAAAATGCAAAACCACAAGAAGATACCACTTCAAACCTACTAGAATAGCTACAATACAGGGAGCTCAGCTCAGTGCTCTGTGACAATCCTAGAGGACTGGGACGGTGGGGTGGGAGGGAGGCTCGAGAGGGAGAGGATATATGTATACTTTGGGCCGATTTACGTTGCAGTGTGGCAGAAACCAATACAACACTGCAAAACAATTATTCTCTAATTTTAAAAAATGTCATGTTCCTGGAAAAGAAAGATAGTAACAAGTATTGGTGAAGAGGTGGAGAAACTGGCACACTGCTGGGGAGAATGTAAAATGGGGCAACCACTTTGGAGCAGCCACTCTGGAAAACAGTTCGGCGGTTAAACAGAGGGTTGCCTCAAGATCCAGACATTTTACTGGATATATATCCAAAAAAAATGAAAACATATGCCTACATAAAACCTGTACGTCAATGTTCATAGCAGTATTTAAAAAAGCCAAAAAGTGGAAACAATCCAAATGTCCACCAACTGATGAGTGGATACACAGAAGTTAGTATATCCACACATGTAATATTATTCACCACTAAACAAATGGAATGAAGTACCGATACATGCTAAGATATGAACAAACTTCAAAAACACTATGCTAAGTGAAAGAAGACATAAAAAGACCACATATTGTAGGATTCTACTGATATGAAACGTCCAGACAGGAAACTCTATGGAGACAGAAAATAGGCTAGAGGCTGCCCAGTACTAGGAAGGGGTGGGAGAGGGTGGAGAGTGACTGCTAATGGGCGTAACTTTTCTTTCTGATAGGCTGAAAACATTCTAAGATTACACTATGGTGACGAATGCACAAATCTGTATACTGAAAAGCACTGTCTAAATGGGTAGATGTTATGGTATGTAAACTATATTGCAATGAAGCTTTTTTTAATGTGCCAAATTGAAAATCTTTATGCACTCCTAAAAGTCACCCCACGAGCTACTTGAAATCAGGTGGGGCCTGGCACAATCAAAGTAGAACAATTATCACACCAAGCAACATGTGTTCACATCCCAAGTATTTGTCTAGAATAGGGCTGGCTCTGGGGGCACCAAAGGACCCAATATTTACATTCCAAACACCTTGAATCTCTAAGAATTAACAAAACCTAGCAGCTCTTGCTGCCAATTTTGGCTGCATTTACATCAACAAACATTGACGGAAGTCCACCACAGGCCAAGGACTGCGTTTACAATACACAGACAAAAGATACCGTGGCCCAATGCCCAAGGGGGTTACAGCCTGTTAGTCTAGGACAGTCATGTATGCACATGTTCGGGTCCAATGCCCGGGGTGCAAACTAGTATAAGTATGGGGGCAGAGAAATGGTACAGAGAAGGGAGGAGTTAATTATGTCCAGAGATGACCCACAACTGTTTCATAGGAATGACAACATCTGAGAAGGGTTTCAAGGGACTGGTCAAAGGCAGTGGTGTGGGAAAGGGGGTGGAAGAATAGAAGCAAGCCAGAACCAAGCCAAAGAGGCTCAGGGGACTGAAAAAAACTGGGAAAAGAACCGGTGAGAATGCTCGAAGATGAACCACAAAAGGTCTTACAGATATGCTATAAATTTTAAACCTTACCCTACAGGTTGTCAGGCATTGAAAGGTTTTCAGCAGTGAATGAGATGATCAGATTCATTTTAGATTTGAATCAGTTCTAATGAGGTGGATGACGCTGGAGCCAATTATAGAGTGAAGTAAGCCAGAAAGAAAAACACCAATACAGTATACTTACACATATATATGGAATTCAGAATGATGGTAATGATAAACCTGTACGCAAGACAGCAAAAGAGACACAGATGTATAGAACGGCCTTTTGGACTCTGTAGGAGAGGGAGAGGGTGGGATGGGTTGGCAGAGTGGCAGTATAACATGTGTGATATCATAAGTGAAACGAATGCCAGTCCAGGTTTGATGCAGGATGCAGGATGCTTGGGACTGATGCACGGGGATAATCCAGAGAGAGGGTGTGGGGCAGGAGGGGGGAGGCGGGGGTCGGGATTGGGAGTTCATATACACTCGTGGCTGATCCATGTCCATGTGTAGCAAAATGAATACAGTATTGTAAAGCAAAACAAACTAAAAAAATAAAAATTAATTAAAAAAAAATAAATAAATACATTTAAAAAAAAACAAAAAAAAAGAAATATCATTCAAGTAACTGCCTATAGGATGAAAAGTCAATAGGCGAAGAGGTTTTCCAGTTTTGACTGACCTATGTTATTAATTCAAATGCACTTTCAAATGAAATTTTACACAGAAACCCAAGATGTTAAAAAAGCAAAGCTCTTCTGGTTGAAAGACTGGTAGAAGGGCCTGGACACTGCCCCTCAATCCCCACCCCTGGCCCCCAGCACAGAAGAATCCTTTGTGATCTGGCAGAAGAAGGTATGGAAAACTCTGGACTGAAGAGAGGATTATAGGAAACTGGAGATTATTAGGAAGCTAGTGCAACAGTCCAGGGGAAAATGACCAATGCTTAAAATAAGCACTAGTAATGGCAAAAGGGAAGAAAAGAGTCCAGAAAGCTCTCAAGAGGTATAGAATTGATAAGACTTCTACTGGATGTACAGAGTAAGGAAAATGAAAGAATTATGGATAACTTCTGGACTTCGCCTGCATGAAGAGGATTAATGTCATTGATAAGAGGAAATGTACAAGAGACAGTTGACTTTCCTAGAGATATCGCAAGACTAATAATTTTCAAAACTGAACTCTTTCCCCCACCTAACCTGTTCTCCAGTGTGGTGTTTCCTATCTCAGCATATGGCACCAGGCTGATGCTAGTGCTTGAGTCAGAAACCTGGGAATCACCTTTGATCGGATCACCAGAGCACCCCTCCCCCCACAGTTCCCACATTCAGTCCATCACCAAGTGCCACTGATTCTAATTCCAAAATGTGTTTCATTTATCCAGCATTCTATCACCACTGTTGCCACTCTGGTTCATGCCATCATCATCTCACTCCTTGATTTCCCCAATCATAGCCTGCTCACCACTATCCTTGACTCACTCTGATCCAGTCTACACAAACAAGGATAATCTTTCTGAAGTGTAAAGCCTTCCATAAATCTCCCCTTGCACTCAATGTCCAAGGCAAAGAACATGTCTTTATTCACCTTAGGGTACTCAGTGCCCACTACCCTGAAAGAATGAGAGAAAGACTATCAGGTCCAGGGTAGGATGATGAGTTACACACCAGCTGGGTTTGAGGTGCCTATGGGACATCTAAGCAGAGTTCCCCTCCTGGGCCTGGGTCCCAGTGACATTTGGCTTCACTATTTCAGAACTAACAGAAGTAGAGTTACCTATGGTAAACAGGACTAAGACTATTTTAGATAATCATGAACTAAGTTAATAAAGCTTGAAGCAAGCTCAGCTTCTTAGAAAAGATTAAAGTGTCTCTCTAATCTGAAATTATGCAGCTCCAGGTCAGGTCTAGGTTAGCATTTCAAGGACAAGAGAAACCACTGAGAGAGCACTGGAGTTGTGGTGGGATCTTTACAAGGAGTGATTTGGTAGCAAAGCCTACGATTTCGGCACTTCCTCCAAACTGTTTTTGCAATAACTCTGTTATCCAATGTCCTCACCAATTTCCAAATGCCTTTTCAATGAGTTAATCATAAATCATTCCTGGCTCTCAGACAGTACATCTGGGGCAGTGCCTGGAAGTTCATATTCTGACGACTACTCCAGGCAATTTCTCAGTCTGAGGATGTGACTAAGTTAACAGTTTAGGGAACAAATACAAGAGCTACCTCCCTTCCTCTCCCCTACTAACCCAAGAGAGCTGACTCAGAAGGTGGCTGCTACAAGGATTTAGACAATAATAATTGAATTGTGACTTACGTGGGCTTCATGGCACTGTGCAAAGCATTTAACATTAGGTATGGTACATGACAAATAAACATGAAAAGCTTCAAGAGAGTTTAAGTAACAATTCTGTTCCAATTGCAGGTGAGGAGACACTGATCACAACTTCCAAATCCCTTTTCTTCTCTAACTTTTCCCAATTTCAGTGTTTCTTAACTACTGTATACAAACGCTTCAAGTTCAACGAGACAGTATTCAGTTTTAAGTCAATAATAAAATAGGTATCCAAATATCTAAACTTTTAAAACAGAACTTCTGAGACCCTCTTTCTGCATATGCAGGGAGCACAGATGGCTACAATGTAAGAGGGCTTCAGCTTATGACCTACTGCTCAGTGGGCTGGCTGTTCAGGGGACCACAGACTGGCGACTTTGACAGGACTAAGGCTTTAAACTGATTCAGGTTTAATTATATATCGTTTATTGATATCTATTAAGAACCACTGGTTAACTACAAAAAACATAATTATTGAAACATGTCAATAAAAACACAAACATTAAACCCTGAAACTTCAACTCAAGATAATTTTTACCAGCTCATTATATTGCATTATCTGGTCAAGATTCTTAGATCTTGCAAAATGTCTCCAATACTTCAAAATCTACTGGGGGAAAAAAGGGAAGATACAGAAAATATAATATCAAAAGTGACTCGCCATCAACAGAGACTAAAGACAGCCACCACAATGTGTTGTCTGCCCAAAAAGTACTTACAAATAGCTTGAAATATTTGTAAGCTAGAAATATTTAGTATCTACTGCTGCTGCTGCTGCTGCTAAGTCGCTTCAGTCGTGACCGACTCTGTGCGACCCCATAGACGGCAGCCCACCAGGCTCTGCCGTCCCTGGGATTCTCCAGGCAAGAACACTGGAGTGGGCTGCCATTTCCTTCTCCAGTGCATGAAAGGGAAAAGGGAAAGTGAAGTCGCTCAGTCGTATCCGACTCTTCGCGACCCCATGGACTGCAGCCCACCAGGCTCCTCTGTCCATGGGATTCTCCAGGCAAGAGTACTGGAGTGGGGTGCCATTGCCTTCTACTACTGTATTCAAAATGAAAGCCTCAAAATAATTTTTTAAAAATAAGACAAAATACAGATGGGGTGACAAAGTAAGATTTTTATTTATTTTTGATGCCTCAGTACAACCCTGTATTTCAATCTCCACTTTCTGTTCATGTCCCAAAGCATGTAATCCTAAAATTTGACAAATGGTGCTTTATTTAATATGATTAATTTAATTCAGCAACCTTGTTACACATGGAAAATAATGCATGTGTGTATGTGTATATATATATAAATTTATTCATCTTAGCATTTTTTTATAATAGTGAAACATTGGAAACCACCTAAGTATTTATCAACAGGGAAGACAAGTTATGGTACACTAACACAATGAAACATTATGCAGACCAAAAAAAATGAAAAAACATACAGGTAATGTGCTACTACTTATGCAGGAAAAAAAAAGGAGGGGGGCTGTACGTGTATTTGTATATGCTTTAAGTAACTCTAAAAAAAAAAAACAGCTAACAATACACAAGTTGCCCTGTGAAGGAGACATACTGGAGGAGTGGAGTCAAGGAAAACTTTTCAATGAAGTACTCATTTATTTTCACTCTTTTATTTTATTTATTTAGGGCTTCCCTCATAGTTTAGTCAGTAAAAAATCTGCCTGCAATGCAGCTGCAATGCAGGAGACCCAAGTTCGATTCCTGGATCTGGAAGATCCCATGGAGAAGGAAATGGCAACCCACTCTAGTGTTCCTGCCTGGAGAATCTCATGGACAGAGTCTGGAAAGCTACTGTCCTTGAGGTCCCAAGAGTCAGACATGACAGCAACTAAACCACCACCATTCTTTTATTTATTCATTTTTTTGAAATTTGAGCTATGTTGAACGCATAGCCTTATTCCAAGAAAGAAATGTTTAGTAACATTTTTTAAAAAGTAAGCCATTTCTAAGATTATTTTAAAAGAAATAAGCACTTTCAAAAATGTGGTACTCAATAATCACAGTGATAAAACCATTTGTAAAGGAACTATCACAATCACATCTGTAATCTTAAAACTGCTCAATGCATGCCTGTTTGAATCACATGTACCACAGCACTCTTAAAGATTAATTTTGTCTCAGATCCTTTCTATGTCCCACCAATGGCTGAAACAGCAGCTACAATGAGTTCCTTCATTTCATTACAATGGGTTTCCTTCAGGGCTACAAGGAAAAGGCAGTAGAAACATGAGCTCTTGAAAAATTCTCATTCGAAATGATTAAGCAAAATGTTATGAAAATATTTAATTTCTCTAATCATACTGCATATCACTTGTTAAGTAAAAAAAAAAGTCAAAATGTGTTTTCATTTATAATGCTAAATCAAAACATAAACTTCACAACAATACTACTTAATAACAGAAAGTTCATTTAAGATCACTTTTATTTTAACCATATTAGCTTGTACCGGCCCAAAATTACGAATGCTTTGTAAAAATTAATTCATAAGGAGGTTCTTAAGAAACAGGGTCTCGGGTTTTTTTTAAAAAAAAAAAAAAAGGGTGAGAAACACAGCAAGGTGCGTACACTACCAGTGACCAGCTGATACCCAGAGTTGTTGGGGAACAAAATCACAAATCTAAAAATATAAGACAAAACGGACAAAAAAGTTTGTTTGAAAGGTTGCTTTTTGATCCACTATGCAACTTCAGATGGATATTCCCATTATTCATCTCTCACTGAGCTTATAGCAGACAGTCTTTAACAGCTCTTCCAAAGATTCATCTTTCTTAATTCCTTTCTCGTCCTACTCTTCCAACTCCTGGCAAACACTTCACTTTCACCTTTTCTAGAAAAAAATTCTAGACAAATTCAATTCTCTCTAGCACACTGTGGTGTCCATCTTTTCAGCTTTTGCCCTTCTCTCCTATCCCACAGGAGGTAGGGTAACTCCTTCCTTGACTTAGAGCATGTCTCAACCTCCACCAAGATCTTGTTTGTTTCACCAGCCATCCACTTCACATTTCAGGTGCACCCTTTTTTAGGCTCTCTCCTTCACGGCTTCAAAAAAGCAAAAATCTTTGTTTTGTTGAAAAGTATCTTTTGACCCTGCTGACTCTTCTAACTACCATCATATTTCTCTCTCTTTTTTGGTCAAGCTGCCCAAATAATGTAGTTCACATACACTGCCTCCTCCTTTTTCTTTCAGGATGCTTCAGTTTCAAACCCTTTACTAAAATAGCCTTATCAAAGTTCCCTGCTGTGCTGTGCTAAGTCACTTCAGTCCTGTCTGACCCTTTGCAACCCTATGGACTGTAGCCTGCCAGGCTACTCTGTCCATGGGATTCTGTAGGCAAGAACACTGGAGTGGGTTGCCATGCCCTCTCAAAGTTCCCTAATGTCCTCCTAATCATTGAGTCAAAACTGACAGAGACTTTCAAGCTTATCTTCTCCATATAGCTCATTTTATGGATAAGGAAGCTGACACTCATGAGCAATTAATTTGACCAATGTCATACAGTGAATCACTGTGGGCTGGAATCTTGACAGTCTTCCATCCAGAAGAATACACATTTCTTGGTTTAAAAAAAAATAACTAAAGCAAGATGACCCCTACTCGAGATTACTTATTTCATGTATCTCCAAGAAAAAAAAAGAAAGAGCAACATTTATAATCTGCAATGAAGGCCAAAACAAATATAGAAACAGATAGTTCAAAGTTTGTTACAGTTAGCTTTGGAATGTGGCCTTGAACTCAATCAATTCCTAAACATCTAAACCAAAAAATAAAGTTTCACTGTGAAATCTTTTCAGGAAAGTCAACCTTTCTCCTACTTTTCTCTACTCCTCTCTCAGCCACACGTGTGTCTGCAACTCACAGTCTGAATCTGAATGCTGAAAGATTCTGCATAGAAACTGAAATCAAAGTAGAAGAAAGAGAAAGAGAAGAAAAAAAAAAAATCAGAGTTTCCAGGAGGAGGAAGCTGTGCTGAATGTTAATTGTGCACATCGTCCCCTAACAGACCTCTTTCAGATACTGTTGGTCATTCTAACTAAGTCTCTGCAGTTTTCTTGAATTAGGGCTCAGCCTCCTTTATAAACACGCCCATGAGCCTGAAGAGTATACATTCCTTAATCTGCTTGTAATCTATCTGTGCTCAGTATCTCAGATGTAAACTCTACAGGCCAACCAACAGTGTTAGAGTAAGATATTTGAAATTCTTCTACCAAAGCTTTCTCCCCATCTAGCACCTTCTTCCATAACACACCCTTTGAAACATCCACAACACCACCAAAATAAAAGCTAACATTAACAATAATTTAGGAGTTTGAACAGAGAATCGATAGGAATTAACAGATAAAAAGATTATTTTGTTTACACTCAGCCTTTCCAGGTTAATTCCATTCCCACAGAATGGGGAGTTCATGGACTTTCTTGCTCCACTTCCTACTGTTTTGTCACACTATTTTCAGCTAATCTACAAAGTGAGGAAGGCTAGGTTCTATAAAAGACCTAACATCTACCTTAAAATATATAATACCTGGATTTCAAATGAAACAGACAATTTAAAAAGATAACTCAAATGAAAAAGACAATTTAAAAAGATAATGTTTTACTGGCTAGGAAACATAAGATACTATTTTGATATGATTTTTAATATTAATCTAATAAAATTAATCAGAAGAATGAGGAGAGAAGAATGAGCAAACAAGGGGAAAGAAAAGATGGAGGCATGAGGGATAAAGGGAAAGCAGAGGAAGTTAGGAAGGGAAGAGTCATCACAGAGGCTGCCCTCAGGGGCTTTACATGTCCAGTCTCCCTTCCTCAGACTCCAATTGCAGAGCCAACTGGACTCAGAGCCAGGGGACATCCACGCAGAGTATATCCAAGTACAGGGCTTCCTCTGGCAAAGCGGTATGCATGAGGTCATGGAGATTCGCCCAGGATTCCCAGTAGCCCTGATTAAAAGGAATAAAGATGATGAACAGAGCAAGAAAGGGATAGGCAAGAAAGATGGGAGCAAACACCAAGATGCTTCTCTTAATATCTCAATACTCAAGAATGGTAGCCAAGAATAGGCCCTCTGGTCACCTTAAGAAAATATAATTTTGAACTCAAGGAATGATACTAGCTAAAAATGAACTAACAAGTGATTCAACCCAATCTTCCTACTTAAGAGGTTATTGATATAAGGTACTTGGGGATTCAAAGAATCATTGTGAAGCCTACTTCCAGTTTGGAAGAGTAAACCTCTATAAATTAATCCTCCAACTAAAAGTCTGGACAACATATGAGAAAACAACTACCTGAGGGCTCTGGCAAGTGAACAAAAGAAAACGTGTCTGGAAGGGAAGTCTAACCTTGGAAGAAGCGATGGTGTGATGTGAGCTTCAAGTCTGCAACTTTGCCCTAAAAACAGCCTCAGCGGTGGTGGTGGAGCCAAACCACTGAACTCTCACTTTAAGAAACCCATCCCTCTTACTGAACCAGGGAAAGAAGTTCAGGGAAGCCAGAGCAATCAGTGAGGGAAAACCCTGATAAGCAGAGAGCCAGACAAGCAGAACGTGAAACTCTTAACAAAAACTGCCCTAGTCTCTGACAGGCTTCTGAAGCATATCTGTGCGGGACCCAACCAAAATTAGTCTAAACTATGAAATGAGCCGCCACTCATCATGGCCACAACATGTGGAGGTTAAAAATCCCACTGAAAAATTCACCATCTTTCTGGCAGAAGAAATCACAGCCCAAAGCAACAAAGGAAATCAGAGAGTGGAGAAACCCTGCAGAGTATAGAGGAAGACAGTCCAAAGGTTTGTACAGGTACTGTACAAGTCTGTGGCTGACATCCAAACCACATATGTACAAGGCAAAGCTAAGACAGCCTAAAATGAGACCAGTGCCATTGTCATCACCACAAGGATGGCAGAGCTTGCAATTTGAGTCTAACCAACTTAAATATCTGCCTACAATAGAAAAAAAAAAATCAATAAATTTCAGAGCAGGATAAGAGAAAAAGTCTCCACAATGTAACATTCACAATGTCAAAAATATACTCTAAAATTACCCACATATAAAAAGAAAATTTGATCCATTCTCAAAAAAATAACTGACAGATACTAATCTCAAAATGAAGCAAATAAGGATTTTAAATTAGCTTTAATAAGAATGTTCAACAAAAACAATGAATATATAATTGTAATGAATGAAAATAAAGAAATCATGGGAAATAAACATTTTAAGAACAAAATGAAAATTTTAGAACTTGGAAAAAATCTGAAATTTAAAAACTCAAGAGAAGGAAGAAATGAAGAACCCCAGGGTTAATAGAAGGAAAGAAATCTTAAAAATTAGGGAAGAAATAAATGCAAAAGAAACAAAAGAGACCATAGCAAAAATCAACAAAGCTAAAAGCTGGTTCTTTGAGAAGATAAATAAAATCGACAAACCATTAGCCAGACTCACCAAGAAACAAAGGGAGAAGAATCAAACCAATAAAATTAGAAATGAAAAGGGAGAGATCACAACAGACAACACAGAAATACAAAGGATCATAAAAGACTATTATCAGCAATTATACGCCAATAAAATGGACAACGTGGAAGAAATGGACAAATTCTTAGAAAAGTATAACTTTCCAAAACTGAACCAGGAAGAAATAGAAAATCTTAACAGACCCATCACAAACACAGAAATTGAAACTGTAATCAGAAATCTTCCAGCAAACAAAAGCCCAGGACCAGATGGCTTCACAGCTGAATTCTACAAAAAATTTAGAGAAGAGCTAACACCTATCTTACTCAAACTCTTTCAGAAAATTGCAGAAGAAGGTAAACTTCAAAATTCATTCTATGAGGCTACCATCACCCTAATACCAAATCCAAACAAAGACGCCACAAAAAAAGAAAACTACAGGCCAATATCACTGATGAACATAGATGCAAAAATCCTTAAAAAAATTCTAGAAAGCAGAATCCAACAACACATTAAAAAGATCATACATCATGACCAAGTGGGCTATATCCCAGGAATGCAAGGATTCTTTAATATCTGCAAATCAATCAATGTAATTGTTAATATGGAGCCGCATTAACAAATGCAGCTCCACATTAACAAATTGAAAGATAAAAATCATATGATTATCTCAGTAGATGCAGAAAAAGCCTTTCACAAAATTCAACATCCATTTATGATAAAAACTCTCCAGAAAGCAGGAATAGAAGGAACATACCTCAACATAATAAAAGCTATATATGACAAACTCACAGCAAACATTATCCTCAATGGTGAAAAATTGAAAGCATTTCCCCTAAAGTCAGGAACAAGGCAAGGGTGCCCACTCTCACCACTACTATTCAACATAGTCTTGGAAGTTTTGGCCACACCAATCAGAGCAGAAAGAGAAATAAAAGGAATCCAGATTGGAAAAGAAGAAGTAAAACTCTCACTGTTTGCAGATGACATGATCCTCTACATAGAAAACCCGAAAGACCCCACCAGAAAATTACTAAAGCTAATCAATGAATATAGTAAAGTTGCAGGATGTAAAATCAACACACAGAAATCCCTTGCATTCCTACACACTAACAATGAGAAAACAGAAAGAGAAATTAAGGAAACAATTCCATTCACCATTGCAACAAAAAGAATAAAATACTTAGGAATATATCTACCTAAAGAAACAAAAGACCTGTATATAGAAAACTATAAAACACTGATGAAAGAAATCAAAGAGGACACTAATAGATGGAGAAATATACCAAGTTCATGGATTGGAAGAATCAATATAGTGAAAATGAGTATACTATCCAAAGCAATCTATAGATTCAATGCAATCCCTATCAAGCTACCAATGGTATTTTTCACAGAACTAGAACAAATAATTTCACAATTTTTATGGAAATACAAAAAACTTCGAACAGCCAAAGCAATCTTGAGAAAGAAGAAAGGAACTGGAGGAATCAACCTGCCTGCTTCAGGCTCTACTACAAAGCCACAGTCATCAAGACAGATAGTACTGGCACAAAGACAGAAATATAGATCAATGGAACAAAATAGAAAGCCCAGAGATAAATCCACACACCTATGGACAGCTTATCTTCAACAAAGAAGACAAGAATACACACTGGAGAAAAGACAATCTCTTTAACAAGTGGTGCTGGGAAAACTGGGCAACCACTTGTAAAAGAATGAAACTAGACCACTTTCTAACACCATATACAAAAATAAACTTAAAATGGATTAAAGATCTAAATATAAGACCAGAAACTATTAAACTCCTAGAGGAAAACATAGGCAAAACACTCTCCAAAATAAATCACAGCAGGATCCTCTGTGACCCACCTCCCAGAATTGGAAATAAAAGCAAAAATAAATAAATGGGACCTAATTAAACTTAAAAGCTTTTGCACAACAAAGGAAACTATAAGCAAGGTGAAAAGACAGCCTTCAGAATGAGAGAAAATAATAGCAAATGAAGCAACTGACAAAGAATTAATCTCAAAAACATACAAGCAACTCCTGCAGCTCAATTCCAAAACACTAAACGACCCAATCAAAAAAGGAGCCAAAGACCTAAACAGACATTTCTCCAAAGAAGACATACAGATGGCTAACAAACACATGAAAAGATGCTCAACATCACTCATTATCAGAGAAATGCAAATCAAAACCACAATGAGGTACCATCGCATGCCAGTCAGAATGGCTGCTATCCAAAAGTCTACAAACAATAAATGCTGGAGAGGGTGTGGAGAAAAGGGAACTCTCTTACACTGTTGGTGGGAATGCAAACTAGTACAGCCAATGGAGAACAGTGTGGAGATTCCTTAAAAAACTGGAAATAGAACTGCCATATGACCCAGCAATCGAACTGCTGGGCATACACACCAAGGACACCAGAATTGAAAGAGCCACGTGTACCCGAATGTTCATCGCAGCACTGTTTATAATAGCCAGGACATGGAAGCAACCTAGATGTCCATCAGCAGACGAATGGATAAGAAAGCTGTGGTACATATACACAATGGAGTATTACTGAGCCATTAAAAAGAATGCATTTGAATTAGTTCTAATGAAGTGGATGAAACTAGAGCCTATTATACAAAGTGAAGTAAGCCAGAAAGAAAAACACCAATAAAGCATACTAACGTATATATATGTAATTCAGAAAGATGGTAATGATAACCCTATATGAGAGACAGAAAAACAGACATAGATGTATACAACAGTCTTTTGGACTCTGTGTAGAGGGCGAGGGGGGGATGATCTGAGAGAATAGCATTGAAACGTGTATGTTATCATATGTGAAACAGATCGCCAGTCCAGGTTCGATGCATGAGACAGGCGCTCAGGGCTGGTGCACTGGGATGACCCAGAGGGATGGGATGGGGAGGGAGGTGGGAAAGGGGTTCAGGATGGGGAACACATGTAAACCCATGACTGATTCATATCAATGTATCCCAAAAACCACTACAATATTGTAAAGTAATTAGCCTCCAACTAAAATAAATTTTTAAAAATAAATAAATAAATAAAAACTGCACAAGCTTAAAAGCAGAATGGGAAATAAAAGAAGGAAAAAAATGAACTTGAGAACAGAGTAATAGAAACCATCCACACTCAAGAATAAAGAAAAGATTTAAAAAACAGGAACAGAATCTAAGAAATAGGTAATGTGTACCAATTTCAGAATGCTGGCTTACAGTATTTCAAGAAAGAACAAATGGGGCAAAGAAAAATATATGAAAAAACAATGACCACAAACTCCCCAGATGCAGTAAATGGCATAAACTTACAGATTCGAGAAGTTCAGTGAAACCCAAACAGGATAAATTCAAAGAAAACTGCACCTAAGAAGTCACAGTCAAAATGCTTGGGGAAAAAAAAAAAAACTAAGAGAAAAATTTTTAAGTCAGTCAGAGAAAAGGAAACATTTACATACAGAGAAGAAATGATCTCAGTGACTACAGATTTCTTATCCAAAATCACAGAAGGCAGAAGACAACTGAACAATATTCTCTGCGAAAGAGAAAAAGAAATTCTAAAAACTGCCAACCTCCAGTATGTCCCTGGGGGCCCAGTGGCTAAGATTTGGTGCTTACAATGCAGGGGGCCCTGCTTTGATTCTGGTCAGGGAACTAGGTTCCACTTGCCACAACTAAGACCCCACAGCGCAGCCAAAGAAACAGATAAGTTTTTAAACTGCCAACCTGGCTGGCAGTTATATTCAGCAAAAATACCCTTGAAGAATGAAAGAGCGACAAAGATGCTTTCCGACAAAGGAACCAAAGAAAATCTGTCGTGAGCGGCCTTGCACATTAAGAAATGCTAGAGGAAGTTCTTCAGGCTGAAAGGAAATTGAGACAGAGGAAAACCTGAATCTTCATGAATGAATGAAAAGTATCAGAAATGTCTATCATCTAGGTAAACATAAAGCAATATTTTTCTCCCAATTCCTTTAAAATAAATATGACCATTTGACACAAAAATTGCCTTCTAGGTTTATAACACAGGTAGATGCAAGACATATGTCAATAATATATAAAGGACTGTGAGAAGTATAGTAAATGGGTTTTTAGGTTTGTAAGGATTTTGTATTTTAGGTAAAATGGTACAATATTAAATTTAAATGTATCACTACAAGTTAAAGATGTATATTATAATCTCTAGAGCAATCACCAAAAAAAGGATAATGTAAAGAAGAATACTCACAAGTGGGATTCCCAGATGGCTCAGTGGTAAAGAATTAGCCTGCTAACGCAGGAGATGCCTGACACATGGGTTCAATCCCTGGCTTAGGAAGATCCCTTGGAGGAGGAAATAGCAATACACTCCAGTATTCTTGCCTAGAAAGTCGCATGGACAGAGGAGCCTGGTGGGTACATTCTGTGTGGTTGCAGAGAGTAAGACACAATTGAGCAACTTAGCATGCACACACAACAGACAATCATCAAAATATACTGAAAGCAAGACACACCTGCATGCTACCTCCAAGAGACAGGTGTCAAATATGAAGACACAGATAGACTGTAAATAAATCAATGGGGAAAACACACCATATAAAGAAATAGCAAGTATAAGAAGTCTCAAGGAGATACAGTAATACTACATGAACAGACTTAAAGAGAAAGCATATAACCAAACATAGAAGGGATAATGCATAATAATAATAATAATAAAAGAGCTAACTGATTGGGAGGACATCACAATCCAAGTGTGTAAGAACCTCATAACAGACACTAAAAGCACATGAGCGAAAACAGAACTAAAGTGAAACAATTCCACAACAATAGAAGATTTTAACACCCATCTTTCAGCAATTGAAAGAGATAACAAAATACTAATAATGAAAAAAAGAGGGTTGGAACAGTATTATCAACCACCATGACCTCCAATAATTTCAAAATATACATTATTTTCAAGTGCACATTGTACATTTGCCAAAAGCTAGCATGTGTTTCTCCACAAAACAAGTTTCAATCAGTTTAAAAGGAATGGCTTCCCTGATAATTCAAAGGTAAAGAATCTGTCTGCCAATGCAGGAGACACAGGTTCGACCTCTGGTCCAGGAAGATCACACATGGTGTGGAGCAACTAAGCCTGTAAGCCACAACTATTAAGCCTGTGCTCTAGAGCCTGGGAGTTGCAACTACTGAGCCCACGTGCCACAACTACTGAAGTCCATGTGCCCCTACTCTGCAACAAGAGATGCTACTGCAATTAGAAGCCCTAGCAGTTTAGAGAAGCAGTTTAGAAGCTAGAGAGTTCAGCCTAGTTAAATTACTCCTTTAACTAGGAAGTAGTTAAAGCTATACCTGCCTATGTTGGAGAGGAAAAAAGGCCTAAAATAGTAACTTAAGGTTCCACTGAAAGAAGCCAGAAAAAGAAGAGCAAAGACTAATTAAACAGAGTGAAAGAAATAATAAGGATACCAGATAATTCAACGGAGGAAAAGAACATCATTTAAACAAAAAGTATTGGGGACAATTGAATATTTGCATTTTTTAAAAATGAATATCTACCCTTAACTCACCTTGAATTACAAAAATCAATTCCAAGTATTACATAGACATTTATGTAAAAGCTAAAACTATAAATCTCATAGATGAAAACATAGGAGAAAATACCTGCAACTTTTGGTAAACATTTCTTAGATAAGACACAAAACCCAAAACTATAAAAGAAAAAAATTATAGAGGACTTTTCAAAATTAAAACCTTCTGCTCTTCAAAAGACACCACTAATAAAGCAAAAAAGCAATCCACAAAAAGGCAAAAAATATTCACAATACTTATATTTGACCAAAAAAATGGTATTCAGAATATACAAATAACTCTTAAAACTCAATAATAAGACAAACAAACCTTTTTTAAAATTGGCAATAGAATTTGAACAAACATTTCCCTAAAGAAATAATACAAATCAGTTTGATCCCTGGGTTGGGAAGATCCCCTGGAGAAGGGAAAGGCTACCCACTTCAGTATTCTGGCCTGGAGAATTCCATGCACTGTATAGTCCTTGGGGTTGCAAAGAGCCAGGCACAACTGAGCGAATTTCACTTTCACTTCCCTAAAGAAATGACACAAATGACTATTAAACAAATGAAGAGATGCTCAACATCACTAGCCATCGTGGAAATACAAACTAAAACCATGAGAACACACTACACATCCACTAGAATGGCTAAAATTTCAAAACACTGACCACTAGTCTTGGCAATAATGGAAAACAACTAAAATCCTCACATACTAGTAGTTGGGGTTAAAAAAAAAAAAAAAAAGACTCCACTGCTTTAGAAAACAGTTTAGCAGACTTCCCTTGTGGCTTAGACAGTAAATCATCTGCCTACAATGCGGGAGACCTGAGTTCAATCCCTGGGTCGGGAAGATCTCCTGGAGAAGGAAATGGCCCATGGACGGAAGAGCCTGGTGGTCCAAGGGGTCACAAAGAGTCGGACACGACTGAGTGACTTCACTTTCCACTTTCACTTTAGAAAGTTAAACATCAACCATTCGACTAAAAATTATTTACTACAAAGGAGTGTGTTCAAACAAAGATTCATACAAGGATAGCCCCTAAACTGGAAAATAACTCAAATGTTCCTCCATAGGATAGTGGAAAAGCAAGCTGTAGTATATCCCTGCAAAAAGATTTTACTCAGCAATAAAAAGCAACAAATCGATGCATGCAACCCATGGCAAAATTACCACGCTGAGTGAAAGAATTTAGACACAAAGGAGCACATACTGCTTAATCCCATTTACAAAAATTCTGGAAAATGCACACCTATACACAGTGGCAGCAAGCAGATCAGTGGTTTCCTGAGACAGAAGGAGTGAGGGAGGGATGCAAAATGAGACAGATAATCTACAGGGGGCAGTAGAAATGTTCCATATTTGACTTCAGTGGCAGGTCCAGAGATATATACAACTGTCATCAAACTGTATACTTTAAAATGGATGCAGGTATTTGTACTCAAACTATACCATATCAACGTGGATTTTTTTTTTTTTAAATCAATGTCCACTCATCTTCTACAATAAGTGAGTGACCTAGTCACAGGCAACTCACCATCTTACCACCTTCCAAAAAATCATGGTTCAGTAAAGGCTGTAATTACCTCAACCAAACTAAAGAAATAAATCATGTTCCATTTCCATAACAAAAATACCCTAAGTAAATTTTTTAAAACCATTTCACTGTGGTGTGTGGGAGGGAAGCTCGAGTTAATAAGGCTACCTTAGTTTAATATACTACTACTGGGGAGTCGAAGGTAAAAAGAAAGAGGAAACACTGCTCCCTCCTCCCCAGACCATGGGAGAGGACCCATTTCAGGATCTTAATCAGAATCTTTGAGAAGAGCCTTGAGGCCCACAGACTGTCAGAGATTTAGAGAATCTGGCAAACCATCAGTGATTAATCTCTCAAGGCAAATTCAAGAAAAGAAAAACCACAAAGACCTGCCATTTCTCAGGATTATTCACTATGACATTTCCCAAACCTTACAGAATTCCCAAATAAGGGCTACACTATGGCTCTACGTGCTTTATTCAATGTACTCATAATTGTGTGCGTGCATGCTAAGTTGCTTCAGTCGTGTCAGGTTCTTTTGTAACCCCATGGCCTGTAGCCGGCAAGGCTCCTCTGTCCCCGGGGATTCTCCAGGCAAGAACACTGGAGTGGGTTGCCATGCCCTCCTTCAGGGGATCTGCTTGCTCAAAGATCAAACCCATGTGCCTCACATTCCAATGAAGAAAAAGATTTGAAGGCTAAACAAACTAGTTGTAAAGAACCAGGCAGGTTCTTTACAACTAGTGCCACCTGGGGAGCCCTCATAATTGTGTACCTCCCCACTAAAAGGGGAATCACATTTTATGCAAGTTAATGTTGTCAATGGAATCTCCTCTATTCCAAAGTTACAGGAGGGAAAGCAGAAAATGATCTGTAAGTCCATCACCAAGGGAGGGGAATGATCCTTTGCAAGGCGAGATCACTGATTTGGTTTAGTTTATGCTCAGATGAATACTGTTTTAACTGAAACTGAATTTCTTTGTCTACCATGCTATCTAGATTTCTAAGGTCTGGTCTCAGCACCCACTACAGAACTAGAACATAGTCGCAAATGGGTAGATTTCAGGCTCCATACTTCAATTACTCACATTTATCCATATATTAATGAAACTCTCACAAACGTAACACTTTTTTCCTTTTTACATTTTCATCATTCTGAGCAGAAAAATATTCTCTTTACAAATCTTCACTTCGGGGGGAGGACAGCTTGAAACAGCAATCAATGACGACTTTAACTGTTAAAGATTCACAGAGAGTGTGCCTCTCCTCTTGGACGTCATCTATCAGCATCCATGAGGAACCTCACGTGATCCTGAGTTACCACAACAACCTGTTAGCTGACCTCACCATCTCTCTTTGGGTCCACTTCCAATCCATCCTCCACCCTGCTGCTAAAGTCAAACTGTCACAAGAACAAAGCTGAACAAGTTATTCCTCCTAAAGAACCTGGGACGGCTTCCCATTGCTCACCGGGTAGCCCAGATCCCTATGCCGGCCTATCCTTCGGGCCCACCTCTGGCCCCTGCTCCCGTGGAACCCTGCTCCCAGGGCACGCAGAACTGCTGACAGCTCAAGCTGCTTTATGCCTCTGTAACTCTGCTCAGCCTCTGTCTCTAACAAAGGGCTGGCTCTTTTGTACCCCTCCCCACAACATTACCCCCTACTTCTGAACTCCTACTCACCCCCTAATGTGAAGCTTTTGGGTCGTTTCTGATCTCACTTTGCCAACGATCATTCACCTCCCTTGGTGACAGACTTACAGATCACCCTCTGCTTTCCCTCCTGTAACTTTGTAATAAAGGAGATTCCATCGACATGTTAACTAGCGTAAAATACAACTCCCCATTCAACTCACATCCCAATGGAGGTTATGTGTATCTTCAAACCTCCTCACTTATTTGGATATTGCTCTTTATGTCCCTGGATGACTGCTGATCTCCTCAACTATAAGACACAGGAAGAGAAATATATATACTTATTCTAATAGGGACAGGGTGGCTATAAAACACTTAGCTTTGAAATAATTTGCCCAATGAATTTTGTAAATTGAAAATGTAAGACTGTATTGATTCTTTTGATAACGTCTATTAAATACCTACTATCTCCCAGGCACTGAGCTAGATTTTTTGCCCACAACCCTGCCCAAAATAATTTAGATACAGATAATTTTCAGAAACAAAGAACATTATAAATGAAAGTATGTTAAGAGACCACTGAGGCCAGTTCACCCATTTAATGGCAGAGTATCTTGTCCAAATTCACCTGGCTAATTAGCTGCAAAGTTAAGATACAAGAAACTGCTCGTCTAACATCTCTTTCCTATCCTTTCCCACTCGTTAGAAAGCGTTTTGAGTAATAAGACAGATTAAACACTGTTTTGGGTTAAGACACTATATAAACTTCAACCATTTTAAAATAATATTCACCTATATGTGAAAAGAGGCTTGACGTGACACTTTCAGAAAGGGAAGCAGTGACATAAGACAAATCCAAAGGGAATGAAACGAGAGAGACCCAGAGGTGGAGCGCAGACTCATCCAAGTCAGCAGATGACATCTATTTGCACTCGTTAGCACTGCCTGGCATGTGCTACACCACCCCCTCGGGTAATTTACATTTTTTTAAAGCATGTATTTCTAAATTTAGGAAGTTAGGATAATCAGGGTGGAAAAGCCCATCTGTTTGACGTCACTCCAGCTGCTACAGATTCTGAAATGAAATTTGCGTATTTTCTAGTCTGCTTCCTCTTACCCAGTCTAGAATAAGAAGACATGACAGAAGCATAATGCTAGCTAAGGGCAGGGAATCTAATATATATATATATATTATAAATATATATACAGACACATATATACATACATTTTACACAGTGCACACAACACCTCCATTGGGTTTAAATGACCCTACCACAATCACACTAACACATGTGCTATTTATTCACACCTGTGTACACTCATGGTATATGTACAATTTTCTCGTGTAATATTTTGTTGAGGTGGTGGTGTGATAGAGACAGACACTAGGAAGAGATGATGTTTGACCTTACAGCAGCTAAAATTAGTGTGAACAAGACAGAGAAACTAACTGAAACATTGCTCGGCCTTTATTGGAAAAAGCATTAACCTAGATTCTGGTCTCAACTCTGCCACTTACACTTTATTGCTCCTTATTATACAACCTGAATAGTGCCAGAATAGAGGCAGGAGGGGAAGGAAGAAAGAGGTGAGCAAAGAAAAGAAACCAGGGACTGATGATGCTTTCTGGATCTGCCACTCTGGGACTGTATGACAGCTGCAGAAATGTTCTCAAAAAGCCCCTGCAAGCATAAGAAGTTTGCCTTTCTAACAGTAAACCCAAAAGCAGATCAATCAATATTTATTTATATGCTTTTTTATTACCATGAAAGTATATGTCACAGTGTTGGAAGGTAAATATTCAGCAAATACTAAAACAACTTAAAAGTATTTTTAAAATAAACACAATTGAAACAGAATGATTTTACACTTCTAAAGTACAAAAAATAAGGTAACAGGACAAGAGAAATAAGCATTATCCAGGATGCCGTTTACAACTGGTGATAAACATCGGCTACAACTGTTGATAAAGCCCCCTAAGCTTATTTCTCAGAGAAATAACCATTTTCTGGGTCCATAAACCTTTCTTGAATATCTTCCCACCATAAGCTACTATGGTATAAGTAATACTATAGCATGACAGTCTCAGACTAAATTGTTAACATTTTTATTACTGCTCTTAGCGACAGGGAGTCACTTAATTAGAGATAAAAACCATACAACTAACAGGAGTCAGCTTCAAATTCTTATGTTAAGATCCAGCTTATCTAACACAACTCCAAGTGTTTCAGAGACAGAGACCCAGCACAGACCATAACCACCACCACTGTGTAATTTCACTAAGGAAACTGATCTGTTGGGAGGATGCAGCAGCAATCACAAGGTTATAAAAGCTTTAAATGCATGTTTACTGTGACTTAAGGAGACAGGAGACTGAAGTTCTTAACACAATTTCTTTCTGTCAGTTATTAATACATTATTCCTAGCCTACCAATGCATTATAAGTGAACAGGCATTTAAAGACGACACGGGGACTCAGTGTTACAGACTCTTTCTGTGCACCTCATGCATTAGGGGGAGAAGGCGATGGCACCCCACTCCAGTACTCTTGCCTGGAAAATCCCATGGGTGGAGGAGCCTGGTGGGCTGCCGTCTATGGGGTCGCACAGAGTCAGACACGACTGAAGCGACTTAGCAGCAGCAGCAGCATGCATTAGGGCCATCTCTTCATCTAAGTCAGCCACTCAATGGTGGAATTGTTTTGTGCCTCACATTCCAATGAAGAAAAAGATTTGAAGGCTAATCAAACTTGACCTAAGAAGAGACAGAGACAGGGAACCCTCTGATCTAGTCTACCCACAAGAGCTGGGCTGCAGGTGCAAAAGTCCTGCAGGCAGAACATTAAAAGACAAGTCATCTGAGACCAGGAGAAAGGCTGAGCTGGGAAGGCTAGCAACAGAGTGAACAGCGCACGGGAAGAGAACAAGTACACACACACACACACACACACACACACACGGTGTCACCAGCTGGACCAAAGCTAGGCAGGAGGCACAAAGGGTGTCCCGCTGGACTGCTGGAGCCCGCGAGGGAGGGTAGGAAGTGACTCCAGGGGTGAGGCTACGTAGAGGAGCCCTGAGAACCAGGGAAATGAGGGAACCAGGGTGGTGTGTGCCATGCGTTCAAAGCTCCTCAAAGTAAAGACGGCCTAGAAATATGTCAGCAGGAGCAGATGATGGCATCAACATTAGTGACAAAGATGATGGTCGTTTATGGTAATTTATTAGTCAGGCTGTCATTCTTAATTCTTTTTTAAATCATCTTTAGAAATCTAAAGGGAAAAGCCAATTTTCACCAGAAGGAAGAGAACGCTGTAAATATAGAACTATTGACTATGCAGGAAAATGTTTAGAATGCTGAAGCAAATAGTTCAATGGGTACAGATTACAGGCATAATAGAGTTTCAGATGAGTTGCCATAGCTACAAAAAGATAATTAATTTTGAGGAAACAAAAGAAAAGAGATATCATTGGGGCAGTTTTCAAAGAGCTGAAATAATAAATGTGGCATCCAAATTTAACTCACGTTGCTTCCTGACAGGAGCCAGCAATGCTCCTCTACATGGGACCACTTCCAAGGCTGGCCCCCCTTCCCACTCCTACCCTCCCCAATCCGCTGGGCCCTGCCTCCCCTGGGCTCAGCTAAATCCTTCTCAGATGCTGAGAGAGACTGCTAGTTCCCAGTTGCTCCATAATGTCTCTCGGAAGTTCAGTTGCCTGTATAGCTTGAACTGTACCATCATCACTTAGTTTTTATAAAGCAAGTATCTATTAAGCACTGGCTGTGTGCCAGGCGCAGTGCCTAAAGGTAAGGAAGGAAGAGGGTAAAACAAAGGAGTGAGTGTGCAGATTACAGAGACCAGGGTAACAGGATGAGCTAAAGTCTGAACGACACGCTACGGATTTAGGGAGGGAAGAAGCCAACTCTAGGAGACCACGTGGGAGGTGACATCCAACCTGGGTCCGGAAACGTAAGCCTTATTTTCCAGGCCCGGAAGGAAGAGAAGAAAAGGGGATTTCAAGCTGAAATGACTGTGTTCTCTTGCTCTCCTTTTCCTGACATGAGAAGAGGGTGGGTTTTGGATACCAAAGACTTAAGAGCTGGGGCCTTACTTAACCTTCCTTGTTTATAAAATGGAAGCAGTCAAGGGTGTGGTAAAGATTAATTATATCATGTATATTTGAAGGGCAAGCATCTAGTAAGCATTCAAAAGACTGTTTCCTCCCTCCCCTCCTTGGAAACTGTCAACTCAGTGGAGGCAAGAGCAGAGCTGTGTACGTCTACCAGCTGAGGTGTCTAACCCACAGGCCAAGCACAGTTTCTTCTCAGAATAATAATTTTTCAATCATTCCCCTTTGAATTTGAGAACTTACAAATCTTCCATCATGCCAACTTATGTGAAATACATAAAAACAAAGTTCTAAACTCTCTTACGGCTCATGCTGTACTATTCACCAGGCACACCAAGCAAATACGTAAGGCACCAGCAAGGTAGAAGGGGAGAGAGATAGGGGGGAAGAAGGCAGAAAAAGGGGTTTTTAAGGTTCATATCTGATACATGAGAGCAAAGATTAAAGCAGTCCTCTTGAAGGGGAAAAACATGGCTGCGTTGGACTTGCTTACTCCTGCTTCACAGTTTAGGTTTCATTTTGACTTTCACAGGCTGGAGCACCATAATCTCCACATGCTTAGGTTCTAAAGGTGATTTAAGTCCTGCTCAAACCGCTTAAATAGATGTTCCCCAAATTCTTGTCCAGTGAGGTCGCAGAATGGGGACAAAACCACCGCAAAGTTAGATTACATTTAGAAAACGTAGTCCAGTCACTGAGCCTGACACAGCACTTTAGATATTATCTCACTTACTCTTCTAGGCACTTACTCTTCTAGGTACTGAAATTCATTCACTCTCCAACCACACAATCCACTTTCTTGCTTGGAAACAGGGTTCATATTCATCTATTTCACAGGCTTGTCTTAAGGATCATCGAGTAAACACACCTAAAATGCCTGGGCACTGGCGCGTGGCACAAGGTCCCCAAGCATGGCAGCTATGACCTTAATGGAAACGACATCTAGACTGGAAACTTGGATGCTAAAAGCCGGAGAAACGTGCTGACTTAGAGAGGCATCCAGAAGTGGTGGGCAGCAGAGCTTAAGCCTGGCAGGGCTGGCTCTGGAGACAGGACGGCTTGGCTTGCTACCCCTTGGCACACGGAGCCTATTCAGCTCCAATGTTCCAAGCTGTTTAACCACATTCAGTTCACTGTGGGCACCTCAGTATCCAAAAAGCCTGCCAAATCCAAGTATTTTTAAAAAGCACTCCAAGTGATCAAGCAAATAAAGAGGCTTTTCTTCAAAGAAAAGATCACTTATTGAGATTCAATAAACCACTGTAGTATGGTTCCTGCAATTGCTTACACATTTGCTACCATGTTGGTACATCAGCTTAAGTTAAAAACTAGGACAAAGCTCAATACCAGCGCATCTGGCCAGAGGAGGCCATTAGATTCTATGGGATTGGTCATGCATCTAAACCTAATGTTATCAAGAGGACAGCAATAAGTAAATTTGTATTTCTTTGTTAATAAACAAACATATGCAAAAAAAAGTCTATTTTCTCTCAAACTGATATGATCTTCTTACCACTTCTCACCTCCCAACAACTCACCCCAAAACAGGATGTATCTATAGTGGGCATGAAGGGAATAACCAAATTCAGCCCAATCTACTCCTCTAAGGCTGATCCAATAATCTGAACAACTTCTTTAAGTAATCTTACAGATGTCTCTTTTAGATGGCTCACATAAACGCTCAGGCTTTTAGATTTCCTTCCCCTCATCCTGCTTTTCTTCAAGATGCTATCTGACTGCATGAAGGACAGAGTTCTCAAACTACCCCATGGAAGAGAAGAGAGCTGAACCTCATAGCCACACAAAGTCCTCTGGGTCTTTACTGGCCACTCTCCATAAAGTATCTTAACTCACTGCTTATTAGTCCAGGAGTAGCAAGTTAAGACTGGTGCTCTGCGGGGTGTTCTTTCCAGTGGTCATGTGGAATGGGGAACAGTGTTGGGTGTGTGCTGGTTCCCATCCTTACAGGGCTACTGGCCACTTGTCTCTGATGCTGAAATTCCTGCACATGCAGATCTCTTCATTCTAACCGAGACCTCTACGGTCCACCCGCCAGGATGCACAAGCACTACCAGGTCCCTCTCACATTTCATGCAGGTCCCTGGGGATCAGGAGCACCGCCTCAGAGGCCACCTGCCTTCTGCCAAAGCCTCCAAGACATCACTCCAGTGCATGCTGAAAGTGGCTGGCTGCAGAGCTGGCAGACCCCAAGAACCACACCACCTAGGAAAATGACTTGGTTTGTCAAAACAACGAGGACTGAGAATAAGACAAAACTGCATTCATATAATTAATGTAACAAATTCAATAATAATGAGCTCAGTCATGTTGTCTTTTAGACTAAACTCACGGAGTCCTAAAGACTAGACTCTATACTTTTTAATCTTTCTATCCTCAGATGCCTGAACCATAATAAGTCTGTTTTTTGCTTTGTTTTTCTCTTTAAAAACTGCTGAATACAGAAAAAACAAACGTGTTCTGCCTCATCAACTGGGATGAAGACCAGATGGGCAGTGCACACGGCCTCTATCTTCTTCCACTTGACACTTTACTACATATCTGCACTTCAGTTCCTTACCTGATTCTGACATGTTCCACAATTATTCCTTTTCTGATTCACATAAATCTCCAAGTTGTAATTGTGTTTACAATTCTAACCATAGCTACCAGTCCATCACAAAGGAAATCAGTCCTGAATATTCACTGGAAGGACTGATGTTGAAGCTGACACTCCAATGCTTTGGTCAACTGATGCGAGGAACTGACTCATTTGAAAAGACCCTGATGCTGGGAAAGACTGAAGACGGGAGGAGAAGGGGATGACAGAGGATGAGATGGTTGGATGGCATCACCAACTCAATAGACATGAGTCTGAGTAAACTCCGGGAGTTGGTGATAGACAGGGAGGCCTGGTGCGCTGCAGTCCATGGGGTTGCAGAGAGTCCGACACGACTGAGTGACTGAACTGAACTGAACATGTGTGTTAGGTTCTTTAAGACCAGGTACCATGTCAAATACTCTGTATGACCCACAATGCCTAAGTACAGTGGTGTATAAGCATGGGCTTATGAACAGTTTATTGGAAAATTAAAGAATAAACTTTTAAAGGCTAAGATATTCTCACTGAGAATACCAAACACAACACAAAAATTTCTGTGATGTCTCTGAAAATGATTTTTGGACCATGGATTAAAATTCCTGGGACAAAATAAATGGAAGGTGATGTTGTTATGATGCAAGGTACTCAACAATATAAAATACTATTATAAAACTAAAATTAATACCTTAAAAGGAGAGTACTACATAATGGGCAAATTAAGATTGTGAGATTTAGAACTCAACTTCAGTTTCAGATGTTGAGGATGGTATTAATGAAGGAGAAGGATGACAATGGCAAAGATAGCAGTGGCAACAGAGGAGGAAGAGGGAGATAGCTCTCCAAAAAACGGGAGAAGAAATTAATGCTATAAAGAGGAAATTAACATACGAATGCTATTTAAGAAGAAGTGGGCTTCCTTGGTGGCTTGGTGGCAAAGAACCTGCCTGTCTGCAGGAGATGTGGGTTCGATCCCTGGGTCAGGAAGATCCCCTGGAGAGGGAAATGGCAACCCACTCCAGGATTCTTGCCTCGGAAATCCCACAACAGTGGAACTGGACAGGCTATAGTCCATGGGATCACAAAAGAGTCAGACATGATTTAGCAACTAAACAATAACAATTTAAGAAGAAAGTTACATTTCATACTGTTCTGTATGGATCCCTATGTATCTTTTGGGAAATGAGCCTTTACAACCTGACCATTATTAATAAGCATTTACTTATCTCTTATCAGGTGCAAGGCAATATGCTAGCTCCTGAAGATAAAATGAAATATAATACCAACTGAAAGCACTTATTTAACCAAGAAGACTAGACATAAATGTAAAAAAGTAAACTACCACAAAAAGTAAGCTTTAGTCCTTGACTCCCAATTCTCATCACACACATAAAAAACCAATTTCAGGGGGACTACAGGTCAAAATATAAAAGATAAGCAGTACAGCTTTTAAAAGATCACAGGCAAAGATATCTTAGCCAAACACAAAAAGTGCTAGTCAAAAAGAAAAGTGTCAAAACCAAATAAATTACAATTAAGAACTGCTCTTTAAAAGACACTAAAGTATGAAGATGAAAAGGCAAGTCACAGGTAAAAGATTTTGTGACCCATATAACCAATAAAGTGCATGTATTTTAGCGAAAATATTTTTAAAACCTATACAAATCAAGGGGAAAAAAAGACACACAGACTTTCAAAGTTTAAAAACTGGCAAAAACCCAAGGGTTTGTCAAAAAGTAAATAAACAAAAGTAGCATATATCTAACAATGAAATATTACTCAGGCCTTAAAAGGAATGAAGTTCTGATACCTGCTGCAACATGGATGAACCCTGAAATCATGCTAAGTGAAGACAGTCGGTCACAAAAGGACAGACACTGTATGACTCCACCTATATGCAGAGAAGGCACTGGCACCCATTCCAGTGCTCTTGCCTGGAAAATCCCACGGACGGAGGAGCCTGGGAGGCTGCAGTCCCTGGGGTCGTGAAGTCGGACACAACTGAGCAACTTCACTTTCACTTTTCATTTTCATGCATTGGAGAAGGAAATGGCAACCCATTCCAGTGTTCTTGCCTGGAGAATCCCAGGGACAGGGGAACCTGGTGGGCTGCCGTCTACGGGGTCGCACAGAGTTGGACACGACTGAAGCAACTTAGCAGCAGCAACCACCTATATGACATACCTAGATTAGGCAAATTAAAAGATATCTAAATAGATCAGATGTTACCAGGGCCTGGGGGAAGCAGGAACAGGCAGCTATTATTTAATATTTATTGAATTTCTGTTTGGGATGATAAAAATGTTTTAGAAATAAACAGTGATGATGGTTGTACAACACGGTGAAAGTGCTTAATGCCACTGAATTGCACAATGAATAGCAAAATGGTTTGCTATTGTTCAGTCACTTAGTTGTGTCCTATTCTTTGCAACCCCATAGACTGCAGCATGCCAGGCTTCCCTGTCCTTCACCATCTCCCAGAATTTGCTCAAACTCATGTCCATGAGTTGGTGATGTCATCCAACCATCTCAGCCTCTGTAGTCCCCTCTTCCTTCTATCCTCAATCTTTCCCAGCATCAGAGTCTTTTCCAATGAGTTAGCATCATGTGGCCAAAGTATTGGAGCTTCAGCATCAGTCCTTCCAATGAATATTCAGGGTTGATTTCCTTTAGGATTGACTGGTTTGATCTCCTTGCTGTCCAAGGGACTCTCAAGAGTCTCCAGCACCAACTCTGGAGAAGAATTTGAAAACATCAGTTCTTCAGTGTTCAGACTTCTTTGTGGTCCAACTCTCACAACCAGACATGATTACTGGAAAAACCATAGCTTTGACTATATGGACCTTTGCTGGTAAAGTGATGTCTCTGCTTTTTCATATGCTGTCTAGGTTTGTCATAGCTTTTCTTCCAAGGAGCAAGTGTTTTAATTTCATGCTGCAGTCACCATACAGAGCATTTTGGAGCCCAAGAAAATAAAGTCTGTCACTGTTTCCTCATCTATTTGCCATGAAGTGATGGGACCAGATGCCATGATCTTCATTTTTTGAATGTTGAGTTTTATACCAGCCTTTTCACTCTCCTCTTTCACTTTCATCAAGATGCCCTTTAATTCCTCTTCACTTCTGCCATGTGAGTGGTATCATCTGCATATCTGAGGTTGCTGATATTTTCTCCCAGTAACCTTGATTCCAGTTTGTGCTTCATCCAGTCCAGCATTTTGCATGGTGTACTCTGCATATAAGTTAAATAAGCAGGGTGACAATACACAGCCTTAAAGTACTCCTTTCCAAATTTGGAACCCGTTTTAACTGTTGCTTCTGGGCCTGCATATAGGTTTCACAGGATACGAAGCTCAACATTAAGAAAACTAAGATCATGGCATCTGGTCCCATCACTTCATGGCAAATAGATGGGGAAACAGTGGAAACAGTGTCAGACTTTATTTTGGGGGCTCCAAAATCACTGCAGATGGTGATTGCAGCCATGAAATTAAAAGACACTTACTCCTTGGAAGGAACGTTATGACAACCTAGATAGTATATTCAAAAGCAGAGACATTACTTTGCCAACAAAGGTCCATCTAGTCAAGGCTATGGCTTTTCCAGTAGTCATGAATGGATGTGAGAGCTGGACTGTAAAGAAAGCTGAGGGCCAAAGAATTGATGCTTTTGAACTGTGGTGTTGGAGAAGACTCTTGAGAGTCCCTTGGACTGCAAGGAGATCCAACCAGTCCATTCTGAAGGAGATTAGTCCTGGGTGCTCTTTGGAAGGAATGATGCTGAAGCTGAAACTCCAGTACTTTGGCCACCTCATGCGAAGAGTTGACTCATTGGAAAAGACTCTGATGCTGGGAAGGGTTGGGGGCAGGAGGAGAAAGGGACAACAGAGGATGAGATGGCTGGATGGCATCACCAACTCGATGGACGTGAACTCTGAGTGAACTCTGGGAGTTGGCGATGGACAGGGAGGCCTGGTGCTGCAATTCATGGGGTCACAAAGAGTCGGACATGACTGAGCAACTGAACTGTACTGAACTGAACTGAAGGTGGTCAGATATTCCCATCTCTTTAAGAATTTTCCACAGTTTGTTGTGATCCAGAGTCAAACGCTTTAGCATAGTCAATGAAGCAGAAGTTTTTCTGGAATTCCCTTGCTTTTTCTATGATCCAACAGATGTTGGCAATTTAAAATGGCTAATTTTATGTAACATTTTACCATAATTCCTAAAATTACCAATGTAATACACCAAAAATCACTGTATACTTTAAACAAGTGAAAAATATGGTATGCTAATTATATCTCAATAAAACTGTTTTTTTTCAAACTGGCAAAAGACTTGAACAGACAGTTCACAAAAGAAGATACCTAAATGGCCAGTAAGAAGGAGGAAAGGTGAGCAACCTCATTAATAATCAGCCAAGTACAAAATACCTTCAAACTAGGCACACACAAAGTGTGATACCTTTGTTTGCCCATGAGAATGACTAAAGTAAAACAAGTTGACAATACTTGATATTCACCAGGATGCAGAGAAAATGGATAAACTGCAGGAGGGTGTAAAGATCAGCAGTCACTTTGGGGAAATGGCAGTACCTACTAAGGCTGAAGACGTGCAATTTGTTTCTTAGGTGTATCCCTAACTCTGATTATGTGTCCAAAGACACATACAAGAATGTTCACAGCAGTGTTGTTCATTGTCAAAACTAGAAACCACCAAACGTCTATGAGCAGTGGGATGGATAAATCCATATAGTGGTATATTCACGCACTGAAGTGCTATACTATAACATAGGTGAAGAAATTACAGCTACATGTAGCAGTGTGGATAAATCACATAATCAGTGGTGAATTTTCAAAGGCAGACACAAAGGAATACATACTGAATAAGACTTAGTCTACTTATATAAATTTTAAAAACAGACTAATTTCTGGTATTAGAAGTCAAAAAGTGGTTACCCTTGTTGACTCCAAAAGTAATAGAAATAAAAGCAAAAATAAACAATTGGGCCCTAATCAAATTTATAAGCTTCTGTACAACAAAGGAAACCATTAACAACAACAACAACAAAAAGACAAGCTATAGACTGGGAGAAAACACCTGCAAATGATGTGACCAACAAGGGCTTCATTTCCAAAACATACGAACAGCCCATACAAACTGATAACAAAAACACCAAACAATTCAATCAAAAACGGGCAGAAGACAACAGACACTTTTCCAAAGAAGCTATACTGATGGCCAATAGACACATGAAAAGATGCTCATCATTTGCTAATTATTAGAGAAATGCAAATCAATAACACAATGAGGTTTCACCTCACACCAATCAGAACGGCCATCATTATAAAGTCTACAAATAGGAAACGCTGGAGAAGATACGGAAAGAAGGAAACCTTCCCACACTGTTGGTGGGAATGTGAACTGGTGTGACCACTATGGAAGACAGTGTGGAGGTACCTCAAAAACTAAAAATAGAGCTGCCCTATAACCTAGCACGGAGAAGGCAATGGCACCCCACTCCAGTACTCTTGCCTGGAAAATCCCATGGACGGAAAAGCCTGGTAAGGCTCAATCCATGGAGTTTCGAAGAGTCGGACACGACTGAGCGACTTCACTTTCACTTCTCACTTTCATGCATTGGAGAAGGAAGTGGCAACCCACTCCAGTGTTCTTGCTGGAGAATCCCAGGGACGGGGGAGCCTGGTGGGCTGCCGTCTATGGGGTCACACAGAGTCGGACATGACTGAAGTGACTTAGCAGCCGCAGCAGTAGCATGACCTAGCAATCCCACGCCTGAGCATATTCCCAGACAAAATTATAATTTGGAAAGAAACATGCAACCCTATGTTCAAAGCAGCACTATTCACAATAGCCAAGACATGAAAAAAACCTAAATGCCCATCAAGAGATAAACAGATAAAGAAGATGAGGTATATACAATGGAGTATCAGTCATGGAAAAGAATGAAATCGTGCCATTTGTAGCAACATGGATGGATCCAGAGATTATCATACTAAGCAAAGTCAGAAAGAGAAAGACAAATACCATATGACATCGCTTATATGTAAAATCTCAAACATGACACAAATGAACATATCTATAAAAAAGAAACAGACTCACAGACATAAAGAATAGATTTGCAGTTACTGATAGGGAGGACAGATGGAGATGGAAGGATCAAGGGTTTGGAATTCACAGACACAAACTATCCAACACAAGATGGATAAACAAAAAGGTCATGTCGCTCAGTCGTGTCCGACTCTTTGCGACCCCATGAATCGCAGCACGCCAGGCCGCCCTGTCCATCACCAACTCCTATTCACTCAGACTCACGCCCATTGAGTCAGTGATGCCATCCAGCCATCTCATCCTCTGTCGTCCCCTTCTCCTCCTACCCCCAATCCCTCCCAGCATCAGGGTCTTTTCCAATGAGTCAGCTCTTCGCATGAGGTGGCCAAAATATTTTGTGTATATTATGGTTTAAAAAATTTTAGTCCTGGTCACTACTCTCTTTTCACAACTTTGAAATATAATCCCCAAAATAAGTATGTATGTCATCGTTCCTCAGTGGACTGAACAAAGTACGAATTTAGAAAGGCAGCAGGACCATGTTAGAAGAAAGTGGGAAGCTACTGTAATAAACTTAGCTCACATAAAGGAAAAGGCTGAGTGACTGTATCAAAGGTTTCCAGATTATGCAGTTGTTATTGCTATTGAAGTAAGGGAGGGATATAATGAAAACAGTGTTTCACAGGAAAGCAACCTGGCACAGAGTAAAGGATGGATCAAAGAGAAGAAAGGAGAAATAAAGACCCACTAGAAAAGTGTCAGAATAATGCAAACTTAAGGATATAAATTAATGAAGGTAGTAAGGAAAGAAAGGAGAGCAAGAAATTAAGAACACTAAAAAGAAATGGCTTAGATTTGGTGGTTCTCAGATGTGAAAAAAATTATTATTATTATTATTATTTTTTTTTTTTTTGCCTAGGCATAGGCCATGGGATTATACACTTGCCCAGTGTGGTGCTGCCACAGTGTCCAAAGTCCAGACAATATCAGAAGCTTGGGCCACATACAAAATCAGTCTGCCTGAGATTTAAACATAAATGTGTGTGTGTGTATGCAAACCGCAACATGTAAAATTAGATAACTGTGTGTATGTTTCTATATAGCAAGTATATATAAAGTAGAAGGGCAAGTACAGGTTTTGTGAAGTTTAACCTGGATGTGGAAAAGCTGAAGAATAAATTTACTCACCGTCCGTGAGTGAGTAACTACACCACAGGGAGTGGGGGAACAGCTCCATTACACTCTGACTCAAGTCAAAGAGAAAGCTGGCAGGCCAACTTCCACTGTGTCAAGAGAATCTTGGATGAGAATTCAAGAGGAAGTGCTCAAGATTGCAAATTATTTTCGTGCTCATGGTCAACATCATCAGTTTATAGAAAACTCGTTAGACATTGACGGAGTAAGCAGATTTGATTTATTTCAATGCAGGCAGATGGCTTGGTCGTGGAAATTGTGAAGAGATTTGCTGAGCGGCTTCGTCAGATCAAGGACATTATGGAATTAAAGGGCTCTAAGAGACCTCAGTGGTCCAGCTCCCCGTGGCTACAACATTACACTTTCTTACTAATGAGAAAGACAACTCAACCACGTGAATCCAAAGTAACTAGGAAGGGAGGAGGGAAAAGCACAATTTATTTGTCCAAAGAAGTACAAATGTTAACATGGAAACTGGAGACATCAAAGGGCAACTGAAACATGGTTTCTCTAAGGACAATGAAATCACAAATTAGCAAGAATTCAAAGTCCCATTTTCAGCAAGTATTTTTATGACAATGAATCATGTTTAAGTTTCTATAACTATTTTGGAGGACAAACCTTAAGAATCTTCTCTACTAGCGTGATTTAGTTTCAGAAAAAATTTAATCTGAAAACAAATCATACCAGGAAAACAGTGGGCAGTGAGTTTACAAAATCTTAGAATTATTTGGAAGTTCTGCCAACGTGACTAACTGTCCATTTGGGAGACCACCTGGTTTTGCATAAAAACATCCTCTTTCATGAAAATGCACAAAGAACAGCTGGGAAACACTATCAATGACGTAAGTCAGAGTTAAAACCTGTCCAACCACACCCCTCCAAAGCTTTCATGACTACCTCCTCGACTAAAACCCAAGGTTTTTTAAAAGCTCACAAGCTTTTCACTTTTAATCAACAGCAGCACTATAAAAATATCTATATACATCACGTAACCCAGTCCAGATACATTTTAGACACTGGTGGCTCGGGGATAAAGAATTCACATGACAACACAAGAGATGTGGGTTCAATCCCTGAGTCAGGAAGAGCCCTGGAGAAGGAAATGACAAGCCACTCCAGTGTTCTTGCCTGGGGAATCCCATGGACAGCGGAGCCTGGTGGGCCACCGGCCATGGGGTCACAGAGAATTGGACACGACTCGGCGACTAAGTAACAACAAATGCCTGGCTTAGACCAAGAGCAGTCATTATGCAATAAAAGCAGAGAAAGGCCCTACAAATCAAGTTAAAGGACCAGGATACAGTGATTGTGGGAAAATGTTCACAACTGACCCTCCCCTGGCACATACAATGCCTATCTGTGCTACAGAGACTTAGGAAAATAAAGATGTATGTCCATAGCCTGAGCTAAAGGAACAGAAATTAATTTTAAAATATAATTTTTTATATGTGAAACCACTTTTTATAATCTTTCTGCGACAGATGAAGATGAAGGCTTTAATTCCTAGAATAGGTATCACCAAAAAATCTTATTAAATTGATAGGGGGAGAGGGCGAGGTAAGTCAAATAACTATTTTAGGAAAACCTTTATAAATATGTTAACGTCAGCCACATGCTTTCTCCAGCTTATGTTATTGCCGATACTCTCAATACTTGGGAGCCAAGTTAAAGAACCATGAGGACACAGAGCTGGAAAGGAAGAGATCACCTAACCACCTAATCCCTCATTTTGCAAAAGCAAGCAGGCCTGGAGAGCTAGCAGTTTGATGAGTCCCAGGTCCCACCTCCACTGATATCCCTGGTTAGGGCTCTTGCTTCCTGACTCGAATTGGGGTTTAGCACTCCTTATGACTAACTGCCACTAACCAAGCATTTTCATTTTCTACTTGCCAGGCACTATGCTACACAGTTTAGAGATGTGTCATTTCATTTAATTTAGTACTTCTCAACACACTGAGCAGGTTATTTCCACTTTACAAGATAATCAAGCCCAAGCTTAGGACATCAATAATATTCCCGAAGTCACAGAACAAATGACAAGTCAAGAATTCAAATCTGATCTGTCTCTTTCTACAAACCCATAAACTTTTACGTGATGCTAAACATGTACAACCAAAAAATTTCACTTTGGGCAACCTAGACTATAAAAATTTCTCCACAAATTTATAGGTTATATGTCCAAAGATGTCTGCTACATAGTTAATATAAAAAAATAAGAAACAACATTAATATCCAATAATGGAGAAACAGCTCAATAAATTATACATGCTGTGAAATACCAAATGATCACTAAGGATAATGTAATAGATGGGGTAAGATACCATGTAACAGATGTTGTAAGATACCCATATTAAATGGTTATGTTTTAAAAATAAGTTACAGAAGAGTATTATGGCATTTTTTTTTTAAAAAATACATATGCATGCAGGCTTTGTTTGTGGTTCAAGAAAGGCCTGGAACAATGCACAGTAAAAGCAGAGAATTCAGTGGGTGGAGGTGGGTTTGAGTCAATTCTTAAACATTTCTGCACTGTTTGAATTTTTACGGCTAAGATATGCTACTTTTATAATTGAAAAAATTATACAAAAATAAAGAATTTTACAGTATTTATTTTTTAAAATGTATACATACTCCATTTAATGCCATCCCCCAAAACATAGAATAATTGTGCTGCTATTTGTGTCTAAAACTTTTTTCAAAAAAAAAAATAATACTAACATCTCATTACACTATACCAGCATTTCAAGACTAGTCCATAGACCCATGGGGGTCTCCAAGATCCTGTAAGAAGGTCAAGAAGTAAAAGCTTTTTTCTTAATACTGGTAAAGTATTATCTGCCTTTTTGCCTGAGTTGACATTTGTGCTTATGGTGCAGAAGCAGTGGTGGGTGAAACTGCTGGCGCCTTGGCATAAGTTAAGGCGCTGTCACGAGACCGTGGGAGAAGGCTGCAGTGATCACCATCACACATGGTTAAAAAAGGAAATCCAATTTTTTAAAAATGTATTTGTGAAGCAACAGCATCAGTTTCATTGCATCCTGACCTAGTGTTCTGAGTGACCGAATGGGCAGCATGAAATAGGAACCCCATATGCGGCTACAGAGTCAAGTGGGGTCCTAAGGAGAAGTGCTGGACCAGCAGTGAGAGCTCAAGGCTAACTCAACCATCTGCTTTTCCCTGGATTAGCTCTTGTATTTGAAAGAATTCACAGAGTAATCAGTCAGGAATCTGGATGACATTTTCTCAAAACCAAACAAAGCAAGACTCTCATTTTGAGGGAAGTAACCAACAACTATCTGTTGCCAGTGATAAAACTGGAATAAATATTAAAATTTTGGAAAGCTTGTATCTGCCATTGTGAACTTTAACAGTTTCCCAATATTAAAAGGCTGTGATGGTGAGGTCAATGGTGGATTAAATGTGATTCTCTTTTTACATTTTGTAAAATGCAATACATGTCAACATCTGTAAGATCGGCATCAGTGAACCAATATTTTTCAAACAATCAATGAATAATGTTACAAAAAAAAAAACATGAGTATAAGATCCATTTAAAGTGCAATGCCTAAAATCTATTACAGTGGACTTTAATATAAGGGAGTAAGAAATGTTTACTGACATGCTTCAGAATCTCCACTGCAACCAATCCTGAAGATGTATGTGTGCTCAGTTGCTAAGTCGCATCTGACTCTTTGAGACCCCACGGACTGTAGCCCATCAGGCTCCTCTGTCTGTGGAATTTTCCAGGCAAGAATACTGGAGTGGGTTGCCATTTCCTCCTCCAGGAGATCTTCTCGGCTCAGGGATCAAACCCTGTCTCTTGTGTCCCCCGCATTGGCACATGGGTTCTTTACCAGTGAGCCACCTGGGAAGCCCAATCTTTGAGATACTGCAACTTAAAGTGTTTTGGTGGAATATCAAAGAATAAACAAAATTACCTGAAAATGCTATCAACATACTCCTTCCTTTTCCAAATACATAGTTGTAAGAGGCTAGATATTCTTCATGTAGTTCAACCAAACCAATACATCATAATAAATTGAATACAAAAGCAGATAGGAGAATCTAGCTGTCTTCCAGTGAGCCTGACATTTCTAAAAATGTAAAACAATGCCACTCTTCTTCCTAATATTTTTTGGCTTGAGAAAAACCCATATATGCACGGAAATGTATTATGTCAACATATAATGAATATATTACTGTTATTTTTAAATTTATTAGTACATATTTTTTATTTTCTCACTTTTGGCTTCCAATATGATAAATTTGTGGGCTTCTTGGGTGGTGCTAGTAGTAAATGAGCCTGCCAGTGCAGGAGACACAAGAGATGTGGGTTCAATCCTTGGGTTGGGAAGATCCCCTGAGTAGGAAATGGCAACCCACTCCAGTATTCTTGCCTGGAAAACCACGGACAGAGGAGCCTGGCAGGCTATAGCCATGGGGGTCACAAAGAGACAGACACGACTGAGCAACTAAGCACAGCACATGGTAAATACTGAAAGATATAACCCACATAAACAAAAGCACTTCTGGCCCTCAATAATCCTAAGGTTCCAATAATCTTTAACACCAAAAAGTTTGAGAATCTTTGTAGTGTACTGTTAACACATTTTTCATGTGTTCTTCATACTGTCTTAAGTCTTAGCCAACAAGTACAAGTACAGCAATCTGTATTTACACACAGACAATACACGTAAGTTAACTGTACTATAAACTTTCTTAACCAATGAAAACATCAAATGCTAGCTAGCCTGATTTAAATATGTTCTGCAACAAGTGATGTTCACTACACTTCAGCCTTTTCATTTGCCACGAATTTTGTGTTCTGGCAAATGATCTTGACCAATGAGGGCTGACAGAAGTTGTATAGCTGACAGTGATGTGCCTGGTCCAAAGAAACAAAGATTAGTATAATGATACTTAAAACTGATGATACTTAAATTTAAAGGATGATAACATCAAGGCCTTTGCAAGCACACTGCTGAGGATGCAGTTATGATTAGAAAACAACTTTGGACATTTTGAGAGATATAAACATCACTGCAGAATGAAAGGATGGTACCTAAAGGAATGAATCACAGCAGGAAGAAACTGTGGCCTGAAGTACATAGACTTCAGGGGAAGGGAAGGGAATGAGAGGGAAGGACCACTAGCAAGCTCCACCAGCAGGGGTTATAACGCCTCCCATGTGAGGCTGGCTGAGTTAATGCTCCTAGTTCCTAAAAATCTTCTGCAGTGCTGCATGCACATGACATGGGGAAGAGGAGAGGGGGCTTAAACCATGCATGTGCATGCTCGGGCGCTCAGTCGTGTCCAACTCTTTGGGACCCCATGGACTGTAGCCCACCATGCTCCTCTGTCCATAGGATTTTCCAGGCAAAAATACTTAAGTTGTTTGCCATTTCCTCCTCCAGGGAATCCTCCCTGCTGTGGGATCAAACACACTTCTCCCAGGTTACAGCCAGATTCTTTCCCACTGCACCACCTGGGAAGCTTAGACCATATAAGATGTTAATTAATTATCTCCATTCTTGGGAGACTAGTTCCATCACACAGGCCTTCAGGACTAAGAACACCAGCAATATAAATGGGAAACTTCGAGGTTCTAAATGGATTCCCAGAAGTCCAACATCACTCTTCAGTACATGGAGCAAACTCTTTAGAAATTCCTTAGAGGGGGAAAGTCTTGAGATGGACAACTTCAAAGTTTTAGGATTAAAGAGAAGCTAAGAAGCAATTTTAAAAGGTCTACAAATACAATACTTCTACATAAACTTCTAAAGTCACAGAATTTGAAAAGACTGTAAAAATAGAACTCTTTCACCTCTATTTCACAAAACATACAGCAAGGTTTAAAGATCAGCTGAAGCTGACAATCAAACCAAATCCCTGAGGAAAATTTTAAAGAAATTATTTTTTTAACAGAAAAAAAGCATGCTTTTCAGGCACCCCAAGCACAGGGGAGTACCACCTGCTTTAGTAACCACTAATTCATTCAGTCACAATTATTTACTGAGCACTTACTCTATGCCAGGCATGGTACTGTCTTTTAGGGAAAATGTATATACATATATATACACACACACGATTATATGATAAAGTTAATCTCATGGAACAAGGGGAAACTGTAGAACCAGGCCCACAAAAAGGGAAACTGTAGAACCAGGTCCACAACTCTCATACAAGCCCACCAATTCTAGCTTCTAAGGTGATTTCTGGGTCTGCCTGGTTGGCTACAGAGGTTTTATTTGTTGATATCAATCCTGGAATAGGTAAAACAAAATAACTTGAAGTAACTACAATATCCAGTAGCTAGATTTATTTACTTAAGAAGAATCTGATGCTACTAACAGAACATAACATTCTTCAAAATGGAAGAAGAAGATGGGAAGGAAATAGAGAAAAGAAACAACATTAATAAGAAAACAAACATAAACATTGCTTAAGCTTCCACTGATATGATCTTCAACAGACTTTGGGGAATTTTAAATTTCTTTTCATTTAAAAAATTTTGGATTAATGAGTCTTCTAATAAATCACAGCAAGATCCTCTACGATCCACTTCCTAGAATAACAGAAATAAAAACAAAAATAAACAAATGAGATTTGCTTAAACTTAAAAGCTTTTGCATAATGAAAGAAAGTATAGGCAAGGTGAAAGACAACCCTCAGAATGGAAGAAAATAATAGCAAATAAAAGAACTGTCAAAATTAATCTCCAAAATATACAAGCAGCTCATGAAGCTCAATACCAGAAAAACAAACGACCCAATCAAAAAGTGGGCAAAAGACCTAAACAGACAATTCTCCAAAAAAGACCTATAGATGGTTAATAAGCACATGAAAAGATGCTCAATGTTGTTCATTATTAGAGAAATGCAAATCAAAACAACAATGAGGTATCATCTCACACCAGTCAGAATGGCCATCATCAAAAAGTCTACAAACAATAAATGTTGGAGAGGGGGTGGAAAAAAGGGAACTCTCTTATACTATTGGTAGAAATGCAAACTGCTACAACCACTATGGAGAACAGTAGGGAGATTCCTTTAAAAACTAGGAATAAAACTACCATACAGCCCAACAACCCCATACTGGGCATATACCCTGAGGAAACCATAATTGAAAAAGGCACATGTACCCCAGTGTTCATTGCAGCACTGTTTATAATAGCCAGGACATGGAAGCAACCTAGATGTCCAATAGCAGATGAACGGATAAGACAGTTGTGGTACCTATACACAACAGAATATTACTCACCTATAAAAAGGAAAGCATTTGAGTCAGTTCTCATGAGGTGGATGAATCTAGACCCTCTTATACAGAGTGAAGTAAGTCAGAAAGAGAAAGACAAATATCATATAATAACACATACATATGGAATCAAGAAAGATAATACCAACGATTCTCCGTGAAGGGCAGCGAAGGAGACAGACACAGAGAACAGACTTTCTTTGTGTCTTTCAGTGGGAGGAGGAGAGGGTGGGAAGATTTCAGAGGAGAGCACCGCAACATACACATCACCACGTGGAACAGACAGCCACTGAGAGTCTGATGTGTGACACCGGCAACCACAGCAGGAACGTCCATCGAGTCAGTGATGCCATCCAGCCATCTCATCTTCTGTCATCCCCTTCTCCTCCTGCCCCCAATCCCTCCCAGCATCTACTCAGCTATAAAAAGGAATGCATTTGCATCAGTTCTAATGAAGTAGATGAATCTAGAGCCTATTATACAGAGTGAAGCCAGAAAGAGAAAGACAAATACTGTCTATCAACACATATATATGCTCCTACATTCAGGGCAGCAAAGGAGACACAAAGAACAGATTTCTGGACTCAGTGGGAGAGAAGAGGCTAAGATAATTTGAGAGAATAGCATTGAAATGTATACATTACCATATGTAAAATAGATGGCCATTGGGAGTTTGACGTATGACACAGGCACCTAAAATCTGTGTTCTGCACCAACCTGAGGGGAGGGGTGGGGAGGGAGATGGGAGGTAGGTTCAGGATGGAGGGGACACATGTATGCTGCTGCTGCTGCTGCTGCTGCTAAGTCACTTTAGTTGTGTCCGACTCTGTGCGACATCATAGACAGGAGCCCATGAGGTTCCGCTGTCCCTGGGATTCTCCAGGCAAGAACACTGGAGTGGGGTGCCATTGCCTTCTCCGGGACACATGTATACCTATGGCCGCTTCATGCTGATGTATGGCAGAAGCCATCAAGATACTGTAAAGTAATTACCCTCTAATTAAAATAAAAAACTAAATTAAAAAAAAGGAAGAATGGCCCAGAAGTGGCACTATTACATTAGAGTTACATTCACAATATCAGATTTCATTATTATTACATAGCTGTGATCCTCCATGAAAAAAATTTTGAATTTCCCACAAACCTACTATACTTTAACCATCATCCCAACCCTAAACCCTGACCCACTATCTTTTTTAGCCACTTTAACCAAGTGAAGGACAGGGAAGCCTGGCATGCTGCAGCCTATGGGGTCCCAGAGTCAGACATGACTTAGCTACTGAACAACAACAATGTTAACCTAATTCTGTGAAGAGTCTCCCAAAGAACTTTCTGTGATACAAGAGTTTCCTGAACTCCGCATTTCTGAGACCTCAACTCTTCACAGGCAACGCTCTTCTAAATAAGTGTGCATCTCATCTGGCAGTTTGTTACCTCTCTCAAGATGAGAATGCTAAATCAAGAAAAACCAGTAAGTAGACTACTTCTAAGAATGTTTTCTTGAATAGACTTGTTCACACTGGTAAATTGCATCAGTTTAATCTTGTTCTACAAAAACAAAAAATTAATGATATTTATGAAAACGTGATCTCCCTATAACACATTAGTGAGGCAGAACCACACCATATAGCATTCTGCTGCTGCTGCTAAGCCGCTTCAGTCGTGTCCAAGTCTGTGCGACCCCACAGACGGCAGCCCACCAGGCTCCCCCGTCCCTGGGATTCTCCAGGAGAGAACACTGGAGTGGGTTGCCATTTCCTTCTCCAATGCATGAAACTGAAAAGTGAAAGAGAAGTCGCTCAGTCGCGTCTGACTCTTCGCGACCCCATGGACTGCAGCCCACCAGGCTCCTCCGTCCATGGGATTTTCCAGGCAAGAGTACTGGAGTGGGGTGCCATTGCCTTCTCCAATATAGCATTCTACATAGGACCTAATAATGAAAACAATGAACCGATATCAGACCAATGACTGAGTCTATGATTTATGAAATTAGGAAACAGATTTTTCTTTCTTTGACTTCACATTTCTGAAATTTTAAAACCATCACAGATGCAAACTACTACTACAGACCTTGTTACGTGGTAGGAAACCAGGCACAGAGGAAATCAATTACCCAAACTGGAATGGGAAGAAATCCTTCCAGTTTAGTAAGATCAGATTAACTAATAAGTAAACTAATTAACTTTCCACTTTTAAGACCAAAATCAGCTCAAATCAGATGGCATGTTGAATACCACCCAAGAACTGACAACCTCTCTTAAACTAGCTTCTCTCCAAGTACAATCAAGGGAGGATTTCAGAGCCTCCAGATGTTCTGAAGCTGCTCTCAAAACACAGGATTAGATTCGTAAGTGCCAGGGAGTCCTCATCGAACAAGGGAGGAGGAAATTGAGGGGCCCAGTTCACCTGAGGTCATCAGAAAAGTCAGTAAGCTTTCCTCAAACTGCTCAAAATATAAACTGATATCACAGGTGTAGATCACAGACTCAGAGTCCCTCTTCTAAATAAACCAGTTACAGATGACAATTTTAGGGGAGTGCCACCATTTTCCCAACTTTCACTTCCAGAATGGTGTTCTGCATAACTCAGACCAACTAAAGAATCTTGCACACCAGCACACTACCTTGTTTGACACTAAATCACACGGCTTAAGTATGAAGATTCAAATGAGACTTTTCATTAGAAATGCTTCCACTATCAAAGTGTGAAAACACATTTGAAAATGTGCCACATACTGTTGCTGGGGGGAAAAAGTCTTTACCCATTGCATCATTATCTTGGGTCTGACAACAGTTCTAAGCATAACATTTTTGACGCGCTTGCTGATTTAATATGTAAACTGCTTCCTGAGTAGTCTGTGTTGAATATTGAACTTAATTTCTCTAAAAGTTTCACCCAGTGGCTGTCACCTTTTATGCAGGTCAAACTACAAATTTTTACTAAAAAGTGAATCCTTCCAAAAAGTTCCATAATTAAAGTTAAAGATAGGCAGTGGACGTTCACAGTAAATGTTTCATAATGCTAACAACACTCAGGCTCATAATTCTTCTCGTTTTCATTTTATGTTGTCTTTTACGTATTTTCTCCAGATTCTGGAAAGTTACCTGCTATTTTAAAGAACCACAGGTAATACAAGAAACACTTTAGATATACCTAACCCACTGGTACTCCTTTCCTAATTTGCAACCAGTCTGTTGTTCCATGTCCAGTTCTAACTGTTGCTTCTTGACCTGCATATAGATTTCTCTGGAGGCAGGTCACGTGGTCTGGTTCCAAATTGGGAAAGGAGTACGTCAAGGCTGTACACTGTCACCCTGCTTATTTAACTTATATGCAGAGTACGTCATGCGAAATGCTGGACTAGATGAAGCACAAGCTGGAATCCAGATTGTCGGGAAAAATATCAATAACCTCATATACGCGATGACACCATACTTACAGCAGAAAGCAAAGAACCAAAGAGCCTCTTGATGAAAGTGAAAGAGGAGAGTGAAAAAGTTGGCTTAAAACTCAACATTCAGAAAACTAAGATCATGGCATCCGGTCCCATCAGTTCAGTTCAGTTCAGTTGCTCAGTCGTGTCCGACTCTTTGCGACTCCATGGACCGCAGCACGCCAGGCCTCCCTGTCCATCACCAACTCCCAGAGTTTAATCAAACATGTCCATTGAGTTGGTGATGCCATCCAACCATCTCATCCTCTGTCATCCCCTTCTCCTCCTGCCCTCAATCTTTCCCAGCATCAGGGTCTTTTCAAATGAGTCAGCTCTTCACATCAAGTGGACAAAGTATTGGAGTTTCAGCTTCAACATCAGTCCTTCCAGTGAACACCCGGGACTGATCTGCTTTAGGATGGACTGGTTGGATCTCCTTGCAGTCCAAGGAACTCTCAAGAGTCTTCTCCAACACCACAGTTCAAAAGCATCAATTCTTCGGTGCTCAGCTTTCTTTACAGTCCAACTCTCACATCCACACATGACTACTGGAAAAACCATAACCTTGCCGATCCCATCACTTCATGGCAAATAGATGGGGAAATAGTGGAAACAGTGACTGACTTTATTTGGAGGGGGCTCCTAAATTACTGCAGATGGTGACTGCAGCCATGAAATTAAAAACACTTGCTCCTTGAAAGAAAGGTTATGACCAACCTAGATAGCATATTAAAAAGCAGAAACATTACTTTGCCAACAAAGGTCCATATGGTCAAAGCTATGGTTTTTCCAGTAGTCATGTATGGATGTGAGAGTTGGACTGTAAAGAAAGCTGAGTTCTGAAGAATTGATGCTTTTGAACTGTGGTGTTGGACAAGACTCTTGAGAGTCCCTTGGACTGCAAGGAGATCCAACCAGTCCATCCTAAAGGAGATCAGTCCTAAATATTCATTTGAAGGACTGATGCTGAAGCTGAAACTCCAATACTTTGGCCACCTGATGCAAAAAGCTACTCATCTGAAAAGACCCTGATTCTGGGAAAGATTGAAAGCAGGAGGAGAAGGGGACAACAGAGGATGAGATGGTTGGAGGGCATCCAGGAGTTGGTGATGGACAGGGAGGCCTGGCATGCTGCAGCCCATGGGGTCGCAAAGAGTAGGATACGACTGAGTGACTGAACTGAACTGAACCCACTGGTAGAACATAACAGAAGTCAACTTTTCAATTAAAATTGCCTTTGAAGTTACTCCACAGAGAATGAAATAAAAATAAAAACAGAAATTTCTTGACAATCATTTTCTTTCAAAAATGTAAAAGACCATTTCTACCTTTGGTGCATTCTCCCATTGTAGTGGCCACTGCCATCATGGTTATTTATCTGGCATCCATTTCCCTTTTGCCCTTCCGTAATGGAACCAACTTTGTTGCACCTGAAATCCACCTTTCCCCCTCCTTCCACAATGTAAATTCTAGGAATAGGCCCCAGCCCATCCATGCCAACACTGCCATTGTCCGGTTCAAGAATTTAATATGCAGTCAGGACATGGTACTCTCCTGGAGACTGTTATGCTGGGCACTCAACAGCTGTTCATCCTCATCCCCTTCCCCTCTTAAGCAAACAGCATCAGTGGCTTGTCCATCGCCCACTGAATAAAACCTGAACACAATATTCAACATTCTCTATCATCCTTTTATTACCTTTTTATCCCTTCCTGCTTTGCATACATATCTCCTGCTCCAGCAGCTATAAGCCTGGCCTTTCCAGAATATGCCCCTGCACTTTCCACTTCATATCCTACAGCCAGGCTGTTCCTTTGGCTTAGAAAACCAAACGCTCCCATCTCAGCCAATTCAAACTCTACTCAAAGTCCAGATCAAAAGACTTTTCCATGAAGTCTCCCTTGATATCACCACCACCAACAACAAATAACACTTATATATATATATATATATTCCTTGTATCATAACTCACTTGTGCATGCTTGCAGCTTGTCTGAAAACTGCAAACTCCTTACAGGAGGTGGACAACGTATTTTTACAGAAAGTGGACAAACTCATGCATCTTTGTCTCCCACCACCATCCTGCCCCCCCCAAGAGCCCAGAGTGGAGGCTCAGTAAACACTCATTGAACAAATGAACACAGTTTTTTGAGGGTGACAAGTGCCTCTACAAAACAGATTATCACAAAGGCTGAAATGTCCTTGGAAGTCTTTAAAAACATCCCAGTATGTTTAGGAATAGTTCTGCTAAAGGAAAAGAAACACATCAGATGACCTTGTAAGGCTGATTCTGCAAATTTCACCAACTCTTTTAAAAAGTACCGCCTAATAATTCAAAACCCAACCATACACAAACACTATTTGCAAGAAGAGGGTGGTATTTATTGTAACAGATGAAGGCTAACAATGTATTTTTTACCAAAAAAGTCAGCTGTTCTTACAGTAATATTTAAAACACTTTCAGTTGTGATCAAGGGACTATTTAAAAGTTCACTTACTCTATCTTATTTCACGCTTAAAGAAAGTAGGACAGAGAAAAATATTGGCCCTCTCAAAATAGTGACCAAAGTTAATTGGGAAGTACATGTTTATATAAAGCACATACAAATGTCACTTTGTACATCATCACCAAATATATACCTATTGAGGTCCTGAAAAGTTATCTGTAATTTTGAACATTTCCTTCTCTGGCTCCGATGGAAAAGATATGCAAGTTTTGTATTTCTCCCTTCCCTTAAACTGAATCTGTACAAATTTAAGTCGGCTAAAATTAAGTTACTTCACGATCTATGGGTACATTAACAGTTCAAATAAGGTTATAAAATTATGGGAAAGATACCAGTATCTTCAAAAAGAAACAGTATTAAGCACAGAACTCCATAAACCAGTTATCCTGCTTTTTAAATAAAAGCCTTCAGAATAAATCTCAGTAAATCTCAACAATGAATTAAATGGAACAGAAAACTTGATTCCACAGGACAGGAAACACACGCGCGCACACACACACATACAAAGTCACTTGTATAAAATGAAAACAGGGTCTCAACACGACAGCAGTCATAGAACGTAAAATTTAAGATTAAGTAGAAAACAAAAGTTAAATGGATATTTTTAGAAAAACAGTTAACAAAATTAAACACGTTTATTTCTTTTGTTCTAATATGGCTATGTTCTATGTATTTTTGTAAGTCGACTTAAATTCCTTGGGGAAGAAGCTCGACCATTAAAAAATAAATTGTTTTCAAATCTAGTGTACCTACTGTAGAGTTTTTTCTGTTTGTGTGTGTTTTTTTAATAAAGATCCCATTTTCAGTCATAACCTGCACATGCTCTTTAAAGATTTGGTGAAAACTGCAACTTAAAGTGTTCCAAATTATTTTCAGAACACTTCCAGTGTTCTGCAGCCGCCTGGAAACGGAAACGATTCTAAACCTCGTTTCTCCCTGGACCCAGAAAGTAAGGGAGTTCGTTATCTAAAGGGGGCAAAGAGCGCGGTCACGGTCGGAGTCCAGTTCAGGACCAGCGGTAGGCGGGCGGGGGGCGCAGTCACCTCTCGGATCCTAACACCTGAGCCGGAGCCGCGCGGGGAGCTGGCAGAGGGTGCCGCGTGGGAGCGCGAGCCTCGCCGACAGTCACGAATATGGCCCCCGAGAAAGTTGGGTTCCCAGGACCAGCCCGGGCGAGACAGCCTTCCCCGGCCCGCCGGCCCCACCGAGAGGGGAGAGGATGGGAGGGCCACTCACCGTGCAGAGAAAAGAGCAGCAAAGGCGCCAGAGGGGAGCCCCGACAAGTCATCCCGGGGCCGCGGGGAGCGCGCCCGCCGCCCGCCCGGCTCCTCGTCGCAGCAGCCGAGGCGCGGGCCGGGCTCTCGGCGCTCTCGGGGCAGCCGGAACCTCCCAGACTATCCTCCTGGCCGCAGTCCGCCCGGCGGGGCTGGGACGGTGGGACCTGCCGACGAGGCAAGCGCGGCTCCCGCGCCGCCCGGCTCCGCAGAGGCTGAGCTGCGCGCAGGTGCGTCCCGGGCTCGCCGGCCTCGCCTCGCGGCGCCACGGCCACCTCGCACTGCCCCAGGACCCGCCGGCCCCTCGCGCCGCCTGGGGACAGCCACTCCCCCCCAACTCTCGCCCGGCTACTCGGGCGGCAGCCCGGCCGCGGCTCGGCTCAGCGCCGCCCACTCGCCCCTCTCGGTCTCCCGGGCAACCGCGGCTCCGGCGCGACGCCTGGCGGCCCACCCGCGGAGCGGGCGCGGCGCGCAGCTGGCGCGGCTCTGGCCACCTGTGAGCTGAAACGCCCGCTCCCCGCACGCCTCCGCGAGCGCCGGGGACCGAAGGCGGGCGTCCTCCTCGCAGGCAGCCAGGGCCCCTCTCCTGCCCGGATCCCCTCCCCGAGAGAGCTCCACGAGGCACTTCACCACAGCCTGCGTCCCAACCTCCGAGATTCTTTTCAGATTTCTGTTTCGCCCTTTCACTTTCTCCCAGTCCTTTCTTTTGTAGCCTAAATAGTCAAAAAAAAAAAAAAAAAAAAAAAAAACCATGACCCTGGCAAAGTTAAGAGTCGATGAAGTTTGTCCTATAGCTTTTATTTTTTTAACTACCCCTTTCTTCCTTCAAAGGGGCGTAGGGGCTGTACCATGGAAGACTTAGGTCAACTTAACAGTATTAAATTTTTTTGTTTTAAACCTTTTTGCTTTCTTAAACTAACTTCAAGTATTTGTTGAGTAGTAAAACTAGAAATTTTTATTTTCATGTTAACTAGAAATGTTTTTGTTGTGATAGTTGATTACTTTGGTTGGGTTTCTATTTTTTTGTTTCTTGGTTGGTTGGGAAGAGAGACCTTCATGGCATCTGAAATTATTTTACTTAAATATCTACCTACATCTTTCCTTATAAAACCTTATCTTCATTTCTCTAACAATGAGGTTGCTGCTCTCTTTCTTAAAGCCGATAGTCCCATTCTAGTTCAGTCTCTCACCCAAGCCTTCTAGATTTGAGGAAGTACATACCACCTTCTGTAATGTCAGACTGTCCTTGTTAATTTCTACGGCACCATATATTAGAATTCTTGGAGCCATTCAGAAATTCTGAGCCCCCATCTGGCAGATGCAATCCTCCCAGGGCAACTCAGAAACGAAAATAGTATGCACAGAAGAAACACAAAAAGGAAAAAAAAAAAATGCCTATACATGTGGACAAAGTTTGGGAGACATACATAAAAATTAAAATAGTATCAAGATGGTGGAATTAGGAATGCATTTTTTCTTTTCTGAAAATGTTGCTATTACAATTTCAAGTTTAAAAAAGACCACATTAAGAAATGCCAATCACTTTTAAGAAGAACACCCTGAAAAGATACAGTTTGTTTATTAATTTTAAATGCCTCCATTTTGCTATTTCCAGTTTGCTAGAATCCATGACTAGATCTCTAATGGCAAGAAATGAATGATATGACAGTGTAGAATTTTTTATATTAACAGAAATCTAATATTTTAAATATTTTATCACTTGGTTCATTCTTTTAAACTCCAGAGTAAGGACTCGATTTCTTTTTAATCCGTTCCGTTCAGTTCCTGACTTTGTCTTGTACATATTCCTACATTCTAACCCAGTCCCAAGTAGGGTAACAGTCAGTAATATAAGGAGAAGAGCAAGGTGTTACTTGGGGCAGAACTTTGCTTCATTATAATCCTACATTTAAATACAGAGATAGAGTACTTATTCTATAATTAAATAAGCTAGTAACTGAGGCTGAAAAGCCTTGAAAAAGCAAGTTACCTTTTTTAGCAATTCAGTTCAGTAAATATTTACTGAGTATACTGTGTAAGGCACTGGGTTGAAGGCTGAACACAAACTATATGACCCTTACCCTTACAAGGCTTCCAGTTGCACTTGGGATACATCTACAGTGCCATGAATCAGCACAGAAAGAGAGCTCTCCTGCCTCTTTGTCACCATAGTGTACTTTTGCCTTCCCAAACAGGAGCTAATGTGTTACTGAGAGGATAGAGAGCTCACAGTTCAGTGGAACAGTCCTTCTAATTGAAAAAGAAGTGTGGCTTCTGAAGTGAGACTGGGACTGATCAGATTTCAGGAGGCAATCTGGCTGCCCAGAAGCATGGGGGCAGATGGTAGATGGTGGACTCAAAAGAAGCAGATCGGAGTACTAGAAACTCCAAGTGCTGCACAGAGGCGTTCAAAAGGACACTCTCACAGGAAACAAAGAAAAAAAATGTGCTATTTAATTCACAGAGCTTATACTCCTGGCATGTGCTCTGAGTAAACTTTTTATTAGTAATGAGTTTTACCAACTCTTTTATCCTAGTCTGCCTTATAACCACAGTAGGATTTCTTTAAATCTCTTAATTATTCTGAGTGCTAAAGCAACAGACAGCATCTTTCATTTGTATAATACTTTATAAATTTCAAAGGGCTTACACATATGTTGTCTGATTTGATCTTCACGGCAACCCCAGGGAGTATGTAAGGCAAGTAGTATTACCCCTTCTTCACTCAACTAAGACACTAAGTCTCCAAAAGATCAATGGACACCAATGAGCAGAGCTGGAACCAACCCAAAAGTTTTCAACCACATCACAGAGTCTTTCTTTTATCTCTTTATAGACCAGCATCTATGGCAATGGCACCCCACTCCAGTACTCTTGCCTGGAAAATCTCATGGATGGAGGAGCTTGGTGGGCTGCAGTCCATGGGGTCGCTGAGAGTTGGACACGACTCAGTGACTTCGCTTTCACTTTTCACTTTCATGCATGGGAGAAGGAAATGGCAACCCACTCCAGTTTTCTTGCCTGGAGAATCCCAGGGACGGCGGAGCCTGGTGGGCTGCCGTCTATGGGGTCACACAGAGTCGGACACGACTGAAGTGACTTAGCAGCAGCAGCAGCAGCAGCAGCAGACCAACATCTAAAGAAATTTCTATCCACCATAATGTCTTAAAGCTATTTGTGGGGAACGCTGCTGTTGCTTCCCCAACATTCCTCCCACTGCCGCCACCACCCACCAGCACAGGAACTGAGAGTTGGACACGACTCAGTGACTTCGCTTTCACTTTTCACTTTCATGCATGGGAGAAGGAAATGGCAACCCACTCCAGTTTTCTTGCCTGGAGAATCCCAGGGACGGCGGAGCCTGGTGGGCTGCCGTCTATGGGGTCACACAGAGTCGGACACGACTGAAGTGACTTAGCAGCAGCAGCAGCAGCAGCAGCAGACCAACATCTAAAGAAATTTCTATCCACCATAATGTCTTAAAGCTATTTGTGGGGAACGCTGCTGTTGCTTCCCCAACATTCCTCCCACTGCCGCCACCACCCACCACACAGGAATAGCTGTAAAACTTGAATAAAACAAGCACCACCCTCACCTCTGGAGGGGCTAGGGCTGTTCTATCTGACCAAGGAAGAAATGCAGAGAGAAACAACTGGGGCAAGAGACTGTTATAGTGAATACTAATCTTGGATCAAAACCACTCATGACCTAGTCTTCCCTGGTGGTCTTCTTACAATGGTTGAGACTTCGCCTTCAAATGCAGGGAGTGTAGGTTCAATCCCTGGTTGGGGAGCTAAGATGTCACGTGCCTCATGACCAAAAGACCAAAACATACAACAACAGAAGCAATGTTGTAACAAATTCAATAAAGACCTTAAAAATGGTCCACATTAAAAATAAACAAAATCTTAAAAAAAAACACTGATGACCTTCAAATACAGTCAATGTGTCAATATTTTAAAAGGAGTTATCCAAATTGAAATTTTAGTCCTACACCAGTTTTTCTCCACCCATCAAAATGCAAGACCATCTCTTTCCACAGTCAGTTACTCTGCATTCAAGAAGAGAAAATTAAATTTATGATTAGTTTAGGAGAAACATAATTAGGAAAGAAAAACTATGGAGGGAATTATAAGGCTTCACAAAGCTAAATATAAATTATTTTAATTAGCTATTTTAAATTATTAATACCACCTATCCCTCTCCATTCATGTATGTAATTAAAGGTTAATTTATGTTTTGAGAATGTCTATGGAATATTTTATAAAAATATCATTCATAAAGTTAGAAAATTTCTTTTTGACCCTTGTTTGAGCCAATAACTCATTCTGTAATTATTTTTACCTCACTGCTTATAACCATATAGTCTAGAGCAGAGGCTGTTCCTTTTTTTTTTCAATTTGTATTGGAGTATAGTTTATTTACAATGTTGTATTAGTTTCTGCTATACAGCAAAGTTAATCAGTTATACATATATATGTGTGTGTGTGTGTGTGTGTGTGTGTGTGTGTGTGTATATATATATATATATATCTCCACTCTTTTTTAGATTCTTTTCCCATATAGGCCATACAGGGTATTGAGTAGAGTTCCCTGTGCTATATGGTAGGTCCTTACTTGTTACCTATTTTAAATACAGTAGTGTGTGTATGTCATTCCCAATCTCCCAGTTTATCCCCCTCCCTACTTTCCTCCTGGCAACCATGAGTTTGTTTCTACATCTGTGACTCTATTTCTATTTTGTAAATAAGTTCACTTGTACATTTATTTTTAGGTTCCACATATAAGTGAAGCACTTCTCTGGTAGCTCAGCTGGTAAAGGGTCTGCCTGCAATTCAGGAGACCCTGGTTCGATTCCTGGGTTGGGAAGATCCCCTAGAGAAGGGATACACCACCCACTCCAGTATCCTGGCCAGGAGAATTGCATGGACAGAGGAGTCTGGCAGGCTACATAACTGACATAACAGCAACTTTCACTTTCCCTGTAAGTAATATCATGTGATATTTGTCTTTCTATGATTTCCTTCCCTCAGTACAATCTCTAGGTACATCTATGTTGCTGCAAATGGCACTGTTTAGTTCTTTTCTCATGAGCCTGATCCTTTATAAGTAAAGTCTGAGAGGAATTCTTCCCCATTCCCCTTTGAGAAGAGGCAGTAAAGTCTCTGAAATAATAATAAAGGAGTAGAGAAGATAATAGTGGAATCATTAGAGTAAAGCAACAAGCAAACTAACAAGTGTCTATTGTATGTTAAGACATAAATAGATCATTTATTATTTTAAAACATCCTCCTCAAATTTTGGATCAATTTATAATCTAGACAGGTTAGTCTTTCTTATATCTGTTTTTGCCTACGCCTCTGTTAATGCTTGCCAGACAAGACTTCAGTTCAGTTCATTTCAGTTCAGTCGCTCAGTCATGTCCAACTCCATGCAACCCCATGAACCGAAGCACGCCAGGCCTCCCTGTCCATCACAAACTCCCGGAGTTCACTCAGACTCACGTCCATTGAGTCGGTGATGCCATCCAGCCATCTCATCCTCTGTCATCCCCTTTTCCTCCTGCCCCCAATCCCTCCTAGCATCAGAGTCTTTCCAGTGAGGCAACTCTTCACATGAGGTGGCCAAAGTATTGGAGTTTCAGCTTTAGTATCAGTCCTTCCAAAGAACACCCAGGACAGATCTCCTTTAGAATGGACTGGTTGGATCTCCTTGCAGTCCAAGGGACTCTCAAGAGTCTTCTCCAACACCACAGTTCAAAAGCATCAATTCTTCTGCACTCAGCTTTCTTCACAGTCCAACTCTCACATCCATACATGACCACAGGAAAAACCATAGCCTTGACTTGATGGACTTTTGTTGGCAAAGGAATGTCTCTGCTTTTGAATATACTATCTAGGTTGGTCATGACTTTCCTTCCAAGGAGTATGCATCTTTCAATTTCATGGCTGAAATCACCATCTACAGTGATTTTGGAGCCCAAAAAGTCTGACACTCTTTCCACTGTTTCCCCATCTATTTGCCATGAAGTGATGGGACCGGATGCCATGATCTTCGTTTTCTGAATGTTGAGCTTTAGGCCAACTGTTTCACTCTCCTCTTTCACTTTCATCAAGAGGCTTTTTAGTTCCTCTTCACTTTCTGCCATAAGGGTGGTGTCATCTGCATATCTGAGGTTACTGATATATCTCCCGGCAATCTTGATTCCAGCTTGTACTTCCTCCAGCCCAGTGTTTCTCATGATGTACTCTGCATACAAGTTAAATAAGCAGGGTGACAATATACAGCCTTGACTTACTCCTTTTCCTATTTGGAACCACTCTGTTGTTCCATGTCCAGTTCTAACTGTTGCTTCAGGAGGGCAAAGAGCATCTCTGGCCCCCCACGCCCTCACTATAGCCAATCCCTATCACTATGGTGAGTATTGCCGAAGTGAAGTTCCACATCTTCATTCATCTTGAGAAAAGTTAGCTCTTTCCCCTGAAACTATTTTATTATGAACACATTTGTTTTTAGACAAATTCTGAGCAGGGTTCAGTTTAACAGTGCTATTTAATTCATTGTAATGGCAAATTTTAAATAGAACCACTAGGATTTTTAGGACTTGAAAAGGGCATAGCATAAGAAGCATTTTACGACACCTGAAAATTTTTTGTATTCTCTTTCTTATAAGGAAAATAGTTTTGAAGTATTCTTCAAATTCTCTTTACCAGTTTTCATGAATCTAAAATAATCTGTTTCAACCTGTCACTTGACTCTATATATTGGGCTATTAGCAACCAATAATATTATGTTTTTCAAATTCAATGAGTTTTTCATAGAAGTTTAAAGTATAGATAAGACTTTAATTGCTGACAACAAAATAGATGAGAGAGCTTGACTTACAAAAAATGTGAAATTATTTTTTTAATCTTACATGCATTGATGAGCTCTCAATAAAATATAGAAAAGTCAAGCTAAAATCTAGAAAAAAGAAGGAATCCTCTATTAATAGTATGTGCTATTCTCAACAGAGCATCCAGAGTGACCCTATTAGGTCAGGTCAAGTCACTCCTCGACCCAAGTCCTGCCAATGGCTTCCCGTCTGTGAAAGTACAAGTCCTTGCTATAAACAAAAGTGCTTGTGTTAGATTCCTATTGCTGCTGTAACAAATCAGTGTAAACGTAATGGCATGAAATCACACAAAGTATTATCTGATAGTTCTGAGGTCAAAAGTCCAAAGTCTCATATGGTAGCTTTCTCATCTACAGAGGGGAGCAGAGCTGTGTTCCTTTCTGGAAAATCCATTCCCTTACCTCTTCAGCTTCTAGAGTCTACCTGTTTTCCATGGCTCATGGCCCCCTTCCTCCATCTTCAGAGCCGTCAACATAGACCTTCTCTCACTTTCTCTCACTGCCATCCCTCTGACTCTCTCTCCTGCTTCCTTCCACACTTAAGGACTCTTGTGATTCGAGTGGGCCCACTAGCATAATCTCCTCATCTCCAGTTCAGTTGAAGAAAGATCTTATCTCCATCTGCAACCATAATTCCCCTTTGCCATGTAAAGCAACATATCCATGGGCTCTAGGAGTTAGGAAGTAAGCCTCTTTGGTGGGGAGAGGGACGTTATTCTGTTTACAAGGCCTTGTGCGATGTATCCCCTACTATCTCTTTAATGTCTTCTTCTGTTTTCCCCTGGCTCATTCAGCTCTCAATACAGTGATCACCCCAATGTTTCTTGAATACACAGGAACATGTTTACTTCAGTTCAGTTCAGTTGCTCAGTCATGTCCAACTCTTGGTGATGCCATGGACCGCAGCATGCCACTCTTCTCTGTCCATCACCAACTCCCAGAGCTTACTCAAACTTATATCCTTCAAGTCAGTGATGCCATCCAACCATCTCATCCTCTGTCGTCCCCTTCTCCTCCTGCCTTCAGTCTTTCCCAGCAGCAGGGTCTTTTCCAAGGAGTCAGTTCTTCACATCAGGTGACAAAAGTATTGGAGCTTCAGCTTCAGCATCAGTCCTTCCAGTGAATATTCAGGACTGACTTCCTTTAGGATAGACTCATTCGATCTCCTTTCTGTCCAAGGGACTCTCACGAGTTTTCTCCAACACCACAGTTCAAAAGCATCAATTCTCCGGCACTCAGCTTTCTTTATAGTCCAACTCTCACATCCATACATGACTACTGGAAAAACCATAGCTTTGACTAGATGGACCTTTGTCAGGAAATGTTTACCTCAGGGCCACTGAAATTGTTCTTTCACTAGATTTTTGCATACCGCTCCTTTCACTTCAAGTCCTACGCATCACCTGAAGTGAGGCCTTAGCTGACCCTTATGTAAAATAAAAATTTAAAGATATTTTAAAATACCTTTCCCTATTGTATTTTTTTTAGCACTCCATCTCTAATACACTACAGTTTACTTAATAATCATGTTTGTTTATTGTCTGTGTCACTCAACAGAACCAATGAGGACTGGGACTTTGATCTGTCTCATTTATGGCTGAAATATTGGTACCTTAACAGTGCTTGTTACATAGTTGTTTTATTTAATCACTAAGAAATATATGCTAAGTTGTGTATGGCTCTTTTGCGACCCCATGAACTGTAGCCCACCAGGTTTCTCTGTCCATTGGTATTTCCCAGGCAAGAATACTGGAGTGAGTTGCCATTCCTTCTCCAGGGGATCGTCCCGCCCCAGGGATCGCACCTGCATCTCCGGCACTGGCAGGCAGATTCTTTAACATGGAGCCACCTGACACTGAATAACCATTCTAATAGATAGATCGGTGACTGAAGCAAAATTTCACAGGATTGAAACTAATCAGGATGCATTCTCTGGCCACAATTATATTAAGCTGTATATCAATAACAGGATGAGTACACACACATACACATGCACATTTGGATGCTAATAAAGCCACCTCTAAATAATTCAAAATCTAAAATTAAATCATAAAGGAAGCTAAAGTATTTAGAAGAAAACAATAATAAAGATATCAAAGCCTGTCCAATACAGCTAGAATATAAATATGGAGGGAAACTTAGAGCCTTAAATGTTTATATGAAAAAAGATGAAAGCCTAAAAACATTCTCTGACATAAATTGTAGCAATATTTTCTTAGATCTGCCTCCCAAGGCAAAAGACATAAAAGCGAAAATAAGCAAATGGGACCTAATCAAAGTTAAAGGCTTTTACATAGCAAAAGAGACCATAAATAAAATATAAAAAAAAAAAAACTACAAATTGGGAGAAAAGAATTGCAAATGATGCACCCAATATGGGGTTAATTTCCAAAATATAGAAATACCTCATACACCTCAACATCAAAAACAAAACAAAGCATAACCCCATCAAAAAATGGGCAGAAGATCTAAATAGACATTTCTCCAAAGAAAAGATACAGTTGACAAACATGCATATGAAAAGATGCTAAATGTCACTAATTATTAGAGAAATGCAAATCAAAACTATAACGCACTGCACTCACATCTGAATTTTCAGGCTATCATCAAAAAGTCTACAAAGAATAAATGCTGGGGAGGGTGTAGAGAAAAGAGAATCCTCCTCCATTGTTGGTGGGAATGTAAATTAGTACAACCCCTGTGGAGAACAGTATGGAGTTTTCTTAAATTAAAAACAGAGCTACCATATTATCTAGTAGTCCTACTCCTGGGCATATATTCAGAAAAACAAAAATTCTAAAGCAAAAAGATACAGGCACCCCAATGATTATAGCAGCCAAGCTGCTGCTGCTGCTGCTAAGTCGCTTAAGTCGTGTCCGACTCTGTGCGACCCCACAGACAGAAGCCCACCAGATTCCCCCGTCCCTGGGATTCTCCAGGCAAGAACACTGGAGTGGGTTGCCATTTCTTTCTCCACAATATCCAAGCCGCGGGAGCAACTTAAATGTCCATCAACAGATGAATGGATAAAGAAGTACTATATATACATATAGACCTGATGGACTATAAGTCATAAAAAAGAATGAAATAATGCCATTTGCAGCAACATGGAAGAACTTAGCTTATAATACTAAGTAAAATTCAGACAGAGAAAGACAAATATTATAGATATCACTTATACATGGAATCTAAAAATAATACAAATGAATCTATTTACAAAACAGAAGCAAACTCACAGTCATAGAAAACAAACTTATGGTTGCCAAAAAGGAAAGAGAGGGAGGGGGATAATTTGGGAATATGGGATTAACAGATACATAATACCATATATAAAATAAATAAGCAACAAGGTATAACATAGGAAAACAGGCTTCCCTGGTGGCTCAGCTGGTAAATAATCCACCTGCAATGCAGGAGAGCTGGGTTTGATCCCTGGGTTGGGAATATCCCCTGGAGAAGGGAAAGGCCACTCACTCCAGTATTCTGGCCTGGAGAATTCCGTGGACTATAAAGTCCATGGGGTCGCAAAGAATCGGACACGACTGAAAGACTTTCAAAAAAAATAAAAAAACAGGAAACAATATTCAATATTTTATAATAACCTATAATTAAAAGTAATCTGAAAAAATAGTATATGTAACTGAATCATTTTGTTATACACCTGAAACTATATAGTATTGTAAATCAACTATACTTTGATTTTTTTAAAAAAGGATGAAAGCCTAAACACTAATGAATTAAGATACAGCTTAAGAAGTTTGTCAAGGAAAATAAAGTATATCCAAAGAAATTAGAAGGAATAAGATAATGAAGGGTAAAATTAATAAAATATTGAACAAACATATAGAGAAGATAAACTCAGTCAGAAGTTAGTACCTTGAGAAGTTTCATTAAATTAACTAGACTAGTGAGACTAATAAATGAGTGAAGGAGAGCTCTCAAGTAATATCAGAATAAAAAAGGAGAGACATCACTATAGATCCTGCAGGCATTTAAAAATAAGAAGAATAATGAATAATTTTATACCAATAAATGTGAAAACTTGGAAGAAATGAACAAATTCCTAGAAAATATATAACTTATCAACTCTTGCTCAAAAATAAAGAGAAAAACTAAATAATCTCATATGAATAAGATTCATAGTAAGAATCTCATACTAATTATAGTAATAGTTTAAAATCTTCCTATGAATAAATCTTCAGATCCAGACAATTTTAACAGTAGTTTTTATCACATATTCAGGAAATTAAAAATTCCAATCTTTTGCAAACTAGGAGAATACAAGAAACACTCCTCAACTTATTTTATGATGCTAGTATTATACTGAATATCAAATATTGGCAAATATAATGAGAGAAAGGAAAAGGGTCCAACTTTCATCATCTCAAGAGATGCAAATCCATATTACCAATCAAGTCTAGTGAAATATGGAAAAGATAATACGTCACACCAATTGGATTTATTTCAGGAATATAAGATTGGGTTATCTGAAAAATAGTGCTATTTGCTACATTAAGAAATGAAAGGAGAAAAAAAAAATTATACAACCATTTCATTAAGTTCCTATGAAAGCAAGGCTTTGAGAAAGCTGGTTCCCACGCTTGGAGAACAGTAAACTCAGCATGAAGAACTATAGGGTAGGACTACTATTAATGGCACTAGACTGCTTAAGGTAAGAAAATAACACGCTTAAATTCTTAAATTCTGGGCTCAAGGCATGAAACTCAGATGCTTTCTAAGAGTGTGCTAAAATAACCTCTAAGATTTAGGGCTGAAAAGATTCATTTCAGAAATAAGGTCTATAATCTCAATAATCTCATTTCTTCCTGTGCATTTATATAGTTACGATTTTAACTAGCTTTCTGTTTCTTTCCTTTTCCTTTACTATTTTATTTAGACATGATGGTGGCAGGTAACTTTACAATCAGTCCACAGACTGAATACTATCAAGACAGAAGAACAACTCATTGAACTTAAATCTGGAAAACGTAACTAATATTAGCCTTTGGGTTGTCTTCTAAAATGGAAGAGAACAACTGGGTTATTTTTCGAATGTAAGGAAGATACCGCATTATGTATTTTTTAAGTATTGTTTTTTCCATCACTAAGTAATGTCCGACTCTTTGAGACCTCACGGACTGCAGCCCACCAGGACTCCCTGTCTCTCACTATCTCCTGGTGTTTGCCCAAGCTATGTCCACTGAACGAGACAACTGGATGACAACCGGATGAGTTTGAGCAAGCTCAGGGAAATGGTGAAGGACAGGGAAACCTGGAGTGCTGCGGTCCATGGGGTCCCAAAGAGTCAGACACGACTGAGCGAATGAACAACAGTGTCCATGGAGTCCGAGATGGTACCCAACCATCTCATCCTCTGCTGCCCTCTTCTCCTTCTGGATTAATAGCTGGCCAGGAATTCCAGGGGTCCTGTTGCTAGATCCTTATCTATTCCTGAACTGGCTGTGGCTTACTGCCACCTGGTAGTACTTCAATTAAAGTTCAACTATTGGGAGTGGTTTTAAATATGTGCTGTGCTGATGGCATCTGGCCCCATCACTTCATGGGAAATAGATGGGGAAACAGTAGAAACAGTGTCAGACTTTGTTTTTGGGGGCTCCAAAATCACTGCAGATGGTGACTGCAGCCATGAAATTAAAAGGCGCTTACTCCTTGGAAGAAAAGTTATGACCAACCTAGATAGTACATTCAAAAGCAGAGACATTACTTTGCCAACTAAGGTCCGTCTAGTCAAGGCTATGGTTTTTCCTGTGGTCATGTATGGATGTGAGAGTTGGACTGTGAAGAAGGCTGAGCACCGAAGAATTGATGCTTTTGAACTGTGGTGTTGGAGAAACTCTTGAGAGTCCCTTGGACTGCAAGGAGATCCAACCAGTCCATTCTGAAGGAGATCAGCCCTGGGATTTCTTTGGAAGGAATGATGCTGAAGCTGAAACTCCAGTACTTTGGCCACCTCATGCGAAGAGTTGACTCATTGGAAAAGACCCTGATGCTGGGAGGGATTGGGGGCAGGAGGAGAAAGGGACGACCGAGGATGAGATGGCTGGATGGCATCATGGACTCAATGGACATGAGTCTGAGTGAACTCCGGGAGTTGGTGATGGACAGGGAGGCCTGGCGTGCTGCAATTCATGGGGTCGCAAAGAGTCGGACACGACTGGGCGACTGAACTGAACTGTGTTGTGCTTAGTCGCTCCATCATGTCTGACTCTGAGATGCCATGAACTGTAGCGCGCTAGGCTCCTCTGTCCATGGGGGTTCTAGCTTTTAAGTATGTGCTGTGCGGTGCTTAGTCGCTCAGTCGTGTCTGACTCTGCCACGCCATGGACTATAGCCCGCCAAGCTCCTCTGTCCATGGGGATTCTCCAGGCAAGAATACTGGAGTGGCTTGCCATGTCTTCCCCCAGGGTATCTTCCCAACCCAGAGATGGAACCCAGGTCTCCTGCATTGTGGGTGGATTCTTTGCCGTCTGAGCCACCAGGGAAGCGCAAGAATACTGGAGTGGGTAGCCTCTCTCTTCTCCAGGGGAACTTCCCCACCCAGGAATTGAACCAATGTCTCCTAAATTGCAGGCGGATTCTTCACCAACTGAGCTACCAGGGAAGCCCGTTTTTAAGTGTAAACGTAAAGAAAAATGTGTGGGCAGATGTTGGATATCAGAAGGGATAGACTCAAATGTTTTGGTTGTTAACATTTTTTGACTGTTAAGCGTCAAGACCCTCTTCCAGTGTTCATCGAATTCCCCGAAGTTTGATTCTCAATGGGAAGCAGAGCACACTCTCCACTGCAGAAGCCAGGAGTGCTTCCCCGCCTCCTAGCAACCAGCGTGTAGTCAGGGCAACCAGGTATGGCCTCCGTATGCGGTGCCTGCAGTAGTGGCGCCAGGAGCTGTCCAGTGAGTCCTCACTGGATTGTTCCTACAGTGTCATTTTGGCTGCCTAGCTTCCATGGGTTGTGGCTTCTTTTCTGATCCTTTAGACTTCCCATCTTTTCCACGAGTTACCCAACATCCTAGACTTTCTCTGCTCTAATTAATCGCCATGCATTTCTGTTGCTTGCCACAAAGAGCACTGTCTTTAGGATTAAAGTGTTCCGAGGTTTTTTCCTTTCTAGAAGGGCGTTAGAGATACTAACATACTTCAAATGGGGAAGGTCGTACTTGATGACAGCCATCAGAGATCTTTCTAGGCTAGTACTCAAAAGATATGAAGAAACAAGCCATGACAAGAACCAGATATTTCAAAAAAGACGGCCTCTGGTCTGGTAACATACATATCAATATGTGGATCGGTATATTCAGTTGGGTATACATTTCAGATTTAATTTCATCTATATTTATGGCATACTTACTATATGCTAGGCACCATGTTATGTATTTCAGTATACGTAGTCTCATATAAATCCTCAGAAAAAAACCCATGGTTTTACTCATGTTTTCAACTGAGGAAAACTGAGATTCAGAGATGCTTTGAACTGCTTTGTCAAGATCACTCAACTCTTTAAGTAGCAAAAACCACATAGTAAAACCCAACCTTTTGGACTCAAAGGCCACTGTTCTTTCCACTAGACCTTGATATCTCTATTTGAATTAGCAACCTGATTAACTATCGGAACTGATAATACTTCTGCCAATTTTTAATATTAAAAAATTGTTGATTTAGATGCTATCCTGTCTTCTAAATCTGTTCATGAATATTCTCCCTTAAAAGATATAGACTTACATAATTAAATGGATACATCCCGCTTAAAAATTAACCTAAACTTTTAGAATTAATGAGCTTGAAGGAATCAGTAATATCTGGATTTTGTGCACCATTAATAATAAAATCAGAAGTAATCCATAAAAATAGAATTCAAATTAAAAAACAGTGAGGCACATGATGTTTATAGTAACACAATAAGGAAAAAGTTAGATGGCCTGAAAAATATTTTAATTCTAATAAATCAGTTCATAGCTTTAATACCATTTTAGAAAAATTAACATGTATTTACTCATTATTACCAAAACCCACATGTTAATACTCTATAATTCTAAAGGAAAGGTCCCCCAGTATTAGAGACCTTTCTTGTGCACTATTTCAGATCTTCTCAGCCCTACCTCTCCTTCCAGCCTTTGCTGAAGGCTTGGCTCAGCTTCTCACTGAATAATCTGACAGTGACTTGCTTCAGAGTGGCCTATACCAAGTACCCCTCCCTGCTCAGGAGCTTCTCCGACACTGTTGCCTGGGACACCGGCAGGAATCTGGTAGCACCGGGATGTCTACACTTACAGGGACACTTCCTGACCAACGTGGGATGGAGCCAATGGATAATCCTTCTCCCTTGCATACAAGCTACAGCTCTCAGTTCGAAAGGTCCTCAGAAGGTGCTGGCACGATCAATAGCAACCAGCTGACAATGAACATAACCTAACTGGCTTTTCCTCCCTCCCTTTTCACTCCCTCATCAATTAACCCCCTCTTTTGAAATTACTTTTTAAATAAACCAGCTCTAAATATGTCTTTGACTCAAAACAAATATTCATGGGACCCCAGGCTAAGAGACCTACTCTTAAGTAAATTTTATATATCTATAATATGGCTCTTACTAAGATTCTACTGTAGCTTTTTAAATAGCCAGATATTTTTATATTATACATCAAACTTCTGGAAATAGTACACTTCTTCTTGTCTTATGGGTCTTGGCAGGTTTCTATCGTGCCTTTTTGATATCTAGAATCAAATATGGCAAATGCAAATGTAGAGTTTGCATTTGAACTTCTAAATGACAAAAGGTTTGCTCAGTTTCAACTCTGCTTTACTTTTTAATAATTTTTAGAAAGTCACTTAGTTCATGGGGTCGCCAAGTGTCAGATACGACTGAGCAACTGAACTGAACTGAACTAGCTTCTCTGTGCCTCACTATATCCTTTATAAAAATGATTTTATTTCCTACTTCATGCTTATCATAAGGATTCAATGAGGTAACATACGAAAATGCCTATTATAGGGACTTTCCTGGTGGCTCAAATGGTAAAGAATCTGCCAGCAAAGCAAGAGACCCAGGTTTGATCCCTGGGTCGGGAAGATCCTCTGGAGAAGGGAATGGCAACCAACTCCAGTATTCTTACCTGGAGAATCCCATGGACAGAGGAACCTGGAAGGCTACGTACAGTCCATGGGGTCACAAAGAGTCGGACATGACTGAGTGACTAACACTACTACTACTAGGGACTGGTGGATAATTGGCCTGGCAAGTGATGTTATCTGCTGTTCTTGTTATCATTAGTGTACATCACTGACTCTATTTGAAAGTCTGCCATCATGGGGATAAAATATCCATTTTGTGGAGTTTGTACTTTTACCAAAAACTTTTTGCAACCATAAGCAAATTATTTGTATTCATTTAGTGTTTGGAATCAAGATATATCCATAACACAAACTGAGCAAACTTGTGTATGAATTTTTGAAATGAGAGAGTTTGAGGCTTATTTTCTTTTTTTTTTTTCTTTTCAGCTTTTTTTTCTTTTTTATTTTTTAAATTAATTTTTATTTTTTAGTTTGTTTTGCTTTACAATACTGTATTCATTTTGCCATACATTGACATGAATCAGCCACACATGTACATGAACTCCCCATCCCAACGCCCACCTCTCCCCTCCCGCCCCACACCATCTCTCTGGATTATCCCTGTGCCTCAGTCCCAAGCATCCTGCATCCTGCATCGAACCTAGACCAGCGATTCATTTCACTTATGATATCATACATGTTGCACTGCCATTCTCCCAAATCATCCCTCCCTCTCCCTCTCCCACAGAGTCCAAAAGGCTGTTCTATACATCTGTGTCTCTTTTGCTGTCTTGCGTACAGGTTTATCATTACCATCTTTCTAAATTCCATATATATGTGTAAGTATACTGTATTGGTGTTTTTCTTTCTGGGTTCTTCACTCTGTATAATCGGCTCCAGCTTCATCCACCTCATTAGAACTGATTCAAATGTATTCTTTTTAATGGCTGAGTAATACTCCATTGTGCATATGTACCACAGCTTTCTTATCCATTCATCTGCTGATGGACATAATACTTTTGTCTCACAACCAACCCTACCCTGTCCTTCCCCCACTACTAAAAATGCAGAACTTCCATGCAGTCCCTCACCAATTTAACAGGCATGGAAAAATCCAGGCATAATTGTTGAGTGTAAAATAAATAATTATAGCATGTAAAATGTATAGCAACAGTAGTATGAGATTAAAAAAAATAGCTGGGTTAATACATTGGCTAACTGGCCAGGAATTCCAGAGGTCCTGTTGCTAGATCCATCTCTCTTCCTGTCCTAGCTGTGGTTTAGCGCCACTTGGTGGTACCTCAAGCTAAAGCTCAGCTATTGGAAATGTTTCTTGGGTCCTGTATTGATTGGTACTTCCAGGACAGCCTTGGTGATTCCAGGATCAATGAACTGGCACTTGTTTCATCAGTTTGATGCAAGAATGCTGGGCCATAACATACAGAGACACACCCTCTGCTTTCTAAGACAGAACTAATTGCCATCTAACCTTCTTTGTGAAATAACTTCTTTACTGATCTCTGAACCTTGACCTTGGTCACAGATTTCTACCAAACTGCTTTTAAGAAATTAGGTTTTCAGTGCAATCTTTTAAAATATGTTTTATGTGGAATATATTATTTTAAAATAGCATTATACTATGTAATGTAATAAAAGGATCACAGTCTATCTTAGAGAAGAGATTCTAATTGTAAATAAAGCATATAAAGATATATTTTATTAGTGATGACAGCCTATCAACATATCTGTATCATTGGTAAGAGAGAGAAGAGGCTTAAGTTTAAGTAGATGGGGCTGCTAATTAAAGCCATAACAACTGAGAGGGAGTGAAATATATTACTACAGAAATTAACTGAGTCAACTTTAGGTATGTCAAATCAAAGAGGAGAATAATTCCCTTAGAAATAATCCTATTTGGAGGGTGAAAGAAAGACTAGACAACTATTTTAACTTGTAAAGATTGTAAAGTATAATTTAAATACATCTGAAAATGCAGATATTGACTTTGCAAAGGTCTAAATTTCAGATAATAATAAAACCCCAGGTACATTTTACAGTATTCCACAGCCAGCAATTAAAAGGTAGGTGATAATTATGTATTAGATGTCACTGCTAACATTTACCCAATCAAAAAATCAGTCTCCATCCTTTCCTTTTGATCCTTGCACAGTAAACAGCTAGGATTAGTGACACTAGTTAAAGTGAAGAGGGAAAGAGGAGGAAAGAAATCACATACTTGCTACCGATTAAAAAGGTGCTATTTGTTAACAGTTGTTCACTGCTTTGGGAGGAAGTTTTTCACGTCTCTGATTCTGTTGTCATGGCAATGGCAATGGAGATCTCTATCTTCCCGGCACTGCAATTCCATATAGCAATGATTCTCTAAAGTAGGAGACAACTGAGGGAGAAAAAGCAGTGGGCAGGAGGAGTGATCATTGTTGAGCCTCTGCTGGGTGCAGGGCATTTTGCATTGTCTCATTTAACCCTGACAGCAATACTACTGGGAAGTATCTTCCATTTACAAAGGCGGAAAGTGAGGTCCATAAGGCACCTTAACCAAGACTACGTAAACTGTCAAGTTGGAATTCAGATCTTCTGACCTTAGAGCACACACTATATTACAGTTCTTCTAGATCAAAGAAGTAATAGTCTAACTTTTAACCCTAGGTCCTCAGCAAGAGGATGTGCAGCATCGTTCTACATATACCATTTACTCCTCACCACAACTCAGGAAGAAGAATCATGTTCATCACAAAAGGGTGAACTGACATATACAGGGAATGTAATTCCTATTTGTAGAAATAATGGGGAATTGACACGTCTGTCTGACTATAAATTCCATCTTCTATCCACTCTCCCACTCTACCTATTATAACAAGAAGTGGTGACAACATGTAGTGTGAAACCAGCCTATTAAAATAAACCATGTATAAAACAGATGCAGAAGTACCAGCAGTACTGCCCTATATTTATCTGCAGCCTAAGTGTTTAATATCATCTGGATCCTGGCTCTCAAACTGCTAAGCAATTTTGTATATTCTGAGACTATACGGCATTCAGAGATACTTCTGGCTATGTCAAGGTAACCAGTGCCAATGCATTCTGCTCTCCATCACCAATGGAGCCAAGCAAAATTGTGTAACTATAAAAAGATCTGATCTGCTTGAATCTAGTTTATGCTATCTGGGGATAGAAAGAAACTGATACCAAAATAAATGTTCATACTTCTGAGAAAGGCTTAGTTTGCATAATCAGAAGTCCCCCAGGTGACCATGCAGGAGTTGCTATCTGTTGATGGCTGCTCTCTCAGAGGAAGCATACAAGAAAACATGAATAGAAACACTGATGGTTATTCAAGGCCAGCACAATGCCACAGTCGAATGAGAGATCTGATTAAGACTGAGGCCACAGACTAACCCTTATCTGAAAAATCACACTCATATAGCAAAAGTTTTATTAGAAATCTAGAGTATCACATTTAACTACATGAACTCAATAGTTCACCCCCTATCAAAAGTTCAAAACTAAAAATACCAAATTTAAAAATCATTTACCATGTCAGACTGTAAAGAGCCTGCCCGCAATGCGGGAGGCCTGAGTTCAATCTCTGGGTCCAGAAGATCCCCTGGAGACAGAAATGGCAACCCACTCCAGTATTCTTGCCTGGAAAATCCCATGGACTGAGGAGCCTGGTGGTTACATACAGTCGATAGGATCTCAAAGAGTCAGACACAACTGAGCGACTACACTTTCACTTTCACCTTGTCATTTTCATAGATTCAGCTTGCCTCACCTTCCTAGGTAACTGTGCCATGAAGAATTGTAATATATCTAACCATGGTTGTTTCAGTCTTTCAAGAAGTGAAAGGTAAATCAGCTAGGTAAGTTCAGTTCAGTCGCTCAGTCATGTCCAACTCTTTGCAACCCCATGAATCACAGCATGCCAGGCCTCCCTGTCCATCACCAACTCCCGGAGTTCACTCAGACTCGTATCCATAGAGTCATTGATGCCATCCAGCCATCTCATCCTCTGTCATCCCCTTCTCCTCCTGCCCCCAATCCCTCCCAGCATCACAGTCTTTTCCAATGAGTCAACTCTTTGCATGAGGTGACCAAAGTACTAGAGTTTCAGCTTTAGCATCATTCCTTCTAAAGAAACCCCAGGGCTGATCTCCTTCAGAATGGACTGGTTGGATCTCCTTGCAGTCCAAGGGATTCTCAAGAGTCTTCTCCAACACCACAGTTCAAAAGCATCAATTCTTCAGCGCTCAGCCTTCTTTACAGTCCAACTCTCACATCCATACACGACCACTGGAAAAACCATAGCCTTTACTAGATGGACCTTAATCTGCAAAGTAATGTCTCTGCTTTTGAATATGCTATCTCCATTCCGTTCAGTCACTCAGTCGTGTCCAACTCTTTGTGAACCCATGAATCACAGCACGCCAGGCCTCCCTGTCCATCACCAACTCCCGGAGTTCACTCAGACTCATGTCCATTGAGTCCATGATGCCATCCAGCCATCTCATCCTCGGTCGTCCCCTTCTCCTCCTGCCCCCAATCCCTCCCAGCATCACAGTCTTTTCCAATGAGTCAACTCTTCGCATGAGGTGACCAAAGTACTAGAGTTTCAGCTTTAGCATCATTCCTTCTAAAGAAACCCCAGGGCTGATCTCCTTCAGAATGGACTGGTTGGATCTCCTTGCAGTCCAAGGGATTCTCAAGAGTCTTCTCCAACACCACAGTTCAAAAGCATCAATTCTTCAGCGCTCAGCCTTCTTTACAGTCCAACTCTCACATCCATACACGACCACTGGAAAAACCATAGCCTTTACTAGATGGACCTTAATCTGCAAAGTAATGTCTCTGCTTTTGAATATGCTATCTCCATTCCGTTCAGTCACTCAGTCGTGTCCAACTCTTTGTGAACCCATGAATCACAGNCTGTTTCCCCATCTATTTCCCATGAAGTGATGGGACCAGATGCCATGATCTTCGTTTTCTGAATGTTGAGCTTGAAGCCAACTTTTTCACTCTCCTCTTTCACTTTCAACAAGAGGCTTTTTAGCTCCTCTTCACTTTCTGTCATAAGGGTGGTGTCATCTGCATATCTGAGGTTATTGATATTTCTCCCAGCAATATTGATTCCAGCTTGTGTTTCTTCCAATCCAGCGTTTCTCATGAGAATATGCTATCTAGGTTGGTCATAACTTTTCTTCCAAGAATTAAGCGTCTTTTAATTTCATGGCTGCAGTCACCATCTGTAGTGATTTGGAAGCCCCAAAAAATAAAGTCTGACAATGTTTCCACTGTTTCTCCATCTATTTCCAATGGAGTGATGGGACTGGGTGCTATGATCTTCGTTTTCTAAATGTTGAGCTTTAAGCCAACTTTTTCACTCTCCTCCTAATTAGGCACTTTTCTTGGTGTTTCTTGTGTGTGAGTGTGTGAAGTCGCTCAGTTGTGTCCGACTCTTTGCGACTCCATGGACTGTAACCTACTAGGCTTCTCGGTCCATGGGATTCTCCAGGCAAGAATATTGGAGTGGATTGCCATTTCCTTCTCCAGAGGATCTTCCCAACCCAGGGATCGAACCCGGGTCTCCCACATTGGAGGCAGACGCTTTAACCTCTGAGCCACCAGGGAAGCCTTATATCTCATTAAACTCTCCCAATATTGAGATATACAGAGTATTTTTGTACTAGAAAATAACCATCAGTTACTCTCAAATTGCATTTTTGAGAAGCTGTAACCCAGTTTGGGAGTCTTCAGTTCAGTTCATTTGCTCAGTCATGTCAGACTTTTTTCAGCTCCATGGACTGCAGCAATCCAGCCTTCCCTGTCCATCACCAACTCTTGGAATTTACTCAAACTCATGTCCATCAAGTCAGTGTTGCCATCCAACCATCTTATCCTCTGTTGTCCCCTTCTCCTCCCACCTTCAATCATTCCTAGCATCAAGGTCTTTTCAAATGAGTCAACTCTTCGCATCAGGTGGCCAAAGTATTGGGGTTTCAGCTTCAGCATCAGTCCTTTCAATGAATATTCAGGACTGATTTCTTTTAGGATGGACTGGTTGGATCTCCTTTTTGTCCAAGGGACTCTCAAGAGTCTTCTCCAATACCACAGTTCAAAAGCATCAGTTCTTTGGCACTCAGCTTTTTTATAGTCCAACACTCACATCCATACATGACTATTGGAAAGACCATAGCTTTGACTAGATGGACCTTTGTTGGCAAAGTAATGTCTCTGCTTTTTAATATGCTGTCTAGGTTGGGCATACCTTTTCTTCCAAGGAGTAAGCGCCTTTTGATTTCATGGCTGCAGTCACCATCTGCAATGATTTTGGAGCCCCCAAAATAAAGTCTGCCATTGTTTCCATTGTTTTCCCATCTATTTGCCATGAACTGGTGGGACTGGATGCCATGATCTTAGTTTTCTGAATGTTGAATTTTAAGCCAACTTTTCCACTCTCTTCTTTCACTTTTATCAAGAGGCTCTTTAGTTCTTCACTTTCTGCCATAAGTGTGGTGTCATCTGCATATCTGAGGTTATTGATATTTCTCCCGGCAATCTTGATTCCAGCTTGTGCTTCATCCAGCCCAGCATTTCTCATGATGTACTCTGCATATAAGTTAAATAATATATTTATTATTAATAATATATTATTGCAGGATGACAATATACATACTCCATACAATTGACATAGTGCTTTCCCAATTTGGAACCAGTCTGTTGTTCCATATCCAGTTCTAACTGTTGTTTCCTGACCTGCATACAGATTTCTGAGGAGGCAGGTCAGGTGGTCTGGTATTCCCATCTCTTTCAGAATTTTCCACAGTTTGTTGTGATCCACACAGTCAAAGGCTTTGGCAGGGTCAACAAAGCAGAAGCAGATGTTTTTCTGGAACTCTCTCACTTTTTTGATGGTCCAACAGATGTTGGCAATTTGATCTCTGGTTCCTCTGTCTTTTCTAAATCCAGCTTGAACATCTGGAAGATCACGGTTCACGTACTGCTGAAGCCTGGAGCCTTAGATGTCACATTAAATCCTTCCCCCATGGCTCCCAGTAAGCAAGCTAGAGTCACCACAGGTCAGAAAATATGGATTTTTTAAAAAAGCCTTATTGAGACTTAATTCATCTATCACATTATTCACCAATTTAAGGTGTACAACTCAATGATATTTAGTTTAGTGACAAAGTTGTACAACTATCACCACCGTAAATTTTAGAACATTTTCATCACCCCAAAGACACTCCATATTTATCTGCAGTCACTCTCCAATTCCAATGCCTAGGTAACCACTAATATACTTTCTGTCTCTATCCATTTTTCTACTCTGGCCATTTCATATACACAGAATCTTATAGTCTGTGGTTTTCTATGGCAGTTTTCTTTCACTTAATAGTTTATTTCAAGGCTCATCCCTGTTCTAATATGTATCAGAACTTTATTCCTCTTGTGAAATCGTTGTATGGATATACAATATTTTGTTTATCCATTCTTTGGTTGATGGATATGTGAACTGGCTATTACTAGTAATGCTTCCATGAAGACTCATGTACAAGTTTTTGTGTTTTGGTAGTAGAATTTCTGGGTCATATAGCAAAGTCTGTGTTTAACATTTTGAGGAACTTCCAGACTGTTTCTAAAGTGGCTATACGCTCTCCCTAACAGTGTTTAAAGTTTCCAGTTTCCTTACATATTAACCAACATTTATTATCATCTTATTGATTATTATTACCTCTTTGATTATAGTTCCTAGTAGGTATGAAGTAGTATTTCCTTGTGGTTTTGACATGTGTTTTCCTGATTCTTAATTGTACTGAGCATCTTAACGTATTTATTGGCTAATTGTGTATTTTCTTCAGAGAAATGTTTATTCAAGTCCTTAGCTTATTTTTAAATTGTGTTACATTTCATTTTGAAGCTTTTTCTCTTGCTGAGCTGCAGGAATCCTTTATATATTCTGAATACTAGACCCTTATCAGATAAATTATTTGCAAGCACCTATTTGATTATAGTTCCTAGTAGGTATGAAGTAGTATTTCCTTGTGGTTTTGACATGTGTTTTCCTGATTCTTAATTGTACTGAGCATCTTAACGTATTTATTGGCTAATTGTGTATTTTCTTCAGAGAAATGTTTATTCAAGTCCTTAGCTTATTTTTAAATTGTGTTACATTTCATTTTGAGGCTTTTTCTCTTGCTGAGCTGCAGGAATCCTTTATATATTCTGAATACTAGACCCTTATCAGATAAATTATTTGCAAGCACATCCTCCCATTCTATGGATTGTCTTTTCAGTCTTTTGATAGTGTCCTTTGATATACAAATATTTTTGTTTTGATGTAATCCAATTTACCTGCTTTTGCTTTTGTTGCCTTTTTTGGTTGCACTTTTGGTGTCATATTTAAGAAACCATTCCTTAATCCAATGTCATAATGATATAGACTAATTTTCTTTCTGAGAGTTTTACACTTTTAACTTTCTGTCTTTGATTCATTTTCAGTTAATTTTTGCATGTGCTACAGGTAAAGGTCCAACTTCATTCTTTGGTGTATGAATATCCAGTTGCTTCAGTGACCCCTATTGGGACTATTCTTTACCATTGAATATTCTGGCAACTTTGTCAAAAATAAACTGACCTTAAATGTACAGATCTATTTGGGGACTCTCAATTATATTCCACTGGATAGGCCTATTTTCACACCATAACTGCACGGTCTTGATTCCTGTAGCTTTGTATTTAGTTTTGAAATAAGGAAGTATGAGTCTTCCAACTTTGTTTTCAAGATCATTCTAGTTCTCCTGGGATTTCTATGTGAATTTTAGAGTCAGCTTGACAATGTATACAAGAAAAAAAAAGAGCTGGAATTTGATAGGGACTGTATGTCTCTCCAGGTCAATTTATGGAGTATGGTTCTCTCAACAATATTAAGTTTTTGGATCCACAAACACAAGATGTACTTCCATTTGTCTAGATCCTTTTTAATTCAGGAAATATAAATCTTAAGATAGGAATCATAAATAAGAGAATCTAGGAGAATATCCAGAGAAAAAGAAAAGCTGTCTGTAAACTTTCCAATTCTGTAAAACTGGGCTCTATTTAGTGTATGTGTGTTCTATGGGATTCCTTTGTTTCCTTATAGTAAATCTGCTATGCTGAATTGGACTTGAATGGATTTCTGCTCCTTGTGATCAAATAAATGCTTCTGGGCCAAGACATTATCAATAAGACTTTGAAAAGTTCAATAAGCGTCTGAAATCAGAGCACTCATAAATGGCCGAGTTCAGATTTGAACTCAGGTCCAGCTGACTCCAAAGTCCATGTTCTTCCCATTACCATCCTTTATGAGTCCTTGGAATTAACCATTTGCTGACGTACCTTTAAGAGCTGGACCAAACTGTAGACCTACTAAGTAACTACTTATCAAAGCACACATTTTGCCTTCTTGAGAAATTTTTCTTAAGTGGTATTTCTAATTTTACATTTGGCTGTCTAACTGTACTTATTATTGTCCTTCAACTGTAACCCCTAGAAGTTTCCCTTTTTAAGATTTTTCTATATGCTTAGTGATTGAAGCTTTGATTCTTCACACTCAGAGAATTATAGGAGAAACTGCTGCTTTATTCTTGAATTATTATGCTTCTATTAATATATCCCAACATCATGTTGTCTGTTAATAATGGCATGATTCCACAGTACCTCTTATCTTGCTCCAAAAAAATTATGGACATTTGCAAACCACAGCTTTATTCCAATCAATATGACAGTGTGGGGGGAAAAAAAGTAAACACTAGCCACACAATTTCAGCAGACAGATTTTCTTCTCTTCTTTCTTCATAACAGTGGGAAGTCTTCTCCAGTAACAAATAATGCTAAAGAGACAAAGCCCGAGAGGAGGGGCAGGGACTGGAGATGGTGTATTTTTAGTCATTTTGATTAAATTATGGAGATGTGAAGTTGATAATTTATTGAAGGGGAGCAGGGAAGTCTATGTAAATGTTTGCAGATGAATAATTAATGTGACTTTCCGACATCACTAGGCCTTTAATTAAAGCCACTGTGAAATAAAGCAAGAACCACAGAGCACATTATTATAGCAGATAATTGTAAGTTTCTTATCCGAAGTAACATTTGAGAGTCCTTCCTAATTTGCATCTTTAAAGGAAGATAGACCCTACCTAGGGTGACAGTTGTTTTTAATAGCCCAGTGTAACTACTTCCCTGTAAACCAAAAATCTATTAATATATTAATGAAGTTCCTCCTAAAATTTTATCCAGAAAGTTCTGGGTTTTATTTATTGGTTTACTTTTTTAACTGTTGGATTGATTTCATTTTAGGGCAACATACTGGTGTGTCTCCACAACTTAGAAAGTACAATAAATATCCAATTTCTTTTAGTATTAAGCATTAAATGTGCTGTTCCATCTGCTATTTACAACATCTGGTTGAACATCTGACTGCCTATGGGGGCCATTCCTCATCTCTTTCATTTGTCAGTCTTTACTGTGTCTTTCTTACTTTTCATTCTCATAGTCCCACTTTCTGGTCTGTTTTTATTTTGCTCCCTTTTATTCTCTTTCTTTTGTCTCTTTCACTACTGCTTTTGCCTCTGTCTTTCCCATTTGCCTCTGCTTCTCCTCACAGTCTTATCCTTCACTTGTTTTCCCTCTGTGGTTTATTGCGTCTTGTTCTTACATACTCATTTTCCCAGTCTGCCTCTTCCCGCTCTATTGGATTTCCATTCTTATTGTCATAACTTTTTTACATCATACCTAGATGAATACTGACCCCATAAGAGCAACACTCCAGAGGCAACACTCCTTCAGTAGAGAATGTTACCAATGCAGATTCTTTACTGACTGAGCTACAAGGGGAGCCCAAGTATATACTAAATATATATAACGAACTATCCCTGGTGGCTCAGAAGTTAAAGCGTCTGCCTCCAATGCGGGAGACCCGGGTTCAATCCCTGGGTCGGGAAGATCCCCTGGAGAAGGAAATGGCAACCCACTCCAGTATTCTTGCGTGGAGAATCCCATGGACTGAGGAGCCTGGTGGGCTGCAGTCCATGGGGTCACAAAGAGTCGGACACGACTGAGTGACTTTACTTACTTACTTACTTACTTATACCCTGCCATACAGTTCTTTTAAAGATCTATTTTCTGATACACTTTGAGTTTTGAGTCAAGACTTCCAGTCCTGATTTTTAATGTTTATAAACTTTACACCTTTGGGCAAATTGCTTTACCTCAAGGAGCCTCAGTTTCCTCATTTATAAAAAGAAAATAGTTTGGGCTCTCTAAAGTTCTGTTAGTTTTATAAAGCTATACTTATACACAGGCATTTGCTGGCTGTCCAAATAAACCTATGTCCGGTAGGATTTTTGGCAACAAGGAAGATATTTGGGGGCAAGAAGCCTCCCTTTGTAACATTTCTTGGATCTGTACTGTAAGGCAAGCACTGGACATGGAGACCAGAAAGAAAAAGGAGAGAGTTTGAAGTCACAGTCCTCAGAACATCCAAGATGTGCGATGCTCCAAGGAGAGAAATTATTAAGCCTGACTTCCTGTTTCCTTCTATATTATGGGTTCTTCATATAGAGTTTAGGGAAATTTCCTGCTTCCTCATATTCAGTACCAACACAGCACAACTGAGCTTGACTGCGTAAATACTTACCACTTATAATTATTTATGTGAGCTGCTCACTTTGTTTATTTGAGTCTCTTAATTAAAATTTAGAGGCTCATCAAAGAATTAAAACAATATCTCACATGCTAGTAAAGTAATGCTCAAAATTCTCCAAGCCAGGCTTCAACAGTACGTGAATCATGAACTTTCAGATGTTCAAGCTGGATTTAGAAAAGACAGAGGAACCAGAGATCAAATTGCCAACATCCACTGGATCATTGAAAAAGCAAGAGAGTTCCAGAAAAACATCTACTTCTGCTTTGTTGACTATGTCAAAGCCTTGACTGTGTGGACCACAACAAACTATGGAAAATTCTGAAAGAGATGGGAATACCAGACCACCTGACTTGCCTTCCTAAGAAATCTGTATGTAGGTCAGGAAGCAATAGTTAGAACTGGACATGGAACAACAGACTGGTTCCAAATCAGGAAAGGAGTATGTCAAGGCTGTATATTGTCACCCAGTTTATTTAATTTGTATGCAGAGTACATCATGAGAAACGGCTGGGCTGGAAGAAGCACAAGCTAGAATCAAGACTGCTGGGAGAAATCTCAATAACCTCAGATATGCAGATGATACCACCCTTATGGCAGAAAGTGAAGAAGAACTAAAGAGCCTCTTGACGAAAGTGAAAGAGGAGAGTGAAAAGGTTGGCTTAAAATTCAACATTCAGAAAACTAAGATCATGGCATCCAGTCCCATCACTTCATGGCAAATAGATGGGAAAACAATGGAAACAGTGGCAGACTTTATTTTTGAGGGCTCCAAAATCATTGCAGATGGTGACTGCAGCCATGAAATTAAAAGGCGCTTACTCCTAGGAAGAAAAGCTATGACCAACCTAGACAGCATATTAAAAAGCAGAGACATTACTTTGCCAACAAAGGTCCATCTAGTCAAAGCTTTGGTCTTTCCAGTAGTCATATATGGATGTGAGTTGGACTATAAAGAAAGCTGAGTGCCAAAGAATTGATGCTTTTGAACTGTGGTGTTGGAGAAGACTCTTGAGAGTCCCTTGGACTGCAAGGATATTGAACCAGTCCATCCTAAAGGAAATCAGTCCTGACTATTCATTGAAAGGACTGATGCTGAAGCTGAAACTCCAATACTTTGGCCACCTGATGTGAAGAGCTGACTCATTTGAAAAGACCCTGATGCTGGGAAAGATTGAAGGCGGGAGGAGAAGGGGACAACAGAGGATGAGATGGTTGGATGGCATCATCGTCTTAATGGACATGAGTTTGAGTAAACTCTGGAAGTTGGCGATAGACTGGGAGGCCCGACAGGGTGCAGTCCATGGGTTTGCAAAGAGTCGGACACGACTGAGTGACTGAACTGAACTGAGTGAATGTGTTATAATAAAAATTAATGTAAATAAATAATGGCAGGGTGAAAGTAAGATGAGGTGTCAAATTAGGACAGATAATATATGCCAGAAGAGCCCTCAAACTTACTATGGGTCGGCCACAGATGACTCTGAGCTTCCTGACAGGTAATATAAAGAGAAACATAATCAGTTAGAAGGTACAGAGTTCTTACAAGGTAAACAAAACAGTGGTTTAGGAGCAGCATAACTATTCCAGGTACCAAAAACAAAGAAAAATCTCTTCTAGGAGTACTAATACAGAAAATAGTATATAATGTATTAAATCTTATAATCTCAACAACATCCTTACAGTTGATACAATAATATGTTTTATGGATTATGTCTACACTATCCTTCAACAGATAATACTTCAATGCCAAATTTCACTGCTTATCATATGTCCTTAAATTTCATGAAGCACAGTAGTAATCATGCTCATTATTTAACATTTCAGTTTAATTGATATCATTTTAAGTTTTATTGTTCAGAACATAAAATTCTGTTCATCTATGTTTAGTCTTCAGAGTTTGTATGTTCAAATATTTATAACCATAGAAAACTAAATTTTACTGAAATCCTAAGAGAAGGATCTGGAAGACACAAGAAACATTCACTGAAAACGTCAACTTAGCATGCCTCTGTGACCCAAACTTCAAAAACAAGCGAGGTTCTCAAAGATAAACAAACAAAACTATCCTGCCTCAAGGGGGTATAAAAAGAAGAGTACCCGGTAAGGATAACACAGCTTCAAAATAAATTGTTAGTATTGTGTTTTAAGATAAAACTATAATCACGAAGTCTCAGTTGACAATTTAAACACAAATGTAGCACTATAAATTGTGGATTATTTTTCTAATTCCTTGAGTTAACTTCATGGACTATTTCTCTATTGTTTATCAACTTAGCATGCCTCTGTGACCCAAACTTCAAAAACAAGCGAGGTTCTCAAAGATAAACAAACAAAACTATCCTGCCTCAAGGGGGTATAAAAAGAAGAGTACCCGGTAAGGATAACACAGCTTCAAAATAAATTGTTAGTATTGTGTTTTAAGATAAAACTATAATCACGAAGTCTCAGTTGACAATTTAAACACAAATGTAGCACTATAAATTGTGGATTATTTTTCTAATTCCTTGAGTTAACTTCATGGACTATTTCTCTATTGTTTATTCCCAGTTCCCTTCCTAGTCTTCCTGGGAATAAGTGATCTAACTGATCTATACGATAAGCAGTCTTATCACAAAAATTTTACATATATATATATATATATATATATAGTCTTTGCTTGGGAGGCTATAATAAAACACCATACACAGACACAGAGGACAAATGTATGGACACCACGGAGGGGAAGGGGGTGGGATGGATTGGGAGATTGGGATTGACATATATATGCTATTATGTAAAAAAATAGATAACCAGTGAGAACCTACTGTATTGCATAGGGAACTCTACTCAATGCTCTTTGGTGACCTAAATGTGAAGTAAATCCAAAAAAGAGGGGATACATGTCAATACATTAGCTGATTCAAGTCTGCTGTATAGCAGAAACTAATACAACATTGTAAAGCAACTATATTCCAACAATTAAAAAAAAAAACATAGATTAGGTGGCTTATAAACCACAGAAATTTATTTCTCCCAGGCCTGGAGGTTGGGAAGTCAGAGATCAAGGTGTCAGCAGATTCAGTGTCTGGTGAGACTGCCTTCCTTGTAGACTGTCATCTCTCACTATGTGTCCTTATGTGGTGGATGAGGCAAGAGATCTCTTCTGGGGCCCCTCTTATAAGAGCACTAATCCCATTCATGAGGGCTTCACCTTCACAACCTGATTATTTCCCAAAGATCCCATCTCCTCATACCATCACCTTGGGAATTAAGGTTTTAACCTATGTGTTTTGGAGGAACATGAACATTCAATCCACTGCATATATATAGATGTATGTGTGTGTGTATATATATACACACATATATGTGTGTGTGTGTGTATTTTTTGTTTAATCACTAAATCCTGTCTGACTCTTGTGACCCCATGGACTGTAGCCACTAGGCTCCTCTATCCATGGGATTTCCCAAGAAGGAATATTGGAGTGGGCTGCCATTTCCTTCTCCAGGTATATGTGTTTATAATATATTTTGAGATTATTAACAAACTCCAGGAACTTTTAATATCAATACTCAAGAGTCTTGTCCTCCACAATAACTAGAGGTTCAGTAACAGTTTCTGTTTCCTTTCACCTCCCGGAAATTTTACTAGTTATCATAGAATGTCCAAATTTCCTCTCCACATCAGAGGTTGCTTTTAGGGGTCTGACATCATCTGAGGTGAGGACACATCCCTAACACCAGTAAATAAATGTACCCGTGAGCACCTTCAGCAGAGGGTCTATGGCTTATTCAACTCTGTGTCTCTGATGCCTAGCTAACAGTGCCTGGCACAAACAATGGGACCAAAATAAGGGTTAATCTGAACTGAATATGTAAATAATTTATCATGATAAGTAGAACTACCAAGGGTATTTATTCATGTCAGCTAATCAACAAGATTGCTTCCAAGAGAGAAATCAAATTAAGATCAGAAGATATACTAGACACAATAGGGAAAATGCTCTGAAGACACTTTCAAGGAGAGCTTCATAAAGCTGAAGTATTCTTATAAAATGCCTCAGGTAGATGCGTCAGGGACAGCATGTGGCATAATTACAGCGGCCCAGCTAATGCTATAAATAGTTATACTTGATAAGAATTTTAATATGGATCCTAAAAAGAGGGGGCAGAGGCAGCATAATTTTTTCAAATCTTCACATGAAAACTGGAAGGGTAACTAGATAGCAAAGTCAAAAACCCAAGAACAACATTTATTTGAAAGTTGAATGGCAAGATGCTGCTTACAAACCACAAAACACAAATGGGTGTGTAGGTGACCCATTAATAGCCGCAAAACTTGTATGGTACTTGTGTCTGTTTCATGGGGAAAACAAAGGCATCTTCTGATGCATTTGACAACAAAACCCCTTTATCAGTCAGATCCTTCAGGAAGGAGAAGTTGTTACAGAGTCAGGAGTGAAGGAAAGGGCAGAACAATGAAGAGAAATAGATGGAAGTGCAATCAAAATCAAGCCAAATATGAGAAAAGGAGTAAGCATTTCTGGACAAAAGTAGAATAGGTAAACAAAGCAAGAAAACCCTGGAATGCAAGCCACCATATTTTTAACACCACACAAAAGACAAAGTTCTGCTAAATTAAGCAAACAAACAAAAACTCTTCCCCCAAATCCTCTTCATTCTAAAGGTTCAGGAAATTTTCACATTAAAATGAGCTAAGGAAAAGTATCAAAGTCAAAACAAACAGAATTATTTGAAAAAGCAAGGATCTGAATCAATCTCTCTCTCTCTCACACACACACATACGCACACACACTTCAGATTGTGGCTCATGCCTAGATCAGAGATACCCTCTCCCTTACACTAGGAACCATGAACTATTACAGACCTATTGCAAGGAGAATATGCGCATCATTTTTCCAAGAACAGAACCAATGATCTATGAGGCTCAGAATTAAAGAGAGCGAAAGCCATCATAGGGCAGCTCTGCCTGACTCAGTATTATCCAAGTGGTACATGTGACCTTCTTGTCAACCTAGACAATGCATATTCATTCTTCAAGTCTCAGGTTACTTCCCCAAGGCAGTAAGAAATTGTGAAGTGTCTACATACAAGCTGACAAGCTAGCTTATTACTATTTCATGGTGCTGGCAGAAGACATGAGATGTCTAGATCAAAGAAAGAAGACTTCATGATGACAGAAACGGTAGCCAAAGCTTCCTGTGTGCTGGGTCCTCGGGTCCTCCAAGGCCCACGGGGATGGCACAGGGCAGTCTGGAGAGTTGTCCACATGTGCAGTGTGCTGTATCACAGGAGAGGAGCACTGCACTCGGAGACTCGCCACTTGTACAGAGAGTAGGCAGCAAGCCTATTTTTTGTCTCGGGAGACATTCCCTTATGCTTAAGATCGCCTGCTGCAAACCCAACCCTAAGGAAAGGTTCCAGAAAAGGGAGCTCAGAGCCTTGTATTCGTGGCATATCCACGAGAGCACACAGGGATGCTCTGGGGCCATTGAAGATTGCTTCATAAACATCTTTATCTCTTACTTACATCACGTTGTGTTCTAGCTATCCACGTCAATGTCTTTTTATCCAAGTACACTTTGAGCTCCTTAAGGACAGGAACTACGTGTTTACATATTTTATCTCTAGCAACTACCTAAGTGCAATGTTTAGTACTTAAAAAGGAGTCACCAAATGAGCAATGGATGTATTAAATTAAATCTACCGTGGTTAAACAGACATATCTCTCAAGCGCTGATCTTGGTGAGAAAGCACCTCTTGGTGGGCATGCTTGTCCCCAAGGCTGTCTTAACTGGCCTGCTCCTCAAGGCTCAAGCTCTTGGGCATATATGTGCCACTAGGACAAATGAACTATAGATGGCTTTCACTTCATAAAAGGAAACACAACTTTTACTGATGATAATAAAGTCCAGAAACTCCAAGGACTCTCTGAATGGAGAAAGGGACTAGATCGATCTGATTTCCTGGCGGTGTATGAAATTCTTTCTTCCCTTTGGGTCTCCTTGTAGATGACGAATGCCCTAGTCACATTTGCCTCTAGGTTGTAAAGGTCTGCTCCTTTATATCTCCAAGCTGCACAATGTGTCTTTTCTTTATGTCCAGGAGCATAGCTGGGAAAGACTGGACATTCGGGCCTTTATTAAATGCCAGGACATATAATAGGGAAACAGAGAAAGTGGCATCGACCTTGATGGACTATAAATTTGTGTCACACAGGCCCCATTTCATCTCCTGGGGCCTTAGGTAAGGCAGACAGCTGTGGAGTTCCTGCTTTTTTAATTCTCTGAGCTTTACTCCTTCTGATCCACACCATACCCTCTTCTGGACCAGAAGTCCCATTGTTTTGTCAAAACGTCTGTTTTTCCACAATTTAGAGGCCTATACTTTGTCACATTGCCATCTGTGTGATGCTGCCACATTTAAGGGTGACCGTACCCATTTTCTCTTAGCTTGAGCTGCGGTGACAAAGTACCACAGAGACTCCCTGGCAGTCCACGGATAGGACTCCATGCTTCTACTTCAGGGAACATGGGTTCGATTCCTGGTTGAGGAATTAAGATCTCACAAGCTGAGCAGTGCAGCCAAATATGTGCACTATGTGACTCAAACAAAAGACATTGATTTTCTCACAGCTCTGGAGGCTGGAAGCCTAAAATCGGAGGCCAGTGCAGCTGAGCTCCTGTGAGAACTCTTCCTGGCCTGCAGACAGCTGCCTTCTTATTTTATGCTCACAGGGCCTTTCTTCCATGGGCGCTCATAGATACTCCTCTTCTTCCAAGGGCATTAATCCCATCATGAGGGCCTCACTTTCATGGCCTAATCCAAAACCAATTACCGCCCAAGTTCAGTTCAGTTCAGTCGCTCAGTCGTGTCCGACTCTTTGCGACACCATGAACCACAGCACACCAGGCCTCCCTGTCCATCACCAACTCCCAGAGTTCACCCAAACTCACGTGCATCAAGTCGGTAATGCCATCCAACCATCTCAACCTCTGTCGTCCCCTTCTCCTCCTGCCCCAATCCCTCCCGGCATCAGGGTCTTTTCAAATGAGTCGGCGCTATGCATCAGGTGGCCAAAGTATTGGAATTTCAGCTTCAGCATCAGTCCTTCCAATGAACACCCAGGAATAATCTCCTTTAGGATGGACTGGTTGGATCTCCTGCAGTCCAAGGGACTCTTAAGAGTCTTCTCCAATACCACAGTTCAAAAGCATCAATTCTTCGGCACTCAGCTTTCTTTATAGTCCAACTCACATCCATACATGACTACTGGAAAAACCATAGCCTTGACTAGACAGACCTTTGTTGGCAAAGTAATGTCTCTGCTTTTTAATATGCTGTCTAAGCTGGCCATAACTTTCCTTCCAAGGAGTAAGCGTCTTTTAATTTCATGGCTGCAGTCACCATCTGCACTGATTTTGGAGCCCCAAAAAATAAAGTCAGCCAATGATTCCACTGTTTCCCCATCTATTTGCCATGAAGTGATGGGACCAGATGCCATGACTCAGTTTTCTGAATGCTTAGCTTTAAGCCAACTTTTTCACTCTCCTCTTTCACTTTCATCAAGAGGCTCCTTAGTTCTTCTCCACTTTCTGCAAGGGTGGTGTCATCTGCATATCTGAGGTTATGATATTTTTCCAGCAATCTTGATTCCAGGTTATGCTTCCTCCAGCCCAGGGTTTCTCATGATGTACTCTGCATAGAAGTTAAATAAGCAGGGTGACAATATACAGCCTTGACGTACTTCTTTTCCTATTTGGAACCAGTCTGTTGTTCCATGTCCAGTTCTAACTGTTGCTTCCTGACCTGCATACAGGTTTCTCAAGAGGCAGGTCAGGTGGTCTAGTATTTCCATCTCTTTCAGAATTTTCCAGATTATTGTGATCCATACAAAGGCTTTGGCATAGTCAATAAAGCAGAAATAGATGTTTTTCTGGAACTCTCTTGCTTTTTCGATGATCCAGCAGATGTTGGCTACAAAGAGGTTACAAAACAGTATTACAGCATAATCTCACTTTTTAAAAAATCAGCTTTTTTTTTTTTGGCTGCAACACATGGCTTCATGACACATGGAGGCAAGGATTGTGTGCTCATTTCCTCATTACCGCCTAAAGGCCCCTTCAAATACCATCACATTAGTGGTTAAGGCTGCAACACAGGAATTGTGGAGGAACACACTCAGTCCATACCACACCTGGATAAACCAGGATAACCTCCCATTTTAAGTCAGTGGATTAGCAAACTGAATTCCACCTGCATCATAATTCCTCCTTTTAAACATATTTATTTACTTATTTTTGGGTGCACTCGGTCTTCATTGCTGTGCGACTCTCTCTAGTTGCAACAAATGCAGGCTCCTCCTAGTTGCAGTGCCCTGGCTTCTTGTTGCTGTGGCTGCTTGTTGCAGAGCACAGGCTCCAGCGTGCAGGCTTCAGCAGCAGCAGCCGCCGCAGGCTCTATGGCACAGGTGCAATAGTTGTGGCACACGGGCTTAGTTGCTCCATGGTATGTGGGATCTTCCTGGACCAGGGATTGAACCCATGTCTCCTGCATTGGCAGGCAGATTCTTTACCACTGGGCCGCATGTAACCTAACATTCACAGGCTTGGAGATTGGGATGTATACATATTTGGGGGGAACCCAATGGTTTTCTCAAAAAGAAGTAACCAGTAAGTAGCTGACAGGAGCTAGAAAATATTAGAGGTATGCATTGCCACTATTTCTGGTATTTACTTCCCCCAAAAAATTCACTTACTGTAATTATTGGTGTCTCTCTGCTCAAGGTGATGGAGTGATTCATCTGGTAGGTAATTTGTGGAGAATAAATTAGGCATGTTTGACCTGGAGTCTGCCTTCTTTTGGGGGGTATGAGGTATCTATAGGAAAAACTCGTATCATTGCTCCTTTAGGAGCAGGACTCTGTTCTGCTGGGAGCAAGCACTGACTGGAAGGCTGCAGGTGAGGCTTACTAAGCCTGGGCTCCCCTTCACAGAGGGTGAAGGGGAAACTGCCAGTCCTGAGCTCAGCATCAGCAGGCCCACCTGGCAAAGAGACCTAAAGCCAAATCCTGCAATTTGGCTTCTATCGGAGACAACGGTGATATTTTGGCCCCACCTTGTCTTATTTGGCTCCTACTGTCGTCTTATTCATTAAACTTCAGAATCCAGGTGAGAAAGACAAGTACCTTTATTGACACTCTATCAGAGACCTCAAGAGGAAGCACTTAATTCATAAGACGCTATTTATTTCCCCAGGATGTCTCATTTCTCCATAAGTGATTATTTTCTGAGAATAGACCTTATTGCGGGAAATACTTTAGAAACACAATGATGAAGAGGCCAGGTGTCATGTTATATTACCTAAATTCAAACACTGACCCCACCATTTAAATGTTGTGTGATACTTAGCAAGGTACTTAACCTCTTTGAGCCTCCATTTACACCTGTAAACAGGAATACTAATGCCTAATACTTCTCAGAGTTGTTGTGAGTAGTAAGTCAGACAATAGAAGTAAAACACATAGAACAGTGCCTCATTCATTGTACGCGTTCAATGCATTATGTTGTATACATATTTGTATCTCACAACTTTTTTTAATGAAACAGGGTTTTCTGAAGCTAGGATATGTCTTATTTGACTTTATATCTCCAGGAAAAGCACAGAACCTACCACAGAGCAGAACTTAACTTAGCAAGGTACTTAACCTCTTTGAGCCTCCATTTACACCTGTAAACAGGAATACTAATGCCTAATACTTCTCAGAGTTGTTGTGAGTAGTAAGTCAGACAATAGAAGTAAAACACATAGAACAGTGCCTCATTCATTGTACGCGTTCAATGCATTATGTTGTATACATATTTGTATCTCACAACTTTTTTTAATGAAACAGGGTTTTCTGAAGCTAGGATACGTCTTATTTGACTTTATATCTCCAGGAAAAGCACAGAACCTACCACAGAGCAGAACTTAACATGAATATGAGAAATAAAATTGAAAACTAAGGGGAGAGAAACGTTCTAACATATAGCACAATTTGTCTACTAAGCTTAACAACTAATACTAGAGATTAATTTCCACTTAGCCAGAAAGTCAACAGAATATATGGTTTTTAAATTAATTGCAAATGCGTTTTGTCCAGTTTTGCATTGGAAACTGTCTTTCAAGAATAATCCCAAAGCATTTTACTATTGCCTGGTACAATCAATTTCAGCTGAAGCGAAACTCCAATACATTGGCCACCTGATGAGAAGAACTGACTCATTGGAAAAGACCCTGATGCTGGGAAAGATTGAAGGAAAGAGGAGAAGGGGACAACAGAGGATGAGATGGTTGGATGGCATCACCGACTCGATGGACATGAGTTTGAGTAAGCTCCACGAGTTGGTGATGGACAGGGAAGCCTGGTGTGCTGCAGTCCATGGGGTCGCCAAGAGTCAGACATAACTGAGTGACTGAACTGAATTGAACTGGGGCAATCATGAGTCTCTCCTGCCCTCTAGTGGAAAAGTAATGTAATGCACACGAAGGCCATATTCTTATCAGCTAAGTGACTCATCCTCTTAAAAAATAAAACAATTTTTTATTCAATATTTTTCTAAATACCCATCATTTTATTTCAAAATTTGTATTAATATCTACAGTATAAAACTGATTTGCATTTGTAATTTAGTCCATCTGGGAAGTCAGTCATATTAAGTATGTTTCACTTTTTTAAAATTTGCACCAAGCGTAATAAATACATTTCAAAATAAATAGACATGTGAAAATTGCAACAAAAAGCCACAAGTGAAGAATGCCATTTAGAAGTATAACAAGTCACTCAAGAGTACTTCTAGTCTGTTATTACTTAAAGACTCATGACTAATCCATTCAGTTTCTAACCTCAGTTTTCAAACCAGTTCCAGATCACTGAAGCTCTTCAGAGACACAAATAGCCTCAAATTTAATCCAAATTTTTTTCTGGGCATCTAGAATGTGCAAAAGTTTGGAAATAGAAAAAGTTGGTGGAGTATACCAAAATGAAAAAGATACAGTCTCTACATGTAAAGAGAGAAGTACATATACACATATATCACTAAACTGGAAAGAAATTTGTCAGAATAGTACTCTGCTGGTGGTACAAACTCAAAGACGTGAAAGTAAGGGAAAACTTTGCCCTGAAATCTTCCTAAAGTAAGTAGTAAATGAATAAGCTCTTGAAAGACAGATAAATCTTCAATAAAAATAAACAGGAGAAAAGTACCTCAGATGGAAGGGAAAAATGAACTAATAAACATTAATGGAAAAGCACAGATTGAATTTTGGAAAAGATGACTAGTCAGGTGTGGATGTAATGGCAGATATATTCAGAAATGAAATCAGAAACATGAGTTAGTTACAAATCATGCAAGCTGTGAATGCCTTCCAAGAAATTTGTACTTTTCATCTATCTCCAAGAACAGTTAGTGAAAAAATTAAGAGGTCACAATAAGACTCACATTTTTAGAAATAAACATTTTACTGTAATTCAGAAGATAAAAAAGAGAGAGTCTAAAGCTAAGGAGATCAGTTTTAAGGCCACCGCTAGAGTCCCTGCCAAAGAATCTGGACTCCAGCTGGAATAACGGCAATAGAGAAAGAGACACTGACACAAGAAGCTTCAGGAAAAGAGCGATCAAGACGGCAGAGCAAGAGGACATGGAGGTCACCCCCACAAAGAACACATCGAAACTACATCTGCTGCTGGAACAATTCCAGCTGCAAACTGGCAGAAGGACTCCTATGCAACCAAGTCTGTAAAAAAGATACCATGTAATCGGGTAGGATAGAAGAAGAGATGAGTCAGGATCTGTGCCCCCAGGAGGGGTCTCAGAGGAAAAGGGAGATCGGATGGGCAGAGACTCACCCCAGGGAGGGAGTGGGTTGAGCCACAGACGGCATCCCAGTCCTGGGGTCCTGTGTGAAGGAGACAAGCCCCCTTGGCTGGCCGGAGAACTGTTGGGACAGAAAGAGAGGCTGGAGAAGCCTAGGCTCTACCTGTGAAGAGTGTGCACAGGATGCCTTGGCAAGAGAGGTCTGCTCCAGAGATGATGGGCTTCCCACCTCCACCTCCAGCCCCAGCCTAAACTGACCGAACGCCCCTGCCCTGCTCACTTCACGTCACAGCACAGCACTGGACCTGAGGCAGCCAGAACCGGGGAGAAAAACTCAACCCTGGGACTCAGAGGAGGCGACGTAGTCCCATGGTGGGGCCTGGGTGGGGCAGCAGTGGCCACTGTTGGTCCTAGAGGCAGTCCAGATTTCTGGGAGCAGCCACTTAGTCACAGCTCACTCCCTAATACAGAGAAACCACACAGACGTCACCTCCCGTGCAGAGCAGGTTCAAGACAATCAGCAACAGCAGAGGCTGGGAACACGGATCAGCTGGGAGACACAAAGGGGTCTTGTCCCCAAGGCAGGCAGACAGACATCTGTCCTGCAGCTGCCGAATTTCCTGCCCCAGCCCAAGCCCAGGGAACACTCCAGCGCTGAGGCACTGGATCTCGGGCAGCTAGGACTGGGGGAAAGACTCCGACGTAAGCTGTGTCTAGGTAGAACCATAATCACCTGCACAGGCAGCGCAGACGACCTCTGTATGCCCAGGAGCCCCATTTGCTTCAGCACTGCCCTCCTCTGAGGAAAGGGCCAAGGGCAGGAAGGGGGGGAAGCACACGCTCGATAACCAGCAAGGACCTACTATACAGCACAGGGAACTCTTTTCACTGTTACGTGGCAGCCTGGATGGGAGGGAAGTTCAGGGGAAAATGGATACATGTGCTTGTATGGCTGAGTCCCTTTGCCATTCATCTAAAACCATCACAATACTGTTAATGAGCTATACTCTAATACAAAATAAAAGGTTTTTTAAAAATTGTAAGAAAGTGTAAGAAAAAGTTGAGCAAAAAAAAAATAAAATGACTACCATGAAAAGGGACTTCCGTGGTAGCTCAGATGGTAAAGAATTTGCCTGCAATGCAGGAGACCTGGGTTCGATCCCTGGGTTGGGAAGATCTCCTGGACATGGCAACCCACTCCAGTATTCTTGCCTGGAGAATCCCATGGACAGAGGAGCCTGGTGGGTTACAGTCCATGGGGTTACAGAGTTGGACACGGCTGAGCAACTAAGAACACACACCATGAAAACAAGAGGGAGACGGTGGGGGTGGGGGACGGGATGGGGAATAGAGCCAGCTCAAGCCGACCTTCAGGGCTTCTGCTCCCGCAACTTCACAGGGTGGTGACGGCTACTGTGAAGAGAGGAAGTCCTCCTCACACTCGGTGCCAGCTCTAGCCTCTCCACCTCCAGCCCACCTCCTACCAAGGTGACAGCTGCCAGCACACCCTGAGGAAAGACGTAACTGATGTTCACATCTAATACAGCCCTCCCACCAAAGACACTGGGCACACAGCCTGTATAGAGCCATTCCACATAAGATCACCTCTTCAAGTCCACAGTAGGTGACGGTTTCACCTAATTCACAGAACCAGAGAGAGTCAACTAAAGTGAAAAGCCAGAGGAACTTCTCTCAATTGAAAGAACAAAAGAAAATCCGCGAAAAGACAGATAATGAAACAGAAACAATTTGCCAGATAAAGAATTCAAAACATTGGTAGTAAAAATGTTAACTGATTTAGGGGGAAGAATTGATCTAAACACTGATCATGTGAACAAGGATCTATAAAATATAAAAATGACCTAATCAAAAATAAAAGATTCAATATTAGACATTTTAAAAACACACTAGAAGGAATGAATAGCAGGCTAAGTATCACAGAAGAATGCATAAGTGATCTGGAAGTCAGAATAATGGAATTCACCCAAACAGAACAGCAGACACATGAGAAGATACTCACTGTCACTAGTTAAGAGGGAAATGCAAATCAAAACCACAATGAGATATCACCTAACACTTATCAGAATGACTATCATCAAAAAGATAATGAAAAACAAGTGTTGATAAGGTTGGGAAGAAAAGGGAACCCCAATGGCACCCCACTCCAGTACTCTTGCCTGGAAAATCCCACGGACGGAGGAGCCTGGTAGGCTGCAGTCCATGGGGCCTCGAAGAGTTGGACACGACTGAGCGACTTCACTTTCACTTTTCACTTTCATGCATTGGAGAAGGAAATGGCAACCCACTCCAGTATTCTTGCCTAGAGAAACCCAGGGATGGGGGAGCCTGGTGGGCTGCCGTCTATGGGGTCGCACAGAGTCAGACATGACTGAAGCAACTTAGCAGCAGCAGCAGTGTACTGTTAGCAGGAAGGTAAATTGGTACAGCCACTAGGGAAGCAGGATGGCGGGTCCAAAAAAAAAAAAATAGAAATGTCATACAATCCAGCAATTCCACTTCTGATTATTTATACAAAAAAAAAAAAGAAAATGCTAATCTGAAAAGGACATATACACTAAAGTGTTCATAACAGCATTATTTATGGAAAGAACCTAAATGTTCATCAATAGATAAATGGATAAAGAAGATGTGGTACGTATACAATGGAATATTAGTCACCCATTAAAGAAAAAGAATGAAATCTTGCCATTTGTGACATCCAGTTCAGTTCAGTGGTTCAGTCATGTCTGACTCTTTGTGACCCCATGGACTGCAGCACGCCAGGCTTCCCTATCCATCATCAACTCCTGGAGCTTGCTCAGACTCATGTCCATCGACTCAGTGATGCCATCCAACCATCTCATCCTCTCTGTCGTCCCCTTTCTCCTCCTGCCTTCAATCTTTCCCAGGATCAGAGTCTTTTCCAATGAGTCAGTTTTTGGCATCAGGTGGCCAAAGTATTGGAGTTTCAGCTTCAGTATCAGTCCTTCCAATGACTATTCAGGACTGATTTCCTTTAGAGTTAACTGGTTTGATCGCAAAAGTCTTCTCCAGCACCACAGTTCAAAAGCGTCAGTTCTTGGCGCTCAGCTTTCTTTATAGTCCAGCTCTCACATCCATGCATGACCACAGGAAAAACGACAGCTCTGATTATGTGACATGAATGGACCTAAAAGGTATTATTCTAAGAAAAATGTGTTAGATGGAGAAAGACAAATACCGCATGATTTCATGTATATGTGGGATCTAAAACACAAAACAGAAACAGGTTCATAGACTGAGAAAAAACTTGTGGTCACCAGAGGGGGAAAAGGGTGAGAGTTTCAACAAAACAGGTGATAAGGATTAAGAGGTGCAAATACAATTATAAAATAAGTAAGTCATGGGGATAGAAACTATAGTTAATAATATTGCAATACATGTGTATGGTGACAGAGTTATTAGACTTGTGGTGATCAATTTCTAATGTATATAATGTTGAATCATTATGTTTTACACCTGCAACTAATGCATAATATTGTATGTCAATTATTTTCAATAAAATTAAAAGAAGAAAGATAAAGAGATCAAAAGTATGCAAATTCATGTTCTAACATAAGGAAATTTTTAACAAAAATCTAAGTCACATATTGCTTCTGTGACTTAGGGTTTTCATTGGTAGAATAAAATGATGAGATCATGATATGTTTCTAGGGTCTTTTTTAGATCTAAATTGGATGATTTTTAGTTCAAAAATTAGTTAAGGATATGTGTTTGAATTAACATCTAGTTGGCACTTGATAATCCAGGTAAAGGGCTTCCCTGGTGGCTCAGATGGTAAAGAGTTTGCCTGCAATGCAGGAGACCCGGGTTCAATCCCTGGGTTGGGAAGATCTCCTGGAAGAGGACATGGCTGCCCACTCCAGTATTCCTGCCCAGAGAATCCCCATGGACAGAGGAGCCTGCTGGGTTACAGTCCATGGGGTCGCAAAGAGTGGGACACAACTGAGTGACCAGCACCTTCAAACCAGGGAATGTAGAATGCATAAAAGATATAAAGATTGTTCACAAAGAGGTGCAAACTGAAGTGGGGGAAGGCAGAAAGGCACGACATGACCGAACTCTACAGATAAAGACGGAGGACGAAGCCTGTGGACAGACCGTCAGGGAATCTGAGTGTCTCATCTTGTGGAATGGCGCACCTACCCAGTTACCAAGCTAGCGGAAACTCAGGCGTCATCTTTGACCTCTCTTCCTCACCACCCACCATGCCAACTGATAACACTGCCACTCCATCTGCTTCTCTCCATCCTCACTGCCACTTTGCCAGCTCAGGCCACCATCTTCTCTCACACACGTGACTTAAATGCTCTCTTTTATTTTTAATATGTAGAGAAAAGACATCGGAGAAGGCAATGGCACCCGACTCCAGGACTCTTGCCTGGAAAATCCCATGGACGGAGGAGCCTGGTGGGCTGCAGTCCATGGGGTCGCTGGGAGTCGGACACGACTGAGTGGTTCACTTTCAATTTTCACTTTCCACTTTCATGCATTGGAGAGGGAAATGGCAACCCACTCCAGTTTTCTTGCCTGGAGAATCCCAGGGACGGGGGAGCCTGGTGAGCTGTCATCAGTGGGGTAGCACAGAGTCGGACACGACTGAAGTGACTTAGCAGCAGCAGCAGCAACAGAAAAAAGACTTACAGATGCAAGAGGGGGATGATATGAGAGCTTGAAATTGGCTTATATACACTACGGTGTGTAAAATAGAGAGCTAGGGAGGATCTGTTATAAAACACAGGAAGCTCAGCTTGGTGCTTTGTGATGACCTGGAGAGGCGAGATGGGAGTCGGGTGGGAGGGAGCGGATTTACGAATACATGTGTCTGATTCACTTCATTGTGCAGCAGAAACTAATACAACACTGTAAAACAACCATATTCCAATAAAAAAAATACGTATTAAATATTTCTTTTTAAGAAAAGTTATTTTTTGAATGTAATGTTAAAAAATTCAAAACTTTCCCAAAGGTATACAATAAACATTTCTCTCCCATCCGAGGCCCTCATGACACAATTCCCTTAAAAAGAGGAGACCCAGCTAACCAAAGTTGTGTAAGTCCTTTCAGAGACATTTGATCCATACACAAGCATATATGTATTTATGTTGGTTTTCTTGCCCCTCTGTTCACTCTGTTCAGGACATTGCTTTGCCCCTTAATAACACAAACTTTCTTTTTCACATTTGCAGGTGTATCTGTGGATTAACTATAAACATAATATATTTACTCATCTATTTTATTGGACAGTATCTATTACTCCATAATATCAGCAACTATTAAATTTATATATTTCTTTTTCTTTTTCATGCTCCTCTTTAGTCTTCACCCCAATAACAGCACATCCCCATTACTTAAACTACAGAAATGTTGGGGGCTTTTTCCCCTTAGGGTATAGTGTCTTTTCTGGAAATTTTTTCTCTGTCATTTTTGTCTGAAATATGTAGATGCAGCAATTTTCTATGTCTATGCATTGGAGAAAGAATGGCAACCCACTCCAGTGTTCTTGCCTGGAGAATCCCAGGGACGGGGGAGCCTGGTGGGCTGCCATCTATGGGGTCGCACAGAGTCGGACACGACTGAAGCAACTTAGCAGCAGCATTCATATCCTGACTTGACCACAGTTGTTCTCAGTAACTTTTCCTCATATATTATGGTTCAGGGCTAGAGATTTCATCTAATTTTTTTTCAAAGATTTAATTTTCATTTCTGTGTTTTGTTCTTATCTTCCATTAATTTCTGACAGAAGAAGAGTTAAGTGCCATCTTTACTTGGCCACTGAAAAAACAGAAGCCTCTATAATAATGTTTTATTAGTCTCCCTACCTCTTATCTTATCCTTAAACCCATTTTTTCAGTTATAACAAGAATGACCTAAAATTCAGATCAGATCCTGTATGTGTCCTGCAAGAACCCCTTTCATGACTCTGTATACTCTTGAGATGAAGGCCAAACATCTCTATGATCAGGCCTCTGTCCACGTCTCCTGCCTGTCTGTTTCTCGCCAGTCCCTCATACCTAGTATTCCAGCATAATGAGCTTCTTTTAGTTACTCAAACTCTCCATGATCTGTTCTGCCTCCAGGCAAGCAATGTGCTCTTCTCTGTGCCTGGAATATTCTTCTCCTGATCTTGATCACTCAGTTACTTCTTAACCCTTGATAATCCTTCATGGGGTTGGTTCAGTCTCTCCGTTGTGTCCAACTCTGGTGACCCCATGGACTGTAGCCCACCAGGCTCCCCTGTCCATGGGATTTCCCAGGCAAGAATACTGAAGTGGGTTGCCATTTCCTTCTCTAGGGGATTGTCCTAACCCAGGGATCAAATCCACATCTCCTGCACTGCAAGTGGATTCTTTACCGCTTGAGTCACCAGGGAAGCCTGATAACCTTTCAGCTCTCAAAATAATAATGACCATTTTTTATTGTTTACTGAGATACTGTGCTAAGCAATTTATATGTACTGACATTTATTTTCACAGAAAACCAGTAAGATGAGTACTATTAGTTCCCCATTTCAAATATGAGAAAACTGGAGGTGGTAAATATCAAGAAATGCATCCAAGGTGACAAGCTGGTAGATGTTGGAGCTGTAGCAGGACTGTGGCTCTGCAGAAGTCCTACAACAAACTGGGCAGACTTTATGCCACCCTTACGTCACTGCTCCTCACCCCTCAGCTGAGAGTTAAGTGCCTCACCTACCTGCACCAACAGCTGCTTGTCCTTCTCCCTTCATAGTTCTTTTTTTTTTCACTGCAACTGGTTAATTGCAGCACACAGGGTCTTCAGTTGCAGCATGCAAAGTCTTAGTTGCAGCATGCAAGATCTAGTTCCTTGACCAGGAATTGAACCCAGGCCCCTGCATTGTGAGCACGGAGTCTTAACCCCTGGACCACCAGTGAAGTCTCTCCCTTTATAGCTCTTAACACAGAATTATAATTTCTTGCTTCCGTACCAAAGATTCTTTCTAGAACATGAGGTTCTTGAGGTTAAAAACTATCTATCTTGCTTTCTACTGTATCCACCTTACCTGACACACAAGAGTATATGATAAACATTTTTTGAAATGAACATTATTTTCCAAGATTGTGAAATGGGAGACTTTCTTTTAATAAGAGAACATGACAAAGGCTTCCCTGATGGCTCAATGGTAAAGAATTCACCTGCCAATGTAGAAGACACGAGCTTGATCCCTGGCCCAGGGTTATCCCATATGCTGCAGAGCAACTAAGCCCATGAGCCACAACTATTGAGCCTGTGCTCTAGAGACCAGGAGCCGCAACTACTGAGCCTGTGTGTCACAACTCCTGAAGACCATACGCCTGGAACCCATGCTCCACAACAAAGGAAGCCGCAGACAGCAGTGAGAAGCCCAGGCACCGCGTCTAGAGAGCAGCCCCCAGTCACTGCAACTAGAGAAAAGCCTGCACAGCAACGAAGACCTAGCCCAGCCATAAATAAGCAACAAATAAAATTACTTTTTAAAAAGAGAATGTGACAAGAGGTCAGACTCGTAAAAACCCTTCCCTCGCTAGGTCATCAGAAATCATAACTGCTAATACTGCTAAAATTATATTAATGCCAAGTCACTCACCAGTACTGGAAAAGCATTCCCATAAGAGCAAAAGTCCCACCAGAGACATCTCTTCTTCCTACCTGGGAGGGGTGAGGAAAAGGAGAAATGGAGGTTCTATGTTGTAGTATAATGTAATAACATTATTAAAAATCGATTTCACATTTTAAAATTTTTAAATAGTTACTTTTAGAAAGACCTCTTTGGATACATGGGACCTATTCTATTAGACCACTGAATCCCACACAAACCGAATGGATTACTTAAAGCTAAATGAATTTAGATCTGTATGGCATCATCGCCAGTTGTCCCAGCATTAAGCAAGGCAGCAGGATGGATGCTGCTTCTCTGTTGCAGCTGCCACCATCCAGGGGCTCTGACCTCCCTCCTCTCCTGTATTACTCCTTGGAGTAAGTCATCTACATGAATTTCGACAAGTTATCAGAACAGTAACACACTCATCCAATCTTTCTTATTAAACTATAATTCCTCTGCATAATCGGTAAGGAGTTAAATATCCAAGCTCTTTGCAGATTGGGAAACCAGAGATACATTGAGTCTTTTCACTTCAACAGGTCTAAATCTTTGTGATCTAGGATTTGACAGTGGTTTGTTAAATGTGACACCAAAATCATAGGCCACAAAAGAAAAAAAATTTAATTGGACTTCATTAAAGTTTAAAACTTTTGGTCATCCAGCAATACCACTTCTGGGCATATAGCTGCAGAAACCCATGTTTGAAAGGATACCTGCACACCAATGTTTCTTGCAGCACTGTTGACAATAACTAGGACTCGGAAGCAACCTAAATGTCCTTCAGCAGAGGAATGGATAAAGATGTGGTACATATGGACACTGGACTACTACTCAGCCATAAAAAGGAAGGGAATGGTGCCATTGGCAAAGGCGTGGATAGACTTAGAGACTGTCATACAGAGAGAAGTTAGAGAAAGACATATCACGTGCTATCATTCATATACTGTTCATGGGGTTCTCAAGGCAAGAATACTGAAGTGGCTTGCCATTCCCTTCTTCAGTGGACCACATTCTGTCAGACCTCTCCACCATGACCCTCCCATCTTGGGTTGCCCTGCAGGCATGGCTTGGTTTCATTGAGTCAGACAAGGGTGTGGTCCTAGTGTGATTAGATTGACTAGTTTTCTGTGAGTATGGTTTCAGTGTGTCTGCCCTCTGATTCCCTCCCGCAACACCCACCATCTTATTTGGGTTTCACTTACCTTGAGAGTGGGGTATCTCTTCACGACTGCTCCAGCAGAGCCACTGCACCTTACCTTTGACGAGGGGTATCTCCTCACCGCCACCGTTCCCGACCCTCAACGTAGGATAGCTCCTCTAGGCCCTCCTGGGCCCGCCCAGCCACCACTCCTCGGGTTTCTCCTCCAGGC